>JAJEJO010000257.1:339423-443497 GCA_020662805.1 Glaucomys volans | reverse complement strand
TCCAGGACCAGATGGATTCACAGCGGAGTTCTACAAGACCTTCAAAGAAGAGCTCATTCCAATACTCCTCAAAGTATTTCACGAAATAGAGGAGGAGGGAACCCTTTCAAACTCATTCTATGAAGCTAATATCACCCGGATACCAAAACCAGAGAAAGACACATTGAGGAAAGAAAATTTCAGACCAATATCCCTAATGAACATAGATGCAAAAATTCTTAACAAAATTTTAGCGAATCGCATACAAAAGCATATTAAAAAGATAGTGCACCATGATCAAGTGGGTTTCATCCCAGGGATGCAAGGTTGGTTCAACATCCGCAAATCAATCAATGTAATTCATCACATCAACAGACTTAAGGTCAAGAACCACATGATTATTTCAATAGATGCAGAGAAAGCATTTGATAAAATACAGCACCCATTCATGCTCAAAACACTAGAAAAAATAGGGATAGTGGGGACATTCCTTAACATTGTAAAGGCTATCTATGCTAAGCCTACAGCTAACATCATTCTAAATGGAGAAAAATTGACAGCATTCCCCCTGAGAACTGGAACAAGGCAGGGATGCCCGCTTTCGCCACTACTATTCAACATTGTTCTTGAAACTAGCCAGAGCAATTAGACCAACCAAAGAAATTAGAGGAATACGAATAGGTAAAGAAGAGCTCAAACTATCCCTATTTGCTGATGACATGATTCTCTATTTAGAAGACCCTAAGTATTCCACTAGAAAACTTCTGGAACTCATAAATGAATTCAGTAAAGTAGCAGGATATAAAATTAATGCTCATAAATCTAATGCATTTTTATTCATAAGTGATGCATCCTCTGAGAGAGAAATTAGGAAAACTACCCCATTCACATTAACCTCAAAAAAAAAATAAAATACTTGGGAATCAATCTAACAAAAGAAGTGAAAGACCTCTACAATGAGAACTACAGAACACTAAAGAAAGAAGTTAAAGAGAATCTGAGAAGATGGAAAGATCTCCCATGTTCTTGGATAGGCAGAATTAATATTGTCAAAATGGCCATACTTCCAAAAGCGCTATACAAATTCAATGCAATTCCAATTAAAATCCCAATGACGGACCTCATAGAAATAGAGCAAGCAATCATGAAAATTCATTTGGAGGAATAAGAGACCCAGAATAGCTAAAGCAATCCTTAGCAAGAAGAGCAAAGCAGGGGGTATCACAATACCAGACCTTCAACTATACTACAGAGCAATAGTAACAAAAACAGCATGGTACTGGCACCAAAATAGACAGGTAGATCAATGGTACAGAATAGAGGACACAGAGACAAACCCACATAAATACAGGTATCTCATACTTGACAAAGGAGGCAAAAACATGCAATGGAGAAAAGACAGCCTCTTCAACAAATGGTGCTGGGAAAACTAGAAATCCATATGCAGCAAAATGAAACTAAACCCATATCTCTCACCCTGTACAAAACTCAACTCAAAATGAATTGAATCAAGGACCTAGGAATTAGACCAGAGACCCTGCACCTAATAGAAGAGAAAATAGGTCCAAATCTTCATCACGTTGGCCTAGGATCAGATTTCCTTAACATGACTCCCAAAGCGCAAGAAATAAAAGCATGAATCAATGATTGGGATAGAGTCAAACTAAAAAGCTTTTTCTCAGCAAAGGAAACAATCAGCAACGTGAAGAGAGAGCCTTCAGAGTGGGAGAAAATCTTTGCCCCACACACTTCAGATAGAGCACTAATCTCCAGAATCTACAAAGTACTCAAAAATCTTTACACCAAGAATACTAATAACCCAATCAATAAATGGGCCAAGGAAATGAACAGACACTTTACAGAGGAAGATCTACAAACAATCAACAGATTTATGAAAAAATGTTCAACATCCCTTGTTATAAGAGAAATGCAAATCAAAACCACCTTAAGATTTCATCTCACCCCAATTAGAATGTCTTTTACTAAGAATACAGGCAACAATAGGTGTTGGCGAGGATGTGGGGAAAAGGGTACACTCATACATTGCTGGTGGGAGTGCAAGTTGGTGCAGCCACTCTGGAAAGCAGTGGAGGTTCCTTAGAAAACTTGGAATGGATCCACCATTTGACCCTGCTATCCCACTCCTTGGCCTATACCCAAAGGACTTAAAATCAGATTACTACAGTGATGCAGCCACATCAATGTCATAGCTGCTCAATTTACAATAGCTAGATTGTGGAACCAACCTCGATGTCCTTCAATAGATGAATGGATAAAGAAACTGTGGTATATATACACAATGGAATATTACTCAGCCATAAAGAAGAATAAAATTATGGCATTTGTAGGTAAATGGATGATGTTGGAGACTGTTATGCTAAGTGAGATTAGCCAATCCCAAAAATCCAAAGGCCGGATGGTCTCACTGATAAGTGAATGATGATGCATAATGCGGGGTGGAATGATGGCAAGAATGGAGAAAGGATAGAGAGCATAGAGGGAAGGGAGGGATGGGGTTGAGGTTGGGGGGTAAGAATAATAACAGAATGTGTGACAGACATCATTGCCCTGTGTACATGTATGAATGCACAGATGGGGTGACTCTACTTTGTATACAACCAGAAAAACAATTGCTGTACTCCATTTGTGTTCAATGAATAAAAAAATAAATTAAAAAAAAAAAAACTTAACAAGAAATTCATACAAGGACTGGCATACTGGAAGTTATTCCTCATATCAAAAGTATAGTTCTTCAGGTTCTTAGTCTAAGTGGGGCTTGGTTTATCAAATTCCTACTACTGGCAGTTCTTTCAATTTTTATTTGTCTGACCCTAGGGACATCACCAGAAGAGTGAGTTAGCTTTACAGCTTGCTTCCCCACACTTGGTAAAAACCCTTAGAAAAAAATCGATTTTCAGGGTTTTTTTTTTTTTTCCTTCTTTCTTTCTAGTTTCTTATCTTTTCCTAGATCTTGACACCCACACAGCCTCACTATCTTGCAAGTCTGATGCTTTCAAGAAAGTTCTTTCTGTACTTCATTCAGCTTTGTCCTTACCAATAGAGTTGGTTCAAATTACCTTGTTAACCATATACAAAGCAGAAATCAATAAGGTATTATGTAGATATAGTCTTTAGATAGACTATTTATAGTACATAAGATATTATTTGAGGTAAACAGGAAATCATCAAAATAGGTAAAAATGCAAAAGATTTGGATTCCTCATATAGGTTCCTTTGGGGAGTAATATTGAGAGTGAGGAAGGGCAGCACAGATGACTGTTATTTTCAAACACACCGGTCTGTTCTAATTGACCTTTTAATCATGTTGTAAATAGCCTGGATGTCTATTCTTCTCCATTCCTTTTGGCAATGGAGAGACACACAGCTATAAGCTACATTTCCAGTTCCTTAGAAAGGTGTGGTCAATTAGGTAGTGGCCACATGATCTATAGACAGGTAATTTATAGGTACAGTCTAATGAAAACAATTGATATTATTGAGCAATTATTATGTGACAAATAGCGTGCTACATATTTCAGTGATGAAGCATTTACTATTCAAAACACTGTGATTTAGGTACCATTATTATCTTCATTTACAAAGGATCAAGAAGGGTCAGTGATTTGCCCAAAGTCAAACATCTAATAGGTGACACACCGCATGATCACACATTTGATACCAAAACCTTTAGAATCAACAATTATGCAACAGTGTAGCAACAAATGGTTTTGGAGGCTCTAAAAAGCTGAAAATATCATGTATAGAGAAGACACTGTGTAGAAGGGTATCAGAGAAGGGAAGGGGCAAAGTGCCAAGGTATGATCCTGGAAATGTAACCCCTGATCTACTGGCAGCAAGTGTACACATGGCAGAGGGTGAGAGTATTTCGCCCAGTGTGTGTTGTGACCCCATTTTTAGCAAAGATCTGCCAAACATAATCAGGATGGTGTCCAGACTCTCACAACCAGGGCAGTTAGGATTTCCATTGGAAATGGTAGTGCTTAAAGTCACAAAGCCAGCTGAGAGCAGCAGCAGCAATAACGGCAGTGGCAGAAAGTGAGTGATGTGCTAGTTAAGACCTCAGGGAGAACGAGGAATAATGTAAAAGCTGGAGAAGGAAATGGGCTGGAGGCTGGATGGAAGGGACTTTAGAGAACAGTGAGATGAGAGCATCTGAGGAGGACAGAAGCAGGTTGGCAGCATTCTCTGTCCTCAGAGAAACAGAAATAATGATAGCAATGAAAACAGCAGCAGGCAGAGGGACTGGAGAGGCAACCCAGGGAGAGGAAAGAAGGGTTGGCAGGAACTTGGCACTTTATCTACCTGGGGAAAACTTTATGTCATTTTTCCTTTTGTGAGTGTGGGTGGATCGTAAGAAAATAATCAGCCTCTCTGGAGATCCTTTGCCTTGAGTGTCTATCTCTTGGACTGTCATTTTATTTAGTATGCAGTGTATGGAACAAAGGCAGAAAAGAAGTCCTTCATAGGGTGATGTCTCATTATTAACATGACTCGGGTGAAGTGTTTAATTTTCCACTCTATGCAATTAAATAGTGCATCCTATGCAGGGATATGATGTACCCTCAAGCTATTTGGAGAGGATTTGAAAGAATGGGGTCAATAGCCAAACTCCAACCCTGACTAATGTGTAATTTGAAGTAGTTTCCTTATCTCAGAGACTAAAGGGATTGGACTAGAAGATGATGTCTAAGCTACATTTGGTTTTGTGTTTTTATTTGTTACATTTGCCTTACTGACTGAGATTGTGAAAAAGACACTTGGAACACTTGCCTTAGATTGTGGGTCGGATTTCTCACCACCTCTTTACAGGGACATAAGCATGTGTGTGAATGTGCCCACGTGTGCACACACACAGAGGCACACACATACCCACCCATAAGCTGTAATCTATGACACATCAAATTACCAAAATGAGCTATTTGAAGATTGTTTATCAGTGCTTTCCAATCTTTCACACTTGGCGGTGGGCATAGCAAAGGATTATACTTGTATTGACTCTGCAAGT
Organism: Glaucomys volans; assembly: GCA_020662805.1. NCBI lineage: Eukaryota > Metazoa > Chordata > Mammalia > Rodentia > Sciuridae > Glaucomys > Glaucomys volans. Next base: position 438,492 of record JAJEJO010000257.1, on the reverse strand, counting down.
ATATAAAACTCATTCCCATTCTATCGCAGGTAACTTACCTCACCCATTAGACAGGTTCACATTTCTGACCACAATTGAATTACCTCACCTGGGGCATTTTTTTAAAAATAACAATACCCAGACTTTGCCCTAAAGCAAGTGAATCCAAATCGTTTGGAGGTGGGTCTCTGACTTCAGAACCGCAGAAAGATTCTTGGAATAGTCTAGGTGTGATTGTTTGAGAATCATTTCATGAACATCATAAAAGAGGGAACTATATCCTATGACACAATTATAGTGCTTAATGTATAACAAACACCAGATAAATATGTGCTAAACTATTTAAGTACTACATGCCCTAGATAGCATAGCCAGGAATGGTCCCAGACCAGTAAAAAAGTTGGTAAAATTTTGCTAGTTCTTTCTTCCCCAAAGGACTATCTCTACAGTCATTCCTAAATTAACTTTTCCCTTACCCCAGATTTATGTGTATCCTGCTTCCAATAACTATCACTGAATCTATGACAAGAGCTTGGCCACCAAGAATTATCTTTACTTCCAAGATCCCATTAAAATTCCCAGATACATGGAAGCAATATGTAGGTGTACATATCAGGTGCTCTGGAGTCAAAACTGGTTTTGAATCCCAGGTCACTCATTTATTAGTTGTGTGCAAGCCCATCCCTAATTTTTCTTATCTATCAGATTATGATAACAGCTCTATCTGAGAGGTATAGTGATGTTTATAAGTGACTAAGAGTCTGGCACATTTGTGTTTATGCGTGTGTACGTTCTTGGGTGTTTTTTAAACTCTCTCACTAATCCACAACTTAATCATGCTTCTTTCCTTTTCATTATTTTCTTTTTCTATTTTTCTCCCAAAAGTGGCTCAACGTTTCCAAGTCCTACACATGGAGGTCTCACACAAAGCACAAAGATTAGTCACTGGGTCAGGGGGCTTCCTTCTTCACCTCTGTGTGAGATTAGGTCTTGGTTCATGGTCAGAGAGGTAGTAAGGGGCAGAGCATAGTCAGTCCCCAGCCTTCCTTCCCCCTCACCCTGATTGTACTTGAGTCCTGTAATAGGAAGCTCAAGTTTGATATGAGCATTGCCCAGGGCAACAGTTACACCACCCTGAAGTAATGAAGGTTGTGAAGGTCATTGATTTCTTTGCAGGACAAATGTGTCCATAGCCACCTGCCTCCATCCCTGACCTTTATCAATCATTTTCTGGGGAATAAATTTAAGATTTCAGATACCATTGATTAAAACATGCTGGCTACCACCATACACGTATAACCTGGCTTTTCCCATCACAAACCTTTACTCCACCATTAACATGAGCAGAAGTTATCAGTGCTAGATATTATAGTAGACTAAACTGAAGAAAATGTTTTAAAGAAAAAAATATATGTACATATTCCCATATGCCCAAATATATCTGAATTCTTTGTGGGAATATGGCTTTGTGAGGAGAGCTCAAGCTAGCTACCATTTATTGAAAATTCACACTTTCTGGTATATTTTTATTGTATAGAGAAAAATTCTGAATTTACTGCTCAGTGTTCCATTCTTTGGCATATGTGGAGGTGATGTTTTAAAGGAGTTATGCAACATCCATGGCTGGACAAGGCAGTTCTTACAGATATTGTTGGTTTGCCTACATGATAAACCCAGTAACTCTCCTCCTAGATTCATGCCAAAATTGCAGTTTTCAGAACTTCTACAAAAGGATATAAACAGTTTTGTGCCTTGCCACCAAAATGTGTGTTCATTTTTCTACACCTCCACACCTGGCAGTATTTCAGCCCAACATTTGCTACAGTATTTTGAGTTCATCTTGTTTATTTTCTGCTTTACTTTCTCCCCTGATGTACATTTTATGTGCAAAAGCAAAGTTACCACTTCCCATATACACTGCTACTGTTAGCCCTGCTCCTAAACCATACTCTTCTTAATTAAAATTCACTTAAAGGTAACATAGATATCAGGATTTAGAATATTTACTTCCAGCGTCAACATTTGCAGCTCATATCCAGAATAGCATTTGTTAGATTTCAGATGTATAGCACACAATTATAGCAATATACTAAAATGAGTATCTGATACAAAATATTTCTTCTTGAACTCACATTTCAAAATGTTGATAAGATGTCAGTATTGCAATAGGACAGGGCATGATCCTGTTAAAAGTACAGTGTGATGCATTGCACAGGAGGACCAGAATTTGAAGACAGATGCTATCAATTTTAGGAGTTCTCTCTTACAATGAATCCCCACACCAGGTGCATCAACATTACCTAGAAACTTGTTAGAATGCAATCTTGGGCCCCTCCTCAGACTTACTGAATCTGGGACTCTGGGGATAAGATGCAGCAATCTGTTTTTACTGGGTTTTCTCCATCTTTACCTAGTGGTTCTTAGGCATGCTAAAGTGCGAACACCAAAGATTACTTTCAAAATCAGCTCAGCTGCTAACTTGGTTTGTGGCCTGGGAAAAGTAACCTGGGAATACTTCTTTTCTACTTCTTTTCTACTCTCTCCCTCCTGTTTTACTTTCCTCCATTCTGACAGCTTAGGCAAGAAGGCAGGTCTGCTGGTGACATTGATGTCCAACTGGGGAATGATGTGCCAGCCTCCACTTCTTATAGGTGCCCCATTATTCACAAGGGATTCTCTTAACTCTGCTTGGCTCTGGGATTCATTGTCTGGATTCCTTGAATTGGCCCTTCCAGGTAAAACATCAATTTGAAGGGCAGGTCCAAAAAACTGGGGACTCCCTGGACTCAGCATATAAAATACTTCAGAGTCCTTTGTCCTCAGCTATGGGCCTTTAATACAATTGCAGAACCACAGGCGAGACTTCCACTTGCCATTCCATTGTGATTGTAATATGGATAATTACATACTGTACTCTCTCCATTTCATAGAATTATCATGAGGGTCAAATGAAAAGATGACTATGAAAGAACTGAAAACTGTAGAGCACTACACAAATGCTACTTTTTGTTGTTACCTAATACTCTTGAGAACCGTTCTGTTTCTCTTTCCCCATCCTTTGTAATTCTATTCTCGATGGAGAAAATGAGGCCTCTTCACTTCCCCATAAGTGTTTAATTGTCAGCCGCATCACTCTCCTCTCTGTTGTGCTAGGCAAAGGTAGCCAGGCCTCTTTGGGTTGTGAATAACAGAAACTCGTCACAAACTCCTGTAATACAGCAATAGGATCCATGGGGAGGAGATCCATGAGACGAGCCCACGGAGATGAAAGAAGGGCTACAGAAAGCTAGGCCTTGGGAACTGGAGCAAGGGGGACCACACTGCTGTGGCTTGCTTTCTCCTGCTGTGTTTCCCATCTCTGTTGGTCTTTTACTTTGCTTGAAGCCTGGCTTATTGTGTCTATTCCAGCCAGGTTATTATTGCTTGGCTACAAGCAGCCCTGGGTTAGCACCTCTGAGGAAAGACATAGTGGGTGTGAATCCCAGGGCAGCACTCTGATTGGACCAGAAGGATGGGGCCAGGTCTGGGTCAGGTGACCATTCCTGGCAGCTATGGGAGTATATAGCATGTAACCAGAAGGAAGATCACGGGGACGCTTGTTAGGAAGACCAAAATGCTAAACAAGACTTCCACAGGAATCATCTGAGTAGAGTGAACTTGGTTATAGGGCCTGCGAGGACACTTACATGTGTGATAGTTTTTTCCATTTCCAGTGGCTTGTAAAAGCACAGAAAAGGACTTAAATACTGACACATAAAAATAATATAAAGATGTCATTCTAAGCACAAAACCCAAGTCATAAATAAGGGGTTTTTTTAAGAGTTGAATCCGACAAGTAATACTGTCTATGAAAAAAATTCTAGATGATAAGTAAAACCTACAATATGAAGATTGCAAGGAACTAAGAGATGGGCCTGCCTGCAAGGATCTCCTCATCGAGGGAATTAGGCAGCCAAGTGTGTTTGCAACTCGTTGCACACATCCCCATGGCCATTGTCATCAAAGAAAAGACAAATGAGCAGCTCGTCTAGAGCTGTATAACTTTTCCCCTGAAATACAGACAGCTATTCTCAAATAATGTCTAAGCTATTTAAAATACTAATGCCTAACATTTACTCCTTGCATCAGAAGCACCTAACTGTAACATGAGACTCTTTGTAATCTATCTGTAAAATAAGACGACAGCTTCTTAAGACAACACACAAATGGACCAGGAGGGCAGTATAAATTTATGACTAAGACATGCAGTGTTTGAGAAGTTGAGTACTCCCTGAGAGCCGTGGTGGCAACAACTTATGAATTTATATGTTGTTACAGATTAAAGTAATTATTTAGACTGACTCAGGGAAGCCAAACATAATCCCCACTCTTAAAACAAGCAATAGATTGCAATTTCAAATTGAAAGCCCTGGTTAGACTAGTACATCTTATCAATAATTTTGAAAACTGTATTTCCACTGAGAAATTATAAAAGAAATAACACCATTCAATTTCTTTATGCTTTGCATTCTTTCAGAGTCGGCAAACATAAAACAGTCAGCAGGTGCAGCTCCTATTCCCTCTGCAGACCTGATAGAAGTCCTTCTCTTGAAAGAACTTTCAATTACAGACTGTCTCTCCGGCAACCCGTTCTAGGCTCCCTACAGACAGTATCAGAATAATACATGAAAATGTAAGACTGTAAGACATTGCAGTATGCTGTCATAGGTCATGAAGGAGAAGAAAGAAAGAAGAGCCAGAAATCTTTTATTTTACTTTTTTTTTGGTATTTCTTCTATTTTACATTTCTTTTCAATTAACAAAGAAGGTGCCATCGCTCAAGAGTGAGACGTGACAGGATGTACTAATTCATGTCCCCTGGTATGCTTTGTACTGGTTCTCTCACCCTTTCACAATGTGGCACTCCACTACCACTGAGTTCAGCACTGGATCAGATAAGAGAAATGATGTGCCAACAGGAGAATGGAACAAGTACGGAGGGGCTGGCATGTGGCACGGTGGTAGAGCACGTGCTTAGCATGCGTGGAGCCCTGGGTTCAATCCCTAGCACCACAAAAAAAGAAAAGTATGGAATCAGAAAACACCTTGGACTCTCCTCCCAATTATTTTTGTGGTAGTTATTCTGTTGGCAAGTAAATTTGCAAAAAAAAAGAAATTACTTCTCTGTGGCCTCTTTTCCCCTAACTGCTAAGTCTGATAACTTCTTTCAATTTTTCATAAGGGTATATGATTGCCATTTTGCAGCCGGCAATGACAATAAAAATTCCCTTTTAATTCAATCCATTTGATATGCACATAATTCCTTTAGTGTGAAACCTACTTAATGTCTTGTTCAATTTGCCTTTTCTAAAGGAGGAGTGAGAAACTGGGTGATCAAGTACATTTCTTATAAGGACCTGGCACGTGGTATCATGTGACAGCAGATGGCATGTGAAAGCCGTTGTGGGAAATATGGCCCCTGTTAGATAGGCTGTGAATGTGCAAGGTTGTACGTGTCTCCTCAGAGTGCCATTCAGTCACCCTGGCATCTGCAGGAGAGTAAACAGCATCCCGCTCACTTTTATAACGAAAGCTAATGCGAACGACCTCAGGAAAGTCATGGAGCTGCATGTACACGGGGCCTGTCGCTGGGTGGTCAAATACACGGACCAAAGCTAATAGCATTCACTCCACAGGGGCACTGGGCTTGGACAGGCCCTAGACATTTGGAATGTATCAGTCTGTTCAATAGGAAGCCACAAACAACTGAAATCTCAGGGGCTGCAAGTGGAGAAGCAGAAAGAACAGAGAGTTCCCGGTCAGGTATTAAAATACCTCTTTGTCTAGCCCACCCTTGTTGGGGAGACAAAGGAGTGCTATTCTGCACATCAAAGGTGGCCCCTGGTCTAAGGTCTTCAAACCCTTTGCATGCTCTGAGAATTTCATGCTCTTCTCTTGATTCACACCAAGGAGAAGCTAAATTTTGCTCTGCAATACACATCCAAGGCAGCATGCTAATGAGAATTATTATTAAGCAATGTAGAGTTGGCACAGTCTCTTGCAATCTGCTCAGCAGCAGAAGCAGGAAGGGCAGAGGCAGAGAGTCAGAAAAGCAGCTTTGCTGAATGCTCTTCTGGACCTGATTAGTTTTGGTCACTTTCAACACCAAGCAAAGCCAAGTATAATTGTAAGCTTCACAAGAATGGCACACTTTTCCCCACTCTAATGTGTCTGGCCTCTTTTTAAAGGGACTCTTAGATTTTACTGTTGCATTGGAAATATTATACTAAGAACTTCAAATTCAAATTTCAGGAAATTCAATAACCCAGGGTACAAGAAAGACCAATATGCTGTGCATTTTGGAATTTCTTACATTTTAGGATCACATCCGAACAGACCCATCTCACTGTCAAAATGGAAATCAGCTTCAAGAGCCCTCCCTGACATGCCATGTGGAGTAGGCTATGACATTTTGGTCAGATGGAAGAGGCTGGACTACCAATCAATGCCAAATAGAGGGGTCCAGAATGAAAACTGTTCTGAATAAGCCGCTGAGTAGTTAAACCAAACCCTTTTTGTGAAGATACAGCCTAAGGCAAATTATTTACAAGTAAACTACAAGACCAAAATAAAAAGTCATTTCCACAACTGATTTGTTCATAAAGGCACTTTGTCAGACAGGTTTTTGCTGGAACATGCTGATCTGAGGTGATCTCAAAATCAATAGGCTGCAGTAATCCATGCCTCTGCCTCTCCTTTGACCACTAGACCCAAGGACCCACGTAGCTAGCTAATGGTCACTCAGATGTCCTATAAGCACCTCCAAGGGAATAAGTTCCACACTGTTTGCGATCTCTGCAGCTGCCACCAAGATGTGTTCCTTTTCTATTCTCTAACATCTAAGAGACTTGGAAGGCAGCCTGGCTTCTCAGTAGTCACTGCTGCCTCCTATTTTCAGCCCCTCTCCGTCCCCACGATCATTGCCTTTGCCCAGGGTATTCTCTTTTCTAGTTTAGACTATAGTAATGGCCTCTTGTTTCATGCAACTTACCAGCCCCCACACTGTCATTCAAGTGCTCTCTCAAGATCACAGCTCTGGTCATCTCACTTCCATACTGTGAAGTTGGCTAGTGGCACTCCATTATCCTGTCTGGAAGCAGGACACCACAGCTCTCCATATCTGCCACCAACCCATCCAGTGCATAATGTACTCCAGCCACACAGAACTACTTTATTTCCACAAAGCAGTCAGTCTCACAAACTCAGGCTTTTTCTTGCATTTGTATCTGTATTCCAGTTGCTTCTTCTGCCTTGGCTACTTGCTCCTGATTTAGTGAGATTGTTGCCCTCATCTTTCAAAGATGCTCTAAACCTTCAATTCCTCTAAGAAGTTTTTTCTAGACCTGTGGCCTCTGACCCCACCAATAACTTATCACTTCCCCCCTCTCTCTCTGCACCTGCGTTTCACTCAACTCTCATTTCTTTTAATGACTGCATAATATTCCACTGAATGAATGTATGTTAACTTATTTTACAGACATCTCAGTGATGGACACTAAATATACCAATGTTATTCTGAGGACATCTTTTAAGACGTGAATTTTTCTTTGTAAACCCAAGTAATCTTCTTTCAATGTCCAGGAAGACTTCACTTTAAATACCATAAAATGCTCATGAAAATCCGATCTAGACTCATAATATTGTTAATAATGATAATAATAATTATTGCTATTGAATATATTTATGCATACATGAATCATTTCATTAATACAAAAATTCTCTTAGTTGATTATTATTCTCATTTTACACACAAAGAAAAAGAATTAGAGAGGCCTTAACCTCTCTAACCTCTCTTGATATATTCAAAATCACCCAACTACTAACTCAGACTCAGAATTTGATTCTAGTTTTGCTTAAACACCTCTTATTTAACACCCTTCTTTAAATTAGCTTATTATTTCCTTTAAAATATCATTCCAAAGGAAAACTTCACAGGATTACCACTAACGGAAATTCAGAGCTGCTTTCTATAGATGCAAGATAAAAACTATAAATAAATAAAGATAAGACTATTCAAGTTTAAAATTTGCAAAGGTGCTACTTAAAATTACCTTGTGTATGTAAGATACATGGCATTCTTTGGAAGACACTGAATTATGGGATAAATCAGTACCAAAACTATGATTTTTTTCTTAGTATACTCTATCTGAAACCAAATATTACCTAATTATTACATTAGGATCTATCCTTATGAGCTGTATTATAAAACTCTGGATAAAGAAACTTGCATTTACCAATCCAAGGTTCTAATGAATAAATATCATGGCCAAGAGCATCCATTTCATTTTTGCCCTTGGCTCACCATTGTAGCACTTCCCCAAGGTTAACAAGGTTTCTGGGGCTGCTTTTCTTGTACAGTGTTTGAGAACTATAGAGTCTGTTTTGTGGGAAAGAATCAGGAATAAAGTGAAAATAGGAGGGAGTAAGAGAGGAAAGTCGAAAAATAAAGGCCTGAGATTAGCAATAATTACAGAAGGTACAAGAAAGAAGAGGATAACGCAGGACTTTGCAACCATCCTTTAAAGATCTGGTCCTGTGCTGGGCTCTCTGGGAGGTCAGCTTCAGGAAAAGACAACCCCGTCTGATGTGTTCTGTGATAGTGTTTCTCATTGCAGTTACCCAGAGCACCTACTAAAAATCCAGATTCCTTACCCCAACCCAAGACTTTGTGAATCAGAATCTTTGCAGATATAATCCCGAAGTCAGCCTTGTAAAAGACTCCCTAAATAGGCTATCCATGCGTATTCAAATTCATCTATCATTTTCAGATAGAATGCACTTTAAACATATCTGATGTAAGAAAATAAATTTAGTTTCTAAAACTGTTACTACAGAGTATGATTATTCTAAAAATATTTTTGTTATTGCATTTGAATTGTATTTTTCTGTTCCTGAGTTACTGAACAAAATAGACATTAGAGAAAACAGAAAATTACAAAAATGCAAATCACCTTAATTTATGAACCAATTGAATAACATTCATTGATAACCTATGATATTATATGTTGGGCAGTGTTCTCGTGGGATTTATACAGAGATAAATCTTTGCAGAAATAAGGGATTATGGGTAACTTGAAAATACGATATGCACAGGGACAGTTTCCCATAAGTTCCAATCTTCTGATTTTCCTTGGTAACTCTGTATTTTTAGCTGAGATCAGAGAATTACATTTGCAAGTCTTTTGTATGCAATATAGCTATATGTCTAAAGTCTGATTGATAGCATGTAAGTAGTAGTATTGTGGACAGTTTTTGAAAGTTCCAAAAGGAAGAGCACATGCTTTTCCTTCTCCTTTCCCTTTTCCTTCTTTCCTGGAGATAGTTGATGGTTGAAGGTATCTTCAATTGCAAGGCAGCCTTGAGGACAGAGTTTGTACATGACAGAGCAACCGAATAGAAGCAGCCTGGATCATCACACACTAAAACACATACTGGCCCCCATTTGCTTACTTCCAGACTTATAAATCAGAGAGAAAAGAACATTGAACATGTTGAAGCCATTATTTGGGATGGGGTGGGAAGGGCTTACTGTCACTTGCAGTTGAACCAAAGCTTAATTAATTGAAATGGTATTTCTTAAATTTGGAGGCAAAGTGCTAAGAGTATGAATTTCCTTGCAGACCAATTTTAGTGTGATAGCTAATCACAAGTGTTAAGAGTGGGTGAGTTCTTCTCTTTGTCTTTTTCCTGTTTGTAACTTCCTTACTTATGGACGCCAAGGAATTCAATCCGTTGTCTCTCAAGCCAAGTGGGTCTTCCTGTAGTTGAATTAATATGAGAGGCAGCTCAGTTTAATAATGCTTATGGCTAAAGGATGGGTTGTAATATTCTCCCTACCCTATTTCTAATGGTCAGGATAGGCAAAGTGGGGAATGCTAAAAACAAAGAGCCCACTAGACCAAACATGTTTGGTTAAGATGTTAATATACAAAAAAAAATTTTTTGAATGTTCAGACAGGTATCAAGAGATAGGACAAGAGAGCCAGTTACATAATTTGTGGGTTCCAATGCAAAATGAAATTGCAAAACACAGAAAAAGAATATCATTAATGCTTTTAAAACATATTTGAGAGCCTTATAGAAATGGATATTAATCTCTTGTTGGATGTATGGTTTGCAAATGATTTTTTCCCCTTTTTAGGTTGTCTCTCCAGCATAGCCTTCTTTCTGCATTCAAAGCATATCCTCGTTCAAACAGAGAGCCTGGTCTCCTGCAGAGCCTCTGCTTACTCAGATGTAGATGTAACAACCTTACCTAGTATTTGCTTTGAATCTCACTGAATTCCTGATCATACTGGGTCTGGAGGAATTCTGTGATCATGGGGTATCCTGAACACTTATATGTGAATGGGATGGCAAAGAATGGTAGTACATATGCATGTTGTCATATCCTGGCTCACACTCTATTGTCCCATTGCACTTCACTTACAAAACACAGGTACAAAGAAACAATTAAGAATTTGAAGACGGAGCAGAGAATTAGACAAAGTACAGGGCAACTGCATGCACTGGCTTTGTGGGGCAATGGGGAGAAACAGAGGTCATAGATTTCTCTGTGATTTAATCATTTATGCCCTTCCAGAAGGAAGCCTCATGAGAAAGATGCTGCTCAGATATGCTTTCTTCCTGCCTACCTATAAACAGACCTCATCCTTCTCTCTCTTTGAAACATAGGGACTCCCCCACCCTTCTAGGGAATTCTGAAAGGCTTGTATCCATTCTTTGCCACAGCATGTGGAACCTCTTATCTGTTCATTCAAATAAAAGTGGGGAAGTTGGAAGATGGACACTCACCCTGTAAGTGAGGATGAAGACTGTGGGTTCTCCAATTTCAGATCAGTGTCCCCATCATAGAGAACTAAAAAATACTTTTCCTATTAGATCACCCAGGAAGGGGGAGCACATCCTCAAGGCAAGCATTCCATTATTTTCTAAGACCATATGGTCTGCAATGATATTGAAGAAATATTCTCCTGGCTAGCAGCTTTAGACTTTGCCCTTTTCGAATAACAGACCCTCCTATTATTTTAAGATATATCATGCACTTCTTGACCCTGGGTTACTTTAACAGAAAAAATAAAATGGTTAAAAATGACTCTCTCCAGTGAGGAGGCAGAGTTTATGCTTGGTCCTTCCCTCTCAGACACTCAGGCCCTTTTCCACCTTTGGTGGCTTGACCCTGGGCTACAAGTACATTTCCCTTTTCACTGGGCATCTAATAGTCATATAATTCATGCTACCATTATCTTGTAATAGCTTAATGAATCCCACTTCTAGAATTTGCATCTTAATAGGAGATTTTTCTAAGTAAAAGAAGGAGGAGGAGGAGGAGGAGGTTGTGGAGGAGGTAGAAGAGGTGGAAAAAAAGTCATTTTTAATACTCAGAATTTTATATGTGTTAGATAGAGGATGCAACAGCAACAAATTACTCTGCTAGTTCTTAAGTTTGTGTTATGGAAGGGAACAGTTAACCTTACTGAAAACAGAAAATTGAGCTGGGGGTTGCATGCTCCAGGGTAACAGTGGGGCTTTGCTCAACTACTTTGACAAACGCTTTACTAATTCACAACAATTGTATTCCCTTAAAACAAAAATATAGTTTCAAAGCTCTTGCAATTCAGTTAAATAAGGGAAAGAAACTTCAAAATATATTGTAGCACCATACTAAAAATGATTTAGTGGTAGTGATATGGGGAAGATAGAATATTATAGGATAAATTCTATGGAACACTTCCTTTGCATTATTTTAAATGTTAAATATAAAACAAACAGAATTAAAGATGAGAATGAGCTGTGAGAAAAACTTACATGTGTTTTAGGTTGACCCTTAAATAACATTGTTTCATGTATCATAAGCTACAGGCAAAAAAGCCACTCAAAGCCTCCTGATTCCTGCACATCTTTCCAACATTCTCTTTTCCCACTCTCTGCTTCATAGTTTTTTTCCTCCTATAATATGAATTGCTGATAATTTCCCCTTACACCAGGCATGTCTTTGCCTCATACCTTTGATCATATTTTCTCCTCCTTCCAAATGTCCTCAACTCCTCCTTAACCTGCCTTTGCCTGGTTAATGCCTACTCATCCTTCTAAATTCAGCTCATGGATCATCATCTCCAAGGAAACCCTCCCTTTACCCATCTCCAACCTTCAGGTGACTTAAGTATCCCTTCTAGGTAGTCCCCAAGTACCCCATTCACATCTCCAACACCATACTTAACTCATTATAATCAAGTCCTTTGTGTTGTATCATCTGTCACTTTACTGTGAACTCCTGGAAAGCAAGGGCCATCTTATTTTTTCTAATTCCCCAATCACAAAAGGAAGCCAAAAAACGTTCATTGAACAAATGAATGAATTTTTCATTGAACTCAAGGACCTAAGAAGAAAACTATGATTCAAAGGAACAAAACAGCTTTCCTAAGACATCATAACTAGCTTGAGACTTGCACCAGCTCTCCTGAGTTCAGGACATTAGCTCTTCCCCACAAGCACTAGTTTAGGAATCCCTGATAACAGGAAAATCATTGTTAATTTGGTTAAAAAAATGAAAGTCAAAGAATAAGTAGTGATACTGAAATTATTAGGCATATAAGTATTTTTTTGCACTTCAAGAAAATTTTTAAAAAATGGTTTTCTGAATTTAGATGCCACTCTATCCCTTCAAGGATAAAATACTTACCATACTTGGTGCCCAGCTTGTACTTGGTAAATTTATTTCTAAAATTAAAGATATAAACAAGCTCATTAAAGACTGTCAAAAACTCATCAAACATCAAATATCTGTTACATAACAACAGTCTGAAGTCTTGGTCATCATATACAGATCGCATTTCCATTTTTTAAAAATATCTGTGTCCTAAAAATTGAGGAGAAATTACTGCTTAGGTTTTTTCCAAATTCTAAACAATCTGAAATTTTCAGAGCCATTTGAGAATTCTAAAACCTGTCTGCAGACAGTATACATAATAATATTGTTACTCCCACTCAAAATTATTACTGTCACTTCAGCAAAAGGGAAAATCAGTAGGGAAAACACTTAGATTCCCTTCCTTCATAATTGTTTAAAAACCAAGTATCATATGAAAACTAATTTTCCGGAGGAAAAAAAAATCCTTGCTCCATCCAACCTCCATTAAAATTTTTGATGAATCTTTGTGGATTATGTATCCAGCATGGATTTCCCTTTTCCCAGAGCCCTCCAGTTTTCAGTCATATACTCAGTACCCTTACCTGTATGCATGGGCTTCAAGAGTAATCTTATCCCTTTGCTGATGATCTATTCAAGAATGGGGGATGAGACCCAATTCTGCCCATGAGGTCAAAAAGAACATGTTGGGAGCTTCTGAAAAATGTTTTTTTACTTTTATGTGAGAACTGTGGGAAGAGGTTATACACAGATGAAGCTAGGACTGCCATTTTTTAAATCAACAGATGGAGAACAGAATCAAAGAACCATCTTTGGGAAGAAAAACTGGCACTGCCAGATTGAACCAGTGGACTCTCAAGTCCACGCTATTTCTAGACTTCCAATTACATGAGATAAAACCTTACATTATTATTTAAACTGCTTGGGATTCTGTAACTTGCAACAAAAAGAATGCTATCAAATGCAGCAAAATTAGTGATCTTATTTAAATCACTAATGTATTTAAGGTAATACTCTAAGAAATTTTTACTTCGAAGTAATGTAGCTTCTCTGGGTTTTTCCCCCCTTTTCTTGAGCTGAGGTTTGGAAGGGCATTGGTTATTTTAAAACTTAAGACTCTTATCAATTTACCTCTCACAGAGATGATCATCTATTTATTTCTTCATTTTAATGGATGCTCCCATAAAATTTTGAGATCTTTGCTTCCTTCATCTTTAGAATGACCATCGTTCCACTAGCTAATAGTGAGTGTATAAACCCCACACAGAGAAAATTGTGTGACCCTGGCTAATGTCTCAGAACCTTCTATTATTCGGATACCTCAACAAGTGTGCATTCTCATGGAATGTCAGTGCACTGTGGAAGTCCCCTAAACTTGACCTGGAAATCTTGGGTTTATTCCACTGAAGTTCTTTCTGGGCTCCCATAGGTCCAATGTTGCTCAGTTAGCCAAGGAATTCACAATATTAAAAAAACAAAAACAAAAACAAAAAAACCCAGAAATACAGTAGTAGACTTAGGAAGTAAAGAAAATGATCTATTTGGCCCAATTTGGTTTTTTTTTTTTTTTTTTTTGAGAGAGAGAGATTTTCACCAGGAACCTGTCAAAATACACCACCTTTGGCTGAAGTAATTTTAAAGTATTAGAAGAAGTCTAAATAATAGCATGTTCATTCTGTGATTTTGTATGACCATAACAATAGATGCAACAATAGCTCAAATTTATTTTTCATGTATTGTGAACCAAAACTATACTCAACTCCTTTACTGTATCTTTGGTTTGTTTTTTTTGTTTGTTTGTTTTGGTTTTTTGTTTTGTTTTGTTTTTTTGTACTGGGGATTAAGCTCAGGGCACTCGACCACTAGCCACATGCCCAGAACTTTATTTTATTTAGAGACAAGGTCTCATTGAGTTGCTTAGTACCTCTCTTTTGCTGAGTCTGGCTTTGAACTCTCAATCCTCCTTCCTCAGACTCCCAAGCTGCTGGGGTTATAGGTGTGTACCACCGCACCCAGCTTTACTGTGTCATCTTATTTAACCCTTACAATAACTCTCTGGAATAGGTTCTTGTATTTTCTTCACTTTCTACATGAGAAAATTGAGGCTTAGTGAAGATTAAGTAATTTTCCCAAGATCTTCAGTGCCATTTTTCTTAATCTTTATTCTAAATTGTCAACATACTGTATTTTAAATGGTCAGTGATGTTTGAGCTGCCTCCAAAGCTAGTAGAGTCTTCAATTGCCTTAGTAGTACGGGGCAGGGCAGAAACTCCAGCTGACACAAAAAGGTTATATCTGAGATGTAGTTTCAAATAATGGGCTTTATGATTCAAAGACAATAGGAAATGGGAGTTAAAACAAGGGCACTTGACAAGTGTGAAAGAAATATGCAAAGCATCTCATATGAACTGGGCATTTATTTAGATAGACCATCAATTTTTTAATGAGGTGTAATAAAACAATACATGTGAATTGTAGAAAACATAGACAGGAAATAAAAGTTGCATAACACTATCCAGAAATTGCCATAGTAACACCTAAGGCATATCTTTTGAATAGTTTATATGTTTATGTGTGTGTTGTATAATCTAGAGCAATTCCTCTTTCTTTAATGGCTATTAAAGTCTACCTCCAGAATATTCTATCTTTTAAATTTCTCTTGTTGAGCTGTCTTAATTTTGTGTAGAAATAATTAGAAAGGCCTGAACATGAAATAATTGGAAAGGCCAAAACAGAACATGGTGGGTGAATCTCATAGGCGATATTGTACACTTCATGTTATATCACATCAGAAGACAGAAACTGTTAGTTCATTATCCATTAAATTGTTAAAATTGATTTTCTCTGGAGTCATGGCAATATAAACCTGATATTGTGCAATTTTATTTGACCTCTGTGATTAGAAATTATTCTCTGTGTTATCAGTTTTGTACCAACTAAGTGTCCACTTTCCTACCTACTATTTACCTAAGGATTTTAGCATTGCTAAACTTTGAACCAAAAGTTGACTACAGTTTGTGAAATACTGTTGTCCTAGTTCTGTCATTTCTTCTACATTTATTAATTGGCATTTAAACTATAATTGGCTTTTCTTTATCAACTGGTCTGAACCTCAGTTACCTTCTTGTGTGATTTCAAAGTTGTCTAGAGGATGCCTATGAACTGTTAAATCCTAGAAGTGTGCATATGAAGTTACTGAATAGGTTTATAATGCCTAGACAAAAGAATACATAGCTGTCTTTACACATTTAAATCTTGTCCTCTGGATCCGGGCGGGCGTGGTGGCACACGCTTCTAATCCCAGCAACTCAGGAGGCTGAGGCAGGAGGATCTCGAGTTCAAAGCCAGCCTCAGCAACTTAGCGAGGCCCTAAGCAACTCAGTGAGACCCTGTCTCTAAATAAAACACAAAATAGGGCTGGGGATGTGGCTCAGTGGCCGAGTGTCCCTGAGTTCAATCCCTGGTTCCAAAAAAAAAAAAAAAAAAAATCTCGTCCTCTGGAAAAGGAAGTAGAATTATTATGCATTGTGTTGGAAGAAAGTTTTAGAAAGGCAAATATTAACTCAAGGCAGAGAATAAGTTCCTTGTACCTGAAGACACACATTTACAGAAAGGTCTTCCTTACAAACTAGTAAGGAAATATTTATCTCTGGAAATATCAGGGCCTATCATGGGTATTAGTCCTCAAATCCACCCTTCCCAATTAAGAAATATTAATATTTTAAGAAAACAACAAGGTCCTCAGCAGAATGGAAAATCCAATATAAACATGTCTGAACTTATACTAGTACTCCAGAAACCATACTTATAAGTCAACAAAATCTTACTAAAACTCAGTAATATTACCAAATCCTGGGAGATGCAAGCTGGGTGACCCTTCTTTACCTTTATAGTCTTCATTCTGGAAGTGACAGAAATAGCCTGCTAGGGAGAAACAGGGAAGAGAAGGTTGTAGGATCAGTCACTGAATTGTGATCTCAGCTTTTTCCCTCCACTCAAGAAGAATTTACATCCTCCAGTCAGGTATACTGGATCTTTATATAGCATATTTAACAAAATATTAGAAAAGTTTTAAGGAAGAACGAACACTACTGATTCCTCTCTTCCTTGCTTTCCATTTCCTTCCTTTCTGTGCTTGTACACAGCCCCATTCCTTTAGATTGAAGAAAACAGCCAATCCTAAAACTAAAGACTAAAGAGTCTTAACTGTGGTGTAAAGATAAGCCACGAGTCATCTGCAGTATATCTGAGCAAATAGAATGTTTATTTGAAAAATCATGCTGCCACCCTCCACTCCCATAGCCACTAACCTCATTAGTAGCAACACAGCTCTGGA
Organism: Glaucomys volans; assembly: GCA_020662805.1. Taxonomy (NCBI): domain Eukaryota; kingdom Metazoa; phylum Chordata; class Mammalia; order Rodentia; family Sciuridae; genus Glaucomys; species Glaucomys volans. The sequence goes on along the minus strand of JAJEJO010000257.1, from coordinate 421,489 downwards.
CCAGAACACATGTTCTATCTAAGTTCAAATATCAATAAGAATGATAACTTGGGCTTGGTCCAAAGTGACTTTCTTTGACTTCATAAATTATCCAACCAGAAAAATTATATGAAATGAAAAATGTAAATACATAAACATGCTGCTCTAGCACTTCTGCTATTTTTCATGGAGGAACACTTGAAGTGTAGTGATTAACGTGTCCAGAATGAAATACAAAATATTCCAGGCTGGAGAACACAGACCCATTGTGGGTTGGTGTCCTTCATTGGACTTAGGAAGTACATTATGCCCATCCAAGAAAACCTGGGTGGTGCCAGAGCACATGCTGCCATGCTTGAGCTCTTGCTATGTCGCGCTGCTCACTTGAGTTTTCGGTGCTGTAGGTCTGGCCATGACCTGCCACACTTGCCAAAGAGAGAAAATAGAACTCTATTTAGAAGAAAGCATAACTCAATAGGCCAAGAAAAGAATGGCTATGATGACCAGTGGGAGAACTGATTGAAACTTAAAATGCATGGGCACGAGAGATACAAATGCTTTCCCTCTCCCAACCTCAAACAATAAGGGCACTTAGTAACTCACATAAAAACAGGGCCAGAGATGGAGTGGGCTACGGAACTGGCTGATTCAGCAGCTCAACCCTGTCACCGAGGATTCAGGCTCTCTGCCTCTCAGCTTTGCCTTACTCCCTGTGGTAAGAGGGCTGCCTCCTACTTGTAAGGTATGCTGCCTGCAGAAAAGAGGAATTATTTTTTTCACTTTGTTCATTTTAATGAGAAAGAAGAAAATAATCTTCCCCCAAGAAGGAATGTAAGCCTTTCTCTGAAGTCTAGCCATATCCCTTTCTTTTGTACTTTCTGCCTTGTTTTTTTCCACATGATAAACAGATCTACACAGGCCTGCCCCACTGGTTTTCCTATTCTCTCTCATCCTGTTCCCAGGCAGCCATGTAGTTAATGACTCAATGGCCCTCTCCTTTGGCTCAGATCTGCACTAGAGTAGTAGTTAGTCATCACTTGATTCCTATTTTCCTATTGCTCCTTATTGTTAGAAATATATAATGAACTCTGTAGGGGTGAATGGCAGGGAAGAATTTGAGCATTTCAGAATTATATCAATGATGCCATTTAACTATCAACAAATCCTACCTCAATTCCTATGTTTTTAATTCTCTCATTGTTTCTTATTTCTATTTCCAATCATAATATGCCACCTTATTGTACACTTTCTTAATTAGTTTGCACTACTCCATAATAAATCTGTGTTCATTTTATAATGATACTAACATTTTAATCAAAAGCCATGATATTTCCTACCTGAGGTTTGGACCAAATTTCATAAGTTAAGGGAATAGTCCTACAGGAATACCCTCACTTCAGATACCAGCCACAAGAGTAAGGGTTCCCAAATGTCATAGTCCATTTTGTGCTACTATAACAAAATACTTGAGCTGGGTGATTTATAAAGGAAAGAAATTTATGTTCTCAGAGTTCTGCATAATGGGAAGTTAAATATCAAGGCAATTGAAGTTTCTTTTGTCTGACGAGGGCATCTCTCTGCTTTCAGTATGATACCTCATCCCTGCATCCTCCAGAGAGGATGAGCACTGTGTACTCAAATAACTGAAGGCAGAAAAACAAGGGAGGCTGAACATTGTGTGAAAACTCTTTTATAAGGGTCTTCAACCCACTCATGAGGGAGGAGCCCTCATAATCTGAGACCTCACTCCTTAATGCTATCACATTGACAACTGAGTTTTGGAGGAGTCATATTCAGACTGTAGTACCAAGCCACCTTCACTTTTAACCAGCTGGTTACAAAATCAGGGGTTCCACTACCCACTCAGTTTCAGTAATTCACTAGAAAGATTCACAGAACACCAAAAAGCACTACATTTATGTTAAGTCTTATAGCAAAAGGACGCATGTCAGAACTAGCCAAACAGAAAAACACATATAGCAAGATGTGGGAAGGTTCCATATACAAAGCCTGCACCATCCTCAGGGATGCAGTCCCCTCCCCACACATCCATATGTGACAATACATAGACTATCGTCAACCAGGAAATCTCATTCGAGCCTTTGGTGTCCAGAGTTATTACTAGGACTCGACTCCAATGCTGTTTGTGTGGCTGATCTTCAGACTGTAGTCCCTGCTATAGGTTTAGGCTAATACCTTTCACCTCTCTTCCCTCTGGAAGTTGGGTCCAAAGTGTCATGTTTCAAAACCTCTGTCACAAGTAACATTGTTAGAGTGTTCAATGGTAAAAGTCCAAGGCAAACAAGGACAAGCACATCAGGCAGGGTACTCCAGGGATCTAGAGATCTCTTCCCAGTAGCCAAGGGCAAAGGTCAGATCCTCTTTAAGTAAAACTTCATTCTTCCCTACATATATCCCAATCCCATTATAGAACATATATCTACAACTCTCACTAAGCAACTCTTATTCCTTTGCAGGATTTTTAAATTACTCAATGTTATATTGGATATTTTAAAGCTTAGTGCATAAATTGAAGTATATCTTTGATTCCTGCATGACAAAGAATATGTATTTTTTATTAAGAAATAAATAAAGGAGTTGCCAGAAGAGTTTTTTATGATCATGGCAAAATTACTTTAGAGGTATTTGGCATCATGAAAACCTTAGGAAACTAGTGAAAAATCATTCAAAATGATAAAGAGAGAATGTGACTTTTCAGAAACAACAATTGCAATTACAAATTAGCTACAATATTTTATTTTTGTATTGTCATGTTTTTATTGTTGCCTTATGGCTATACATAATGTTGAAATTCATTGTTGCCTGTTTGTGTATGCATACAATATAACAATATAATCTGGCCAATAGAGCTACAATATTTAAAACAGGTGATAATAGCACCAGAACATGTAGAAATACCAGTAGGAAAGAACAGAAAATAGGCAAACGGCAAGAGTATATATCTAAACATTTCATGCATCATAAAGTTTGCACTGAAAATCAGTAATTAACAATGCTTCGTTCAATTATTCAATTACAGCTGGTGAACATAAACTATTGTAAAATGAAAACAAAAAAGGAAGGAAAGAAGGAAGATTCTAGATTATAGACTGTTGATGTTGGCAGTGAATCTCCCCCAAATCATGAAAAAAAAACCCAGAAAAAGCAAAGAGGAAGTAAAAGATCAAGCATAACACCTAAAACTAAAGTAGGTGATAAAGTATTTTCCAGAACTTAACATGAGCAAGTGACATCAAATAATCTACATGGGTAGGTCAGCATCTGTGCAGGACAAAGCAGGGGGAAGGCAATGGGGTATCCCTGAGAGTAGAAGAACCTGAAATCAACAATGGGTATTCACTGGAAGTTGCCAGGATGTGATCTGAGAACAGAATCAGAATTTTGCAGAGTCCAATTCACAGAGACAGGATAAGAGAGTCACTGTAAGGTCTGAAATGTTAATTAAAATTGTATGGTCCCCAGAACTTCCAATGACTAAAAGACCTAAGTACCCTATTAGCACAAGGTCATACTTAGGAGATCCTGCTTGGAATAGTTAAGCATGACAGGGAAAGCGGAGGAAAGGAAAGAGAACGTACATACCAAAATATGAAGGAAGATGAAAACCAGCAGACTAGAAAGTAAGAGGCTATGTATTTTATTAGTTCTGGAAGAAATAGAAAAGGAAGTCCTAGAGCTATACCACCAGATCAGAATTCACTTCTACATTCCAAAAGTATACAGTAACTATTTTCACTTAAAATAAGCAAAAAAGAAGGATCCCCATTGATCTAATACAATTTTATTATAAGACAAAAGAAAACAAAGAGGATAATAATGGCTGCTGAGAAGGATGTAATATGAAGCACAGAGAAGAGAGAAGAAATCTGCAAAGAAAAGGAACTCCAGAAATCTGAATTTAGTGTCCTTGAATCTTTGGTCAAAGACTAATCTGCACAAGCACAAAATAAGACTCTGTAAAGACCAAAAAAAAGCTATGAATTGAATGGAATTTCCACAGTTTGCTTAGGTTGGGAGATGTTGGGGTTCTGCCTAGCTGGAATGAGAAACCTCAGTAAACTCCTAGGTACTCACTTGATACCCCCCCAAAATCTAATGAATAGGTCATTCTAGTCCCAGACTAGATGTACCATATGAGAGCTTCTGAATAATCTAGAAAATTGTCTAGGATCCAATAAAAATTACTAGATAGGTAAATGAGCAGGGTAAGGTGGCCTGCAATTGAGAAGAAAATCAATCAATAAATAATAAAGAGACTTCAAAATGATAGGAATAATCTATCGGCAGAATAGGGTATTAACAGATAAATTTAAGGATACAAAATAAAACATAATGAAAAGAACCAGTATGAAATCTCAATAGACAAATGGAAACTAAACAAACAATATTTGAAGTTTTTGAATAATTGAATGAATATTTGGGAACTTAAAAATATATCTGAAATTCTTTTTAAAAAATCACTGGATGTAATTAAAAGCAAATTGGAAACCCAAGAAGAAAATATCACATAACTTTAGGAAAGATTAATAAAAGGTCTCCTATTTGAAGACCAGAAAGACAGAAAGATGCCAGGTACCACAGGGCACACCTGAAATCCTAGTGACTCAAGAGGCAGAGGCAGGAGGATTCTAAGTTCAAAGCCAGCCTCGGCAACTTAGTGAGGCCCTAAGCAACTTAGCAAGACCTTGTCTCTAAGTAAAATATAAAAAAGGGTTGGGGATGTGGCTCAGTGGCTAAGTGCCCCTGGGTTCAATCCCTGGTATTAAAAAAAAAGAAAAGAAAAAGCAAGAGGAGAGCGAGAGAGAGAGAGAGAGAGAATATTGGTGGGAAATGAATAGAACCTTGGAAACTTGCAGAACAATTGTAATCATTGGCCTCATGGGTCTCATGTATAAGAGAGTAGAGCCCAGGTACAGACCCATGGTTTAACAGTGACCTGATTTTCTTCAAAACTTCCAGAGCAATTCAATAGAGAAAGCACTAGTTTTTTCAGCAAATAATATAAACAATTAAATATCTGTATAAAAAATATATGATTATTGATACATACATCACACTATATAGAAAAAGTTCAAAATGGACAATAAGCCAAAATATCAACTACAAAACTCCTAGAAGAAAAACGAGGAAAACTCATTTCAACCTTAGAAAAGGCAAAGATTCTTTTGACAAGACAGAAAAAGAACTAACCATAGAGTAAAATGAGAATGATACATTAAAATTTTCTGTTTTATAAAAAAAAATAGCAAATTAAATAGCACCAGTAGTCCTACTTACTTAAGAGGCTGAGCTGGGAGGATTGTTTCAACTCAGAAGTTGAGGCTATCTCAGGAAGCATAGGAAAAACTTGTCTCAAAAAGAATGAAAAAGAAAAAGAAGAAATTAAATAGCAAACCAAATCTTCTAACCAAATTCACAATATCCATATCTTAGTATCCATAATATAAACTATTCCTCTAACTTAGTAATATTTAAAAAGTTTTACAGGCAAAAATTTATTTCAAAATGTCTAATAAAGATTTGCAAGTTAAATGATAAATATTATTAGTTATCACAGAAATTAAAACCACAATTATATACCACTACATATTTACTAGTATATGTCAGGATTCTCCATAAAACAGAACCAACAGTGTGTGTGTGTGTGTGTGTGTGTGTGTGTGTGTGTGTGTGTCAGGGGTTTTAGTAAAAGGAACTGGCTCACACTATTATGAAGGCTGAGAAGTCCTGACAAAAAACTGCCAATGGTATAGTTCCAATATATTTCTAGCCCAACTCCAAATGCCTGAGCAGAAAATCTGAAGATGTAGTTTCATATGAGTCTAAGTGCAAGGGCAAGAGAAGACAAATATCCCAGTGAAAGACAAGCAAGCAGTCTTTTATAAGGCATTCAGTAAGACTGGAAGAGGCCTCTGTTGGGAAGGGCAAACTAATCTGTTTTGCTCAGTCCACAAATTCATATGTTAATCTCATCCATAAATAAACTTAGAGACAAACCTCAAAATAATATTTAACCAAAGATCTGTGTGTGCTATGGCCCCATCAAGTTGACATGTAAAATTAACCATCATGACCAGAATGGCTAAAAATAAATAAGCTCATTGTTCGAACTATTGGTGATGATATAGAATAAACTGGCCTCTCATACTTTGTTGGTGAAAGTAAAAATTTCACAACCATTTTTGAAATTATTTTGGCAGTTTCTCATAAAGTTAAGCACATAGTAATACTCTGAACCAAGTCCACTTTTGCAAATATTTACTCAAAAGTAATGAAAACTTCTGTACACAAAATAACAAACCAGGATGTTCATAACAGCTTTATTCATAATTACCAACTGTCAGCAGAAGAATGAATAAAGAAAATGGTGGGGTATTGACTCAGTGGAGTACAACCCAGCAATAAAAAGGAATGAATGACCTTTGCACACAATAATATGAATGAACCTAAAAAAAATAACACTAAGTAACATGTCAGACACAGATGAATGCATATTGTTTAATACCATTGCTATAAACACATAGGATATACAAAACTAAATCATGGTAAAAGAATTCAGAGCTCAGACTGCATCTGGCATCATAGGTACAGAGGATGCAAACTGCAGAGTTGCATGAGGGAACACTTGGGAGTGATGGAAGTAATTTGTCAAAATTCACCAAAATATATGATTAAGTCATGGTATTTTTCTGTATGAAAATTTTGATAAATCTATGAAAAATGTGAATTTTGGCCCCTGTCAACCACATACCATAAATAGTATTCAATTAGGATACATTTCCATTCTAAGTGTGGAAAATAAAACAATAAAGAGTTTAGAATAAAACATAGGGGAGTACATTCATGATACTGAAGAAGGCAAAGATTCCTTAAACAGCACATAGAAGAAGTCAATTTTTAAAAATGAATAATGGTACTATTTTAAAATTTAAGGCTTCTGTTTCTCAAAAGATATCATTACGGGAATGAAAGGGCAACCCATACAGTGAGGAAAGATATTTGCAACACATGTATCTAAAAAGACACTATATGTTAAACACTTTAAGAACTTCTACAAGTCATTAAGAATTATTGATAAAAGACTTGACCAGACACTTCACAAAAGAAGGTAGACAAATGATGAACACACATATAAAAGTATGTTCAACTTCATTGGCCTACAGAGTTCAAATTAAAACCATAATATATACCACCATAATCCCTCTAGAATAACTAAAACAAAAGGCAGAAAATACCAAGTATTTGCAAAAAATGTGGAATAACTGGGACTCCAATACACCGTCGGTGAGCATGTATATAGACAATCAGCTTTGGAAAGCTTTTTGGAAATATGTACTATAATTAAATACTTACATTTTCACTTATTTGTATATAACCATCAAAAATGAAAATATATGATCACCAAAAACACGTTTTAGCATGTTCAAAGCCACAATGTTTGAAACAACCAGGAAGTGAACCTCAGTGAAATACCCAACGGTACCATGTGAAAAGAAACCATGTTATAGTTACATAATGCAATGCTAAAGAGAGATGAGAAAAAACAATTCACAACAGATGACCTCAGGAATGAATATCAGAAATGTAATGTTGAGTGAAAGAAGATCAAAAAAGAACATACTATACGATACCATTTACATAATGTACAAAAACAGAGGAAATTAATCTGTTACTTATTAGAAGAGTAGTTACCCTTGGAGGGATGCCAAGGGTATGTTTTAAAGATATATGAGTGAGGCCACTAAGGTCCTGGGTACTGGTTTTATGAGAATGTTCACTGTGAAAATTCAGGAAGAAGACACTTTGGTACATGAACATTTCCATATATATATTCTATATATGAAATTTTTAACATGGAAAAACATATTAGCCTAGAGGAGAGACAATGGATGAGGATTTCAATGCAACAGGATTGGTCATGAACTGGTAATTGTTAAATTGGGTAATGGGTACATTGGGGGCTAATTTTGTGGTTCCTGTTGTTATTATAAAGACTTAAAACTTTCTGCAATATAAAAATTAGGGTTGAAGAAAGAAGGGGAAAAGACAATGATTGACCATCATTAATAATTACAGAGATGTGTGAATATCACAACTGTGTGTGAATATCAAAACTGTGCTCCCAGGGAAGAGGAAAGGAGTGAGCCACAGTCACTGTTTTTACTCTAAACATTTCAGGACTACCTGATTGTATAAACCATGCATATACATTATACTGACAAATTAAAAATAATAATGAAATGTCAAAGCATTTAAAAAGTTGGAAGAAAGGGAGATGAAAAATTCTGTGATTTTTTTTTTTTTTTTTTTTTTTTTTGTGGTGCTGGGGATTGAACCCAGGGCCTTATGCTTGACAGGCAAGTACTCTATGAACTGAGCTATATCTCCAGCCCAAATCCTATGATTTTAATATATATACCAATATATAAATGATAATAAAATCATCTTTCATATTTATATTACTAGAAGGAATTGGAAAAAAGAAACTAGAATTAAGAGGCTTGAATGCTATAATTTTATATAAAATTTATTTTAACATTGATGAACTGAAACAAAGGAAAAAAAGTGGAGTCATAATTTCCAGCCAAGAAGTACACTGGAAACCAGAATGTTGAGATAGAATTTATAGATCGCTTAATACTGTATAAATATATTTTAACAATATAATAAATCAGTTCTAATTTTCTAAGCTTATTTGACCATATCATGCTGAAAACAAGCATGAGAACATCCCACTGAATCCTTATTATGAAAACACATTGGGAAAATCTGAGCTAGACAATGTTAATAAGCGAAGTGGGCACACTACATTTTATGAGACTTACCTAAGGTAACAATCTCCTAGAACCCAACCAATATTTCCAATTACTCCCCAGCCAAATGGTATTCTTGGATGTGAATAAAAATCCAATTTTTTTACCTAATTAACACATATGCACAACCCCCGTTTCTTTTGCCCACTTCTACATTGAAGGCAGGAAGGCAAAATACTTGCTATCCCTAGGAGGGTTGCAGTTTGTGATGGTGGTGTGGCTTGGTTTTCAGCCATGACACACAAGTCATTCAGTGGAGCACATCTGGGGAAGTTTTGGCATTACTGATAGAACAGACAGGTATCCTAGTCTCCCTTTTCCTATTTTGACAGAATAAAAATCCTCCCTCCATACACTTCCACTTTCAAATGGTCAAAGCACAACCTTTCTTGTTCTCTTTGAGTGATTATGCCTGTACAGCATTTTAAATCAAGTTCCAAGAGAGGTTGGAGTTAAATGTATCTGTTCAATTTGTCAGGTTTGACAGGAGTCATAGGAATGTGTTGTCTAGAAATAGAAACATTTTAAATAAGAAAACTAAAACTTGCTTAGAATGATGGAAACCAAATTCAGGGATATGAGGAGAGAGAAGGGGAAGTGGAATTGTTGAGGGACTAATGAAGTTTCAACTTCAACTATATCTCTAAAGTTGTAATTTATTTTTCCACATTTTTATTGGTATATTATAGTTGTGCATGATGATGTGGTTTGTTGTTACATATTCATACATGCACACAATATAGCAATGTAATTTGGCCAATGTCACTCCTCAGCACATCCCTCACTTCCTCCCTACCTCCTACGCTTTGGCCCCTTTCTTCTACTGATCTCTCTTTGATTTTCAAGAGATCCCTGTTCACCCCCCAACTTTCTCTCCCTTTTTCTTCTTTAGGTTCTTTTTTTTTTTCTTCTTTAGGTTCTATTCCTATGAGAGAAAGAATAGGACTGTTGACCTGAGTTTGACTTACTTCCCTTAACAAATTGGCCTCTAGTTCCATCCATTTTCCTACAAATGACAAAATTTCATTTTTCTTCATGGATGCAAAAAATTCCATTGTGTATATACACTACATTTTCTTAGTCCATTCATCTACTGATGGATATCTAGGTTGGTTCCATAGTTTGGCTATTGTGAATTGTGCTGCTGTAAATATGGGTATGCATGTATCTTTGTAGTATGATTTTAATTCTTTAGGATAAATGCTGAGAAGTGGTATAGCAGGGTCACATGGTGGTTCCATGTCTATCTATTGAGGAACTTCCATACTGATTTCCAACAGTATAAAATGTTCCTTTTCCTCCATATCCTCTCCAACATTTATTATTGTTTGTATTCTTGATGACTGCCATTCTGACTAGTATGAGATGAAATCTCAGTGTAGTTTTTTTTTGGGGGGGGGGGGCAGGGGACCGAGTTACTGGGGATTGAACTCAAGGGCACTGGACCACCAAGCCACATACCCAGCCCCATTTTGTATTTTGTTTAGAGACAGGTCTCACTGAGTTGCTTAGTGCCTCACTGTAGCTGAGGCTGGCTTTGAACTCTGGATCCTCCTGCCTCAGCCTCCCGAGCAGCTGGGATTACAGGCATTTGCCACCATGCCCAGCCTCAGTGTAGTTTTGATTTGCATTTCCCTAATTGCTAAAGATGTTGAACATTTTTTCCAAATATTTGTTGGCCATTTATATTTCTTCTTTTAAGAAGTGTATATTTAATTCACTTCCCCATCTATTAATTGGTTATTTGATTTTGGGGGGTGTAAAGTTTTTCTGAGTTCTTTATATATTCTAGATATTAATTCTTTGTCAGAAGACTAGCTAGCAGAGATTTTCTCCAATTCTATAGATTGTCTCTTCACATTTCTAATCATTTATTTGCTTTACAGAAGCTTTTTAATGTGATGTAATCCCATTTTTAATTCTTGGCATTATTTCCTGAGCTTCAGGAAATGACTTCAATGACTGAGAAAGTCATTGCCTGGACCTACATGCTTAAGTGGTGTTCCTATATTTTATTCTAGGAGTTTCATAGTTTCTGGTCTAATTCCTAGATCTCTGATCCATTTCAAATTGATTTTTGTGCAGGATGAGAGATAAGGCTACAGTTTTATTCTTCTACTTATGGATAACCAGTTCCCAGCACCTTTTGTTAAAGAGACTGTGTTTTCTCCAATGAATGCTTTTGGCACCTCTTTCAAGGATGGCTGTCGATGTGTGGGTTTGTCTGTGTCTTCTATTCTGTACCACTGGTCTATGTGTCTGTTTTTATGCCAGTACCATGCAGTTTTTGTTACTATAGCTCCGTAGTATAATTTGAAGTCAGGTATTGTGATGCCTCCAGCATTGCTTTTTTGGCTTAGCCTTGCTTTGGCTATTCTGGGTCTTTCATTCTTCCAAGTGAATTTTAGGACTTTTTTCTTCTTGTTCTGTGCAGAATGTCATTGGTGTTTTGACAGGGATTGCATTGAATCTGTGTATTGCTTTTGGTGGTATGGCCATTTTACCAGGATTGATTCTGTTTATCCATGAACATGGAAAGTCTTTTCATCTTCTGAGGTCTTCAATTTTTTATCAATGTTCTCTAGTTTTCATTGTAGAGGTCTTTCACCTCCTTAGATTTATTTCTAGATTTCGTAACCTGCTACCTTGCCAAATTTGTTTATTAGCTCAAGCAGTCTTTTGGTGGAACTTTTTGGATCTTCTAGGTATAGGATCATATCATCTGCAAACAGTGAAAATTTGACTTCTTCCTTTCCTATTTTTATCCCTTTTATTTCTCTCTCTTGCCTAATTGCTCTGGGTAGAATATCTAGCACTACATTAAATAGGAGTGGTGAGAGTGGACATCCTTGTCTTGTCCCAAATTTTAAAGAAAGTGTTTTTTCACTTTTTCCCCATTTACTGAGGTTAGCTTTGAGTTTTCACATATAGCTTTATAAAGCTGTGATTTAATAGAGAAAGAAAGGAAAATGTTGAATTTGATGGAGCCACAAATTGGGTACACGAATGTTCCTTATATTAGACTCTATAATTTTAAGTATGTTAAAATATTCCAAAATTAAAAAGACTTCACTCAGAGGGAACTGTTTTTAAATGCATACATAGTTAATGAGAATCAGAGCCTTGACATCCCATCTAGTTAGGGTAAGAAGGTGAGATGCTAGGAAAAGGATAGGCAGAATATGGAAGAAGAATCCAGAGTAGGCCGCAGCATAGATGGCTCATTTTCCTCAGTAAGGGTTGGAGGGTGATGTCATTGTTTATTTTGTCATATATTTATATATTTTTGTGTATATGTGTATATATATGCATACATGGTCATTAAAAGAGTCATGATTAATGTAGGTGTAAGGTATACATAGCTCTTATTAAATACTGTGGTTTCAGTCAGTTCAGGAAACTCCATCAAGAAAATGTTATACTCAATTATAGCCAAAGCTATCCAAAAACTAAATTCAATATATGTATAGTACTATATCTAGAATACTCCCTCTCCTCAATAGCACATGATCTAAATGATCTGATAGCACAATTGGTTAAGTAATTACCCATTCAGCCACAGAAATACTTGCCCAGGAAATTGAATCACCTTAATTACCCAGTTGGGAATTTATAGTGAAATATTGAATAGGTCTTTATCTAAATTTGTTAACTATTTCCTTTTGTAAAGTGTCTCTACATTATGTAATTTGTCTCAATAGTGAACATGATTTAATAGAGCTGGCACAGTATCTGAAATCAGAGCTAGTTTGGCACCTAGCGATGCCATTCATCAGATGTGTGGTTAGGGTAAGTTATTTAATCTCTTTAAGTCTTAACTTCTCCATCTATAAAATGGGGACATATGATATAGAATGTAATCAATATTGGCTCAATACCAGCTTCCATAAAATTCATATCAAAGGTCAGTATTATTGATTAAGATCCTGATACTCCACCCAGGACTAGCATCCAATGCAATAAGAAACACTATGTCTTTTATTTTAGTTGACTTAAACAATTGATTTATCTTTTCAAATCACTCAAACAAAAATAACACATCAATTACAGCAGGGCTCTAAATCTCCTTGCAAGGCCTCCAGACAAATTCAGTTGATGAGCCATCTTACTTTTGCTTTCCCACTGATAATGAGCCTGATAAAACTGAAGGGCAGCCAATATTAAAGAACAAAAGGTTTTGCTGAGGGATGGATAGAAAGAGTGGTTTATGAAAAAGGAATCACAAACATTTTAAATTTACCCCTAATCAAAATGACCCTATATATATTTTTAAACTACTTTTAGATTTTTTTTAGCTAAGTTGGTATGATTTTAAATCCACTTCTACCCAAATATTGCAAAAATAAAATGAATACTCACAGTGGTTACCAAATTCAGTAGTTAGGACCTTTAAAGAAGTCATGGTGATTCTCCAAAACCAATCTGCAGAAAGATGCTGGGCCAGCTGGGTAAGAGTCACCTGGGAGCTTGTTAAAAATATATATTCCCAGACTCTGGCCCATAGATTTGTATTCTGTAGCTCTATGAGAGGTCCCAGTAATATATATATTATATATATTTAAAAACATCCCAGGTGTACTAGGTAAGCAATTCATGATACATCCATATATTAATACTCAATGTATATTCAAAAAAGAATGAGGAACTTCTTTACATATGGATGGGGCCAATCTTCCAGATGCTTTATTAAGTGAAAACTCAAGAGTGTGTATCTCTTTTAACTACTGCTGCTAAAAAGAAGAATGGATATACATATTTGCTTATATATGCATGAAATACCTCTGGAAAGTGACACAAGTAACTGATAATAATGGTTTTGACTCTGGAGAGAAGAACTGAGAGTTGGCAGGCAGGAGTGGAAGAGAAATTTTTTCCACAGTATAGACCTTGCACTTTTTGAAATGTAAGCTAAATAAAGGTATTATATATTCAAAATGGCTGAAGAAAATATTATTTCTATAACATTCATAAAAAATGGCATTTAAATAACTCTTCAAGTGGCTCCAATATTCAGCCAAGATTTAAACAACTGGCCAAGATACATATAATCGGGAATGTATTGATGCAATAGTATGTAAATGTGTAATATGTAACATGTCCACATCTCTAAGAGATTAACAATTTCTCCTTCTATGAAGATAGAGCGCTAGATACCTGGATAGATGGCAGTTGGATTAGCGCTAATGATATATTCCTGAACACTTCCTTCAAAAGCAGTTCAAGACTGTTTCAATAGACCCGACAAAGACTGATGTGTTTGTTTGCCAACTAATTTATTATTTTTTATGGAAATAGCAAAAACACAGTTTACAATTTATTCAGTCAGTTTTGAATTATGTAATTCCTAATTATTTTTTGTAATTGGAGAGGATACAAATTATTTCAAAATATACAGCTTGGGACTTTTTAAATGTTTTATACCATACCATTTCAAATTAATGAAATTCAAAATCAAATTAAATGCAACTACATTACTTTTGAACTGCATTTGATTAACTTCCTCAAAAAAATCTTCACAGAAAATATACTTTGATGTTATTCATTTTGTTCTATTTAGAGTTGACAAGGAATACGCACTTGAAGAATCCTTCTGCATTTTCTGTGAAACTGTTAAAGACATTGTGATTATTGGTGTACACAAGTGACTCCTTAATGCCACTTGTATAAATCAAAATTTCTCATTAAAATTTTTGTGAGAAAAAATGTTTTTTAAAAAATGTATGCTTCCTCTTATCAGATGAGAACTGCTGCCAAGAACCTTGGGGTTGAATATGATTTGACCACTGTATATGGCAAATTTCCTTATAAATTTTGGGGTCATCTAGCCATAAGAAAAGATAAAAGGAAGACAAGTGTCACCTTTAATAAAGTTTACTTAGCATGCTTTTTTTAAAGAAACAAGCCAAATAATCTTGTACCAGGTAACAGTTTGTACAATTTCTGATTTTTAGTTAAAATTTGCTGAGTCAATTAGGTGCCCCTTCTTTAAGAGGGCCAAAGACAGAAGGAAGCCAATGAGAAAAGTTCCCACCTTTCACACAGGAAGTCTGGAGTAGTTGGACCAGTGAATGCATACCTGGGTGGACGGACAGGAAGAATGAGGGAAATTGAAAAGATAAACTTCAGTCTCTAGGAAGAAGTGACATGATTGACTCATTCTTACCTTTTCAATAACATCTTGGGATGGCCAAATTCTTTTGGCTCTCCCTAACCTTTAGTTTGGTTAGGACCCTGAAAAGAACCCTCTAAGAGAGATGACTAATCAGTTTCTGGCAGAATATGCAAAATTTAGAGAAACCTGCTTGAACTAAGGTGGAAAATAAATGTGGCTTTTATTAGATGTGGTTTATAAAATTGGGCTGTGTTTTGGAGGGCAGTCTGGCAGTTCCTCAAATAGTTAAACATTCTGTTACAATTGACCCAGCAATGTGTCTCCTAGGTATGTGTTTCCTTTATGTTCACATCACCTGATAACTTTAATTATTCCAGTGAATGAATTAGGAAAGAGAGAGAAATTATTTCTCATTCTTAAATCAAGGGTCATCTGGAATGTACTAATTATATGGAACTCTGTGTTTCTTGTCTCCACTTCTGTTTTATATTTATGTAGCTATTTTTATAGATGTTATTAAACACTTCACTTTTTGCTAAAATAACATTTTATCTATAAAAAAATAACATATCCAGTGTTGATTATTAAAAATATTTAAAATATAGGAAAAATCATGAAGCTAGTATTCAATAATAACTACTGTTAATATTTTGCTACTTTCTTCTTTTGGGGTGTATTTACATTTATCTTTATGTTTTATAAAAGCAGGAACTAACATTTCACAACTTTCTTAACTCAATTTTCCCAATTCTATCAAAATTTCTACTGTAATGTAATTCTTATGACTACAGGTATTATCTCACATAATTTTTGAACTAGTTTTCCCTGAGAAACAGATTCTAAGAAAGAGATTTGTATTGGGTATAGTAATTTTAATTTTAATATGTGTTTGCAGGATCACTGTCTATGGGCAAGCAAACGGAGTAGGGTTGAGCAGAGAGTCATGGAACTGAATGAAGTTGCAGTAAAGACCTTGGGCAACTCTAGAGCTAGGATGGCCCTTCAGAGCTGTCGCCCTCCTAGAGGCAAAGGGGTTAGGTCCTTCAGTTGGGTCTGTGCCCAAGGAGTAAGAAACTGAACTTTATAAGGCAGCTCTTTTCAACTGATGCTAATTCCCAAATAACAATTCAGCTGGGAGCCATCAGGCAGCAATGCTACCAGCAAATGAGGTAATAAATTCCTCAGACCGGAAGGAGAGGATCTAGGTGACATACAATAGTATTTGCTAGAGCCCATCTTCTGTACCCCTTGAATTCACCGGCATTTAACTTGTATATTATTGAGTTTTCTGGTAGTCATCCTTTTCTAGTTGTTCTTGATTCCACACAAATTTGGCTAAAACTTCTGATCTAGGTGATTTAAATGATGAGGTTACTGAGACTTTCTCATGCTGTAGCTGTGGCTCTTATTCAGTCATTGTCAAAGTCAGGTAATGCAGTATACCAAGAGATGTGCCAGTGGATTCCATGGGTCCTGAACACATTCTTCCGTCCCTCATTGTGAAGTAACACACCTAACTCCACTTGGTGCCCAGAATCAAACACACTTGCCAAAAGGGTAACTTCTTTCCTCAGTTCACTATTTGCTTTGCCTTCTTGAGGACCCTAAAATGACCATAGTAGTTTTAAAGTTTAATGAGGCTCTTGTGTCCTTTGATGGAACATTTTGCCCTCTAGGAAGCAGAACATCTAGATTCACATTATCTAGAGTTGCAGGGATAAGAGGCACAAATTCTATCAGTCTATCGCTTGGAGGTATGGTGAATAAGTGTACTTATACTTCCTTCTCTTGGTTACTGGGTCCACACATTCTGTTTGTTGGGGACAAAGCATCATACCACAGTCATTGATTAGGGTGTATACTAGGTCCTAGAACATGGCACTTGCAGAGTATCATCTCCAGACTGGTGCCTCAGTTACACTCTCAAAAAGGTTATTCCATTATTCCATAAGACCAGTAACTTCTGTATGCTGCAGTATGTGATCTCATGGTTATGTGTTCATTTTCATATAACCTTTGTTGTCAGTTGGTTCCTAGTCTGATGCAATATTGTGCAAGATCTCATGTCAGTGGATCAAACACTCAAGCCCTTGGACAGTGGTGCTGGCTGTGGTTGTAGATAGGAACAACAAATTCAAACTTTAATATGTATATTTTTTCCAGCTAATATTGCTGCAGGGTAGAAAAAATTCAATGTAGACAGATGTAGACCAAGTAGTTGGTTGATATTCTTGAGGATTATGCCATGTAATTGTTTAACATTAGTATATGTTGCTGGAAGGTATGATATTTGGATATTTAGCTATATTTGCCTTGATGAGTGGAAGCCATGTTATGGGGTCCATGAAAACTTCTGTGCCTTCTTCCATCAAGACCGCTTTGTTTATGGTCGCATTGAGAAAGCTTTGGAGTGACTGATGACAGAAACTGGAGGAACAAACTGGCCATTTCATTCTGTGTTTTTGGTTGATTGGTGCCCCTTTGAAGGATGTGCTCCAGTGGGCATTAACATGTAACACAAAGATCTTCCCTTGGGGCTCATTTCCATAGGCCATCCATATATATCTTCCCCAGATGCTCTTATTACCAATTCCCCAATTTTTGTTTTCTCTGGCCCTGAACAACTAGCTAAATAATTTCCTCAGTTCATTAATTGGTACCAATTGCTATTTTGGTCCACTATTCTCCCCACTCAAGAATGGGGAGGACTTCCTTTCATAGCTTTCTTTCAGAGATGTCCTTGAGTGAGGTCACTGTGCAACAGTAGTCCATTTTTTGTGTGTACCTCATTTTGGAATGATCTGTCTATGAACAAACATCGGCCTTTTTTCTTTCTTGATGAGCTAGTCATATGGGGCCCCTCAAGTGACTCAGTTTTGTGCTGAGGGAAAGGTGCCAATGCAGCGGAATTGTGTCCTCTAGCCTGCTTATGCTTGACTCCAGATTTACCACTTCCATCTTATGATGGATTGCTGCTAAATCCACCTGACTCTGACTTATTAATTCCAAAAGGTTGAGGCTGAGAGCCATCAGCTGTCAATATTCTAACTGTGAAAGAAATGAATGCCTCAATTCATCTCTATAAAGAGAATTTTGTTAATTCTCAGGCGCTGAGAGTTTTAGGTGTGTCTATTTTTGTGTTTTGTTTTTGCCATTTTAAATAATGCAACTTTGAAAGATGTTATTATAAGCATACAATCTAAAAATAGAGAGCTGTAAACTAAAAACAGAAGTAGTAAGATGATGAGAAATGAAACTAGGAGACTTGAGTTCTAGTTCTAGTTTGCTATTATCTTTGAATTTTATATTTGACTAATCATTTCATTTCTTGGAGGCTTAATTGTCTAATCCACATTACAAGACAGCTGAATAAGATCAATTTTTAACAATCTAGAGTCTACCAAAAAAAGTAATAAAAATTCAAGAGCTATTTCTAGCATCTTATGAAGCCTAATGAAAATAATTTACCTATTCTTGATAAGATTGCAGAGAGATCAGGTGCCCCCACTGATCTCTACAACACTGACAACTTAGGCAAGCAAAAGAGCAATTTCAGGTAAATACTGAAGAATAAAAGAATCCTGGAACTTCATTATATGATAGGTATTTCTAAGGTCATCTGGTTCAACTCACAGCTGCTCAAATCCCCTCATTATAGCCATTGTAAACATTTCCTTCAGGTCCTCCAATGTAGAGCAAGCCTGTCCTGTTTCAGAGGGTGCTAATATTTACATTGTCCAGGTACTTCCTCCTGTCAATAGTTGCTGTCTTTTATTCCTCGCCCCACATTCCTTTTTAAGTTTATTACACCTAAGCTGTGGTGTCCACCATTCCACTGAGGATGACAAATCTAATAGTCTGTCCTCTGTTCTTTCTCAGCAACATTTTATACAGTTGGCCAATCCCTTCTTTTTGGAATGATGTCTTCTCTTGCCCTATTGGTTGGCCTTGTCCCCAGCCTTTCCTCCTAACTCATGGACTGGTCAGTCTTCAAATCTGGATTTTTTCTTCTTCTATCCAATCTCTAAATGCTGGGCATATTCATGGGTCTAGTAACTTGGTTTATTCTCTGAAGTAACCCATTCCTTCTCATGGCTCATTTAGTCTGTTTTCAAATCAATATCTTCTATTTGTTACTTCAGTTCTGCAACTTAGATTCAAATGTCCAATTTCATACTTTACAGGCATTCTTGGGTAAAAGGTATTTACAACTTAATTTCCCTATAACAAAACTCTTCATTTTTCTACCCAAACCCATTCCTTCCCCATGATTGTAGATATCAGGAAATGGTACCAGTTCTAGAAGGTTGCTCAAGCCAAAAATTTAGAATTTATCTATAATTTACCTCTTTATCTTCCCAATTTACCGCCATATTCTATCACCTCTAACTGATTATTACCTCAAACTGATTATTCTCTGTATCTTCATTTTCATTGTCTCCATTTCTTGCCTGGACTATTACTATAATTTTCCAATTAGTTTCCCTGCTTGCACTCTTGTTTCTCACAACCTCTGTATAGTTTAGATATGAGGGAGCCCTCAAAAGCTCAGGTGTCAGACAATGCAGGAAATGAGGTGAAATGATTGGGATGAGAGTTTTAATCCAATCAGTGCATTAATCTCCTAATAAGGATTACCTGGGTGGTGACTGTAGGCAGGTAGGATGTGGTAAAGGAAGTGAGTCATTGAGAGGCATGCCTGCAAAGCTTTCTCTCTGCTTCCTAGCGCCATGTTCCCAGGTGCTTTTCTCCATCACACTTTCCCACCATGATGTTCTGCCTCACCTCAGGCCCTGAGAATGGAGCCGGCTGTTTGTGGACTGAGACCTCTGAAACTGTGAGCCCCAAATGAACTTTTCCTCTAAAATTGTTCTTGTCAGGTCTTTTGTTCACAATCGTGAAAAAGCTAACCTAAACAACTTCTTTTCCATATAATAGCAAAAATTTATTTCATTTAAATTTGAATTAGATCACATTATTGCTCTGCTTAAAACCCACTGAATGCCTGACTTTTGACCATAGCCAAAGTCTAAATTTCTTACTTCATCCTACACTGGCATACATGATTTGACTCTGTATCTGTGAACTTCCTATTAATATTATCTACCTTGTCCTCATCCTTTCAAATTCACCTTTCTCCCACCTTAGGATCTTTATATGAGATGCTATTTTTCCTTGGGATGAATTTTTTCTTTCACTCCTTACAGTTATTGGCTCTTTATTATCATTCATGTCTCAGTTGAGATGTTAGCTCTTCAGAGAGGCCTCCCTGCTCTCTCAGTCCAAAGTAGACATCTAGCCATTTCTGATATTTATACCCTATTTAATTCTCTAATAATACCAAACACTCTGGAGTTTTTCTTGTTTATTGATTGTATCTCCTCTCTAGAATATAAGCTTAGGAAATCAGGGATGATGTCTGCCTTGTTGCTACTCTTATCTCAGGGATTAGAGAAGAAGTTGGCACTTAACAGATGTTCAGTAAAATTTTATTAATGAGTGGATTAGGAGATTTGGGGACCCAAAGACAGCAAACATAATAGTCTAAATATTCAGCATACAATTGAAATCAATTGTCATTCAAATTGTTGTCCTTGTTTTGACTGTTAAAACCTTATTAAAAGTCCAGCTAATCTTCTGTACAAAAAACTTCATTTATTTGAAGACAACTATTAACTTCTACCCATCTCCTACCTTTCTCAAATAAGATGATCCTGTTTATAAAATGTAATACTGGAGAGAATATTTAGAACAAAGTACACAATGGATGCAAAGTATCAATTGCAGAGAGGTAATAAAACTTACTTCATAATAGAAGCATTTTCATTTGTGTGCACAGATTTCCTATCACAGATAATCTCCATAGTCTAATTGATTCTAAAGGGCCATAATAAAGTGAAAGGCAGCTTTCACAGAAATTTCAAAAGAATGTGCTCGACATGTTTGATTGTCTTGCTTTTGGAAATTTTTTATTGTTTTTTTTTCTTGCTTTTTATGCAAAGCCTCAAAAGTTTGCCCAAACCTGCTAGATTACTTATCTTCTTTTTCAATCCAGTTTCTTAAAATGAGATAGTAATCAATTTGTGTTTGATCTTTCTGTGTTATGGAGCATCAGTAGATATTTTAAGATACACTAACTTTAGTGAATTAGTAATTACAATGCATTTTTCTTCAGCTAAATTTAATCCATGAGAAACACAAATTCAAATTTTTTAAACTGTTAGAACTTTTACTTCCCCATCACTTTCTTTCCTAATTGAACCACCATCAAAAGTGTAATCATTAGTTTACTGTTATCTCAAAAGACAAAAAATTTCTATTTTGTTTTACTAATAAGTTAAATTATTGGGTGTTTAACCAATGTTATCTGTGTTTTATATAACAATCTATTTAATTCTAATGACAAATACTATGATTTTGGTCATTTTGTAGTTGGATAAACCATGACACTAAGAAGTTAAGTAACTTGTGTGAAGGTAAACAGCTACTAAGTAGTGAATCTGGGCTGTAAACCATGTAGTCCAAGACTGAAACCTGCGATTTCAGCTACTATGCTATGTCCCCACTGGTAAAACTCAGAATTTTCCATTTGGTCTTATGAGCTACTATTTCCTCATCACTTTAACAATTTGATAAGTAGTGACCAAAATCTTCTCCAGGAAGAAAAAAATACTCCAGTTTCATTGGGAGTTTCTCATTACATGATACCAAATTCCCTCATCAACTAGGTCACCTCTGAAAATACAGGTGTGTCTATTCAACTTTTAAATGTCGGAGTTAAGCATTTGTCCATGTGTGGGCTCAAGTGTATATAAAAAGGATGAATTGTTCTTTCTTTCTTTATACTTTAATTTTGATAATGTAGTATCAAGTACCTTAGCCTATTTTGTAACCACATTGTATTTTTTATTCACATTTCTAGGAGTGTATTTTTCATGTGATTCAAAACTCCTTTGAACTGTTATATATGCTTTATAAAACACCAACCAGAAACCAGAGAGAAGGAAGGTTTGGTGCAGCCATGGCTACCAGAGAGTGAAAGAGGGTTTCCCTTAACCTCAAGGAACTCATTGTATTTAAGCCTAAAATTCTGTAAAATACTACACATGTGAAACAGTTTATTTAAAAAGCTAAACATATTTTATTTAAAAATTAAAATGGCAAAAAAGTCAGGAAATATTATCTGCCACAAAGTCACTTGAAGGCCTGCTATAGCCTTATAGGTAAAGAAAGTGACTCAAGTCCTTGGTCACTGGAGGTCTTCCACCATGCAGGCAAGAGGGGAAAGAAAAATAGCACATATGTGAGGAAAGAAAGAATGAAAGAGCTCAATTTTGCTGAACTATTTTTTCTCCTACTTTAAATTCTCACCAGCACTAAGCTTCCTGCTGCGTATTCTCTGGTATTTTGCCCAGCTTTACTCTCTGGATCTGACCATGAGTCCTGTTTTTGCTACCTGTGACCTTGGAGCCTTTCAACCAAGTCAGTTCCAGGATCTAGTGTTAAGTGTCTTTATTTGACATTTTTTCCTTGGCAAAATGTTTCACCGTGAGGCTATATGCCAGTGAGTGTGGCTTGGCCACATGAGGAGGGGCTGTTAATGAAGGAACTCTTATTAGCTCTTTTTTTCCCTCCATGTAATATTGAGTAGGTTTTGTAAAAATTTCAGTGATAGTTTTACCATCAATTCCTTATCAACTGTATCTTGTCTTCCTCCGTTTGTACTAAGATCTTTTGGGAATTCTATTCTCTCATCAGATACTAACCAACCAGAGTTTAGGTCACTCACAAATTTGATACCATGCCATTTTTGTATTTTGCAAAATTATTCATGAAAATGTTAAGCAACAATAGGTCAAAAAAATGATGGAAGGAAACAGGCATCATTACCCTATGTACATGTATGATTAATAATAATGATATGTACATCATGCACAACCATAGAAATGAAGATTTGTACCCCATGTGTGTGCAATGAATCGAAATGAAGTCTGTAAAAATTAAAAAAAAAAAATAAGGTACTGAGATAAGATCACTAGAGATCTTTCTCAATAGACTCATTAATCAATATCTTCAGAATTGGTCTTTCTATTATTTATGAGTGACTATAAATATATCATCATCTCTTCACCCCTTTTTATCTTATTGCTATGGTTATAATCAAGTTCATGATTTCAGTAACATTCTTGGTATGTGTTCATTCTATGTTCTTCTATGGCATTATAGCAGAAATTAAAACCAGGGATTCTGAAATATAGCTACTAAAACTTAAATACATTGCCCTCCATTTTTAGCTGTGTACTTACTAATCTGAACAGTACCTCATATATAAAATGGGGGCAACATGTGTGTGGGGGGGGGATTAATACTTTAGCTCAAATGAGAAAATGTATTTAAGACACTTAGCCTAGAACCTAACTTTGAAAAAGTACTTAAGAAATATAAGCTCTTCTTAACAGTAGAAGTTAACCTACCCAGAAAGAAAATTAGGTTAGTCCGCTACAGTTTAACCTGAAGGAGCCGGTGTAGGGTCTTGGTGAATGCCACTTTCCTTTGTAAGAATTTACATGCTCTTATTACGTACTGTTTGAAAAAACATCCATTTTAATAATCCGTTCTGAAATTTTGCCACAGGGATTAGTGTCAGACTGACTGCTCTATACTTGCAAATTTTACCTTTTTCCTTTATTGAAAATTTTCAGTGTTTGCTTCTCTCCAGGGCCATGTCACCTCTCCCTTTTGCCACTATTTCCCAGAGGTCACATTTGCTGGTTCAGAAATCTCTTCTCCAGGTTCTCTCCAACCTGTTCATCTCAGCCAGGGCACTTGATGTTCTCTATCTTCCCACCTATCTTTGACATCAGTTCCCTCTTGAACTTGTTTGTTCTCCCCTCTGAAGTCTGAAGTTCATTGTCTGATGCAGGAGACAGGCAGCTCAGGAACGAAGTTTTCCTGCTTTGTTTCTGTCCTCTGTTATCACCATCTGTCTCAAGCAGAGGGCCTACCATTTCCTGTTTGTGCTTATTACTCATTAGTACAACTTTTTAAAATCCCTCTCTCTCTTGCTAGGCGTGGTGGTGCACGCCTGTAATCCCAGCAGCTTGGGAGGCTGAGGCAGGAGGATCATGAGTTCACAATCAACCTCAGCAAATTAGTGAGGACCTAACCAACTCAGTGAGACCCAATACAAAAATGGGCTGGGGATGTGGCTCAGTGGTCGAGTACCCCTGAGTTCAATCCCCGGTACCAAACTCTTTTTTTTTTCTTAGTATTTTATACAAGTTGGAGCTCTATTTTGTGCCTTAAGTTGTTCTTAAATACTCAACAAGTATTTTAAGTTCATCATTGTCTATTCTTTCTGCTTTTTAAACATCTTTTTGAATCAGTTCCAGTCTAAAATGATATTTGAAGTAATTTCTCCTAATACTATCTTTTGAGACCCAGAGAGTTGCTTTAGAAATTTAAAAATTATAATACCTTAAACTTCTCCAAGGTTTAAAAGCATATGCATATACCTTGGAGAAGTTTAAGGAATTACACTTTCTAAATGACTTGCTAGCCATGTCTCAGTTTTAAGTGAATTCAGAAAGTCATTTGTTAAATTAATCTTCTCCTGCCCTTCATTTGGAACATACACCATCAGCTCTCCAGGTTCTCAGGCCTTTGAACTTGGACTGAAATTATCTATACATCAACTCTCCTGGGTCTCCAGTTTGCAGACTATAAATGGTGGGACTTCTCAGTCTCTGTAATCATGTGTACCTACTCCTAATAATAAATCTTGCTCATATCTATATCTCTATATTTCATATTACATTTGATATAAATTTTAATACATTTTTCCACACACAAAAATAGAAAATTAATTGCTCAATGAAAGGTGAGTAGGGGATATAGGCTAAGGTTATAGCTATGGATGTGGTAGTAATTGAAGAGTTTCAAAACACCCTGAAAGTAGCACCCACAGTATTTGCTGATGGATCAGACACAGGATTGAGAGAGAAAGAGGAATCAGGAATTCCAAAACCTGTTAAGTTTTTAAAGCAGCCAGGTAGATGGTAAATCTGTTTAGTGAGAAGCAGAAGACTTTGGAGCAGCAAATTGGAAAGAATTATTACCAATTCTGTTTGGCCATGCTTATTTTAAGTTCAGGTTTTCAATTAGATTTCCGAATTGAAATGTCAAGTAGAATACAGGACCTCAAAGGAGAAGGCTAAACTGCAGATACAAATTTGAGTTAACTGCTAACGTTGGTATGTGAAGCCCTGGAACTAATTCAAATGACCTACATGAGACCATAAAGGAAATGAAAGAGGCAAGGAAGGCATTCTGAGTCACCAAAACACTTAGAGGTCATGGGAGGAGGTAAGGGTTTGAGGTGAAGCAGCCAAAGATCTGGGAGAGAAGCAAGGAAAGCAATTGTCCTGGGAACCAAATGAAGAATGTCAAGAAGCAGGGAAGAGTGCACAGTGTCAAGTGATAAGAACTCTGATAAGATGATCTCAGAGAAGTGACGATTAGCTTCATCAAGATGAGATCATTGGTGAAGTAAGGTTCATTTTATTAGAGATGTCAGGACAAATGCCCAATTAGAGCAATTTTGGATGATGGCAGATGAAGTAGAGACAGTTGAGTGTAGACAATGTTCCTTTTTTTTTTTCTGTGAGAGAAATTGGTGGTAGGTGGGACATGAAGTCAAAGGGACAGTTTCGTTTGTTCTCTTGCTTTCTTGGTGGTTTTCCTGGGTAATCATAAAGCATGTTTGTGAATGAAAAGGATTCAATAAAGAAGGAGTAATTAACAATGTGCTACAGAAAGAGAACACGGCAGCAAAAATTCCTTAAAAAACAGTTGAGAGATTGGGCTCAGATAGGGAAGCCAGTAAGTGTTTGCAGACTCAGGACTAGTTGATGGGATGATGAAGTCGTTTCATTGGAGTGGAGCTGTTTTTCTACAAAATATTCAGAGAAGTTATTAACTTAGAGTAAGGTGAGGAAGAATATGTTGAAGATTTGAAATAGTCCTGTTTAGGTTTAGCACACAGATCCTGGCCTACATTTGTGGGCTGTGGTTCCAATGAAAATTTAATATTCAGATCTTTCATGAATGTGTCATGAATGATGGCATATAATTTCTAAAATGAGGTCAAAATAGAATAGGTTCCTCCTCGTCCTCATCCTTGTCCTCCTCCTCCTCCTCCTTTTTCTCCTCCTCCTCCTCCTTTTCTTCTTCTTCTCCTCCTCCTCCTCCTCTCTAGTGTCCACTTCTTATGACAGAAAAATATCGTTCTTTAAATTGCCCAGTCTTAGTCATAATGGGGACTAATAATATTTCTTGGAAATAAGCTCATTTTGAAAAGAAAAATCAAAGGTAAGTGAGCCTTTGAATATTTATAATAATTTTGCTTATGAAACTTGTCAAGTTATATGTTTAGAAAGGGGAACATAATATGTATCCTACAGTTACCTATTGACTTGGAAATCACAATATTTTGCAAATTCTTTTCTTATTCCAAATCAGGTATTGGGGAAGAAGATTTGCAGTATTTACTTCAACTCAATTTTATTCTCTTTTTTTAGGTCAGTATTTTTCAAATTTTCCCACATTGAAGAATCATCCAAAGTCAGTTGTAGTCTGACTACATGTACACATGCCTGTAGACATGTGGTTGCATGTTTTTGTAAAACTTTGCAATAGTACCATATTCTAACTATAATTAGTTAGGATTATTCCTCTTTTTTCTTTGACTTTTTTTCCATCTCATTCCCCTGACATTGCCCCAGACACATTCTAAATCTGGCTAAGGGGAAGTTGTGTTAGGGATCATTTTAGTTTGGATTTAGTGGGATAAGCTTGTGACCACAGTCAAGGCTGTAGATGGTTAAGTTGCTAGTGATTCACATGAGAGGTAGCTCCTGGGAAAGTTAATTTGTTACACTAAGGTCCATCACCTGCGGTTGTCTAGTAACATGAAGATGAACAATCTCACTCATTATTGTCTAGAGAGAAGAAATCATACTTGAAATTTAGGAATCTAGATGTTAGTCCATGGAAATTTGTCTGATCATCAGAAATATAATATTTAGCACTTATTTACTAAATAGTAGAGCATTTATTTGACTAGATATTGGCACATTCAGACAAATGTTGCCTTGTCAAAATAGAAATTCTCTTGCACAAATATGCTCAATAATGTGATACATACAATTATAACCAATGCATACATTTTTAGGTAAAAATTATAAGACATAGACTTCAATGTAATTTTTATATGTAGAACACAGGCTTAAAGCTATACTGCAAAATAGCAAGTACATCTACATGTGATGTCATATGTTTTATGTATCCCAATAATAAATAAATTTTGAATGACCATCTAAAGGACTGAATCATCTATCTTTATTTAGAAACAAATCTTACAAAATCATTGTCATATAAAAGGCAATATCAAAGAATTTACTGCCAAAACATTTAAAGCAGTTGATTGATTAAAAATAGTATGTCATTTTTTTGGATTCGGTAATGTTCACAGTATTGGCAGCCTTTTAAAATTTGTAATTTATTGTGGTTTTTGTCTCTCATTCTAAAGCAATACCTTTTATCTAATATAGTGTGAAGAATTTTGTATTTCTTTCTTAGAAATGATCTCATGAAACCTGGATCCCATTCTACTTTCTTCCCACTTTTAAACCCACATCTGATCTATCTGAAAATCCTGTTATTACCACCTTAAGATATCAACTCCATCTTCTTCTTTGCATCCCCACTGTTTTCATTCACCACTGTTGTAGTAACTGATCATGTGTCTTTTCCTGGGCAGAAATGTTTAAGTTCAAGCAACCAAATATACTACTTTTTCTATGTTTTCAAGACTTTACTGTCTTGCATTGAAAAGCCCAAGGTTTTTTTTAAAGCCTCAATTTTTCTTCTGATATTTTTGTCTTATAATCTTTATACTTACATCCTTCCCCAATGGGGTATACTTTCATGTTTCTTCAGATAATTAACCAGTAGCACTAACATCATATAAAAAAAAATATTTTTTATTAAAGAGACTAAGAAGATTATCATTTACTTTATTCATTTTACATTTTATTTTATACCAATTATCTGTCTATTTTGCTTGTATATAGTGTTTTTTTGTTTGTTTTTTGTTTTTTGGGGGTGTTTTTGTACCAGGGACTGAACTCAGGGGCACTTAACCACTGAACCACATCCATCCCCAGTCCTTTTTTGCATTTTATTTAGAGACAGGGTCTCACTGAGTTGCTTAGTTGCTGAGGCTGTCTTTGAACTCTCGATCCTCCTGCCTCAGCCTCCCAATCCTCTAGGATTACAGGTATGCACCACCATGCCCAGCTATAGTGTCTTGATCACAGCAGACTCATAGTAATTTTAACATCTGGTAAAGCAAGTCCACACAATGTTATTTCTAAGTGGAAAGTTATTGCAAATTCTTTTTCCATATGAATTTTAAAATTATTTGGTTTGGGGGAAAATGATGTTGGAATTCTGATTGAACTGCAATAAATTTATGTATTAATATAGAAAGGATTGCCTCTTCATTTTTCAGGTCTTATTTTATGTCTTTCAATAAAATGTTATCATTTCCTTCATTGAGATCCAATTCCTGTCTTCTTAGATTTATTTTGAGTAATTTATCTTTTTTATTGTGCTTATGATGGAATATTTTCCCATTTCAATTTCTAATTGCACAATATTAATAAAAAAAAGCTATTAATTTTCTATGCAGTCAATCTACTGAACAAATTCTCTTCTTAACTCTAAAAGATGTTTAGCAGAATATCATGTTTCCTAAGTATATAATCATATTGACTGCAAATAAAGATAGTATAATCTTTTACTCTCTCATATTTAAACCACTGGTTTTATTTTCTCATCTTATCAATCTCTAAAATGCATCAAATAGTTATAATGGCCAGAATCCTTGTATTCTTCCTGAAATAATAAAAATGGTTGCTGAGGGCTGGGGATATAGCTCAGTTGGTAGAATACTTGCCTCACAAGCACTGAGACCCTGGGTTTAATCCCCAGCACCACAAAAAACAAACAAACAAACAAAAAATGGCTGCCAAACATAATGTAATTACTGGGTGTAGGTGGAGAATTTCTTTAATTCCTTTTTAGGCAGTGCTATGTTAAAACCCTAACCACCACATGACCATAACATGGAAATAAGGCCTTTGAGGAGATTACCAAGGTGAAAAGAGGGCATAAAGGTGGATCCTGATTTAATAGGACCTTTACCCTTAGGAAGAGACATTAACACTCTTCCTTCCCTCCACATGAAGACACAGCAAGAAGGTGGCTATGTGCAAGCCAGGAAAAGGGTCCTCACCAGAATCTGACAATATGGCAACCTGATCTAGACTTCTAGCCCTCAGCACTGTGACAAAATAAATTTCTGTTGTTTAAGCCACCCAATCTAGGGTATTTTTTACAGAAGTTTGAACTAACTAATAAAGATAGTCCCCTCACCTGAGGATTTATCAGTAAAGGCAATCATGTAAAACCATAAATTATGACAGTCATGACATTGTTACCTAGCCCAGTGTTTCTCATCTGGTTGATTTTTGTCCCTTAGAGGACTCTTAGCCATGTCCAGAGACATTTGTAGTTGTCACAATTGAATTGGGAGGGTGCCCAATGGAAGGGAGGCGGTGCAACTGCCAACATCTAGTGGGTGAAGGCCAGGATGAACAGCTCCTCACAACAAATTAATTGGCTCCAAATATCAATAGTGATGAAGTTGAGAAATTCTGCCTAGCCTAGCTCCTGAAAATCCGTTTCTGCTAATAGCAGGAAAAACACCTAGAGTCTCTGAAACTACCTGTAAAATGTTCTCAATCCTGTGCTGAGGAGGTGTGCACCTGGGATAGTAAAGTGCACCTGGCCCTCCAAGCATGAGGCCTTGGTAAGAAGGACCAACAGCTCTGCTGGCCCTTGAAATGAAGGACAATAGCAGGGTTAGAACCCCAGGTAGAACCAACTGGGAGGGTGGAGAAATCCATCCTTTTTTAGAAGTAAGTGAACTACCCTACACTACCACCTCTCCTGGCTTCTGAGACCCACCAAGGAATTTTCTTTTATTCCTAATTTACTTACAGCATTTTTAGAAATAGTTAATGATTATCAAATGCTTCTATGGTAATCATTGATTAAAAAATGATATGGATTTTATCTATCATATTTGGTGTGTTGGATTATCTTGATACTTTCCTTTCAGAAAAATACATTTTTTTAATTAATTTATTTATTTATATAATTTTTTGGGGGGGCAGTGCTTGGGATTGGACCAGGGCCTCATACACGCTAGGCAAGTGCTCTGTCCCTGAGCTATACCCTATTCCCAAACTTTTTTTGTTGTTGTTACCTTTATCAGTATTTTAAAAAATAAAGCCTATACTCTAACTTTATTCAGGTGTTCATGTTTACCTCCACACTAAAATTAGTGGACTAAAATCAATTTATATATTCATTAATGGTAAAAAGAACCCATCTGTAAATCTATCTATGCCTGGTGTTTCCTGGTGTTTTCTTTCACCTTTGCAATTTGTTCTATAGTTACTTTCTGAAGCCAGTTTCAGTAATTTCTGTTTTTCAATCGCCTTTTGATTGATCTTGCCTGTTCTATGTATAATATAATGGTCAGAGTAATCTTTTTAAAACTGAAGTTAAATCATGTCATTGCTTCTCTTAAAACTCAATTTAAAAGGTATCATAAAATGTAACCTCTTTACTGTGCTTACAAGGCCCTAATGATCTGTCTTGTCCATTTCAACCTACTTTTTCCTTTATGGTTTTATTTCAGACACACGAATAGATTGCCCATTCCTAAAATATTAGCATCTATTTCCCTATCCTTCCCCATTGGCCTTTCCTTACCTCTGAACTCAGATTTTTTAAGATTTGCCACCTATGAGGCATTCCCTAACTATCCTGTGTAAATAGATTTCCCCCAACCCAATAACCACTGTTATCCAAAGTAGCAGAGACTTTCTCTTTTCTGTTCATCATAGTGACTGAGTGCAGTCAGTGGTCAGAAGCACACAAACATATTTTATTCTCAAGGAAAAATTCAGAAAGATATTGTTTTGGTCCCTAGAGAATGGGCTACTCCCCTCAGTTTTACTTTGAAAAACACATGGTTTCAGATCCCAAAGGTTATAGTGTAATCCTAAATTAATTTTCCAAAGATAATTTATGCCACTGAGAACTTCTCAAATCCTTTCCTTTTGATTCTTTGAAGACATTTACATGCAGTTGCATCCAAGAATATTTTAGAATTGTAGTCACATAGAAATTGATATATATACAAGAACACTAATGTTGAGAAAAGGAAGAAGGAAGAAGTTACATTTTTTATCAAGGTATCAACTACTTTTGAAAAAAAATTTAGTCTCTCCAAATGGCTTGCTGAGAAATAGTATTTGGCAAGATATTTCTCAATCTGGCTTATGCTGCCTGTTGTAATTTTACTAAGCCCAGCATTTTAACATTTTTGAACATATTCCCAAAATCTTTAATGATAGATGCAGACTTAAAAATCAGTCAATAAAGTACACATGTAGCAAAAATTAACCACTATAGGAATGCTAAAAATCATAAATTGGATGAGGAAAATTCACAGAATGAACGACGAAGAAATAAACCTATGTATCATTACCAAGAGATGATAATTCCTGTGAAAAATATTTCATTTACTGATTTTAACATGAAAGTATTATCATATGTAGTGATCGCATGCCTCTCCTCACTTATTCAACATTTTGAAAATAGAAATCATCTTGGACATCAAATCGTCAAAGACAAATATCAAGACCCAATTAAGTAAGTGAAAAGAAGGTGGAGACTGGTTCAGGGGTAATGTTCATGAACATGCATTGTAAGTAGGGAGAACATTTGTTAATAACCACTAACTGGACACTAGTGATTTTAGGTTTTCTGGGTGTATGTGGTCAAGCTTTATCGCTAGATTTCTTTTACTGACACCTCAGATTGGGCAATCTTTTTGCTTTGAAAAGGATGAAATTCGCATCTCAGTGAACTTCAAAAGAGGAAGAGTGGTTCTGCCGCAGATGCTGCCCTGTTAACTCAGAATCATTCATAGGAGTTGTCAATTTGTTCTTCCAAAAATATCAAGTAAGATGAGATAAAAGCAAATGTTTTTGCTATCAAGACAGACATTTGGTCAGAGCAATAAAATAGCCTCAAATGCCAAAAATAAAAAATAAAATAAATAATAATAATAATAATGAAGAAAATGTGGAATGAGTTACTTCCAAAGTTTTGGAAATAATCTGACTATGTCTTACTACATAATAAAAATTGACAGGATTCCTAAGCACTCACAGATGGGAGTGCTACACTAACAGCTGGGTAAAGCAGAGTCATGATTAGAGGCCTATTATAACCATGGTGCAGCCAGGAATTCTGTCTGTTTCAAAACAATTATATTGTATATAAAATGTATATACATGTGTGGTTAGTCCTCTGATGGTGGTGATTAACTGGCTTTAAGCCAACACGGATTCTTTTATTGTAAATTTTGCATATTTCAAGGATTGCTGAATTGGGCTTCAGGTATAATCCAGGGATATAACTTCTTATCTGTTCATCATTAATGCCTGTAGGTAAAGGGTTAGATCCCGCATTTTAAGGACAGTTAACATAATATATTAAAGAGATGCATTTTTCTTGTGATATACAAACTAATTTTATTTTCTTTGGCAAAACATGTGAATTAGTAAAACTGAATAAGATATGAGCAGAAATCTTGAATAGTATGGATTTAATTTTCTTAATACGTAATTTGATCAGTTAGAAAAGTATTATGATAAAATGGTTTGGATAGAATTGGAGAAGCCAGGGGGAAAAAAAGGAAATTGTAATATTTCTCTAGCTTAATACAGTAGGGTAAAAGGACATAGACTTTAGTCTTGAAGGCCTGAGTTTGAATCATGATTTTTAAATTATGAGCAGTGTGACATTGAGCAAATTTTCTAATCAATCTAAGATTGAATATCCAACTTTGTAGAATTAGAATAATGAAACCTCAAAGAGGTGTGATGAGAGTTAAATGAAAGAACGAATTCAGAATGGTAGTGCACTGAGGGCTGGAGTAGACAGTGAATGACAGAGATTGTTAAATGAGCACCTTCTTCATGCCAGGTGCTTTGCATATGTTGTCTCATTTAGACTTACAAATTTGTGTCCTTAACTTTGTGTCCTTAACTGTAAATTGGGGTCACATTAAGAGACATAAAAATTTCTAGTATTTGCCCCCTACCCCAAGATCTAGGATATGACCTGCACTTTGGGACTTCAAAATTCTCCAGGTGATTATAACATGCTGCAGCAAAGTCACAACGGTCCAGTGAGGTAAGTATTAGCATATCCATTTTAGGGTAAGAGAACAGAATGGCAGGGGGGGTGGTGGTTGCCTTACTCAAGATCACATGGCTAATGAATAATTGACATGGGAAAAACGGTCTTTATGTATTTTTTTGTGAAAATGGTAGGTCACAAAAATAAAAAAGAGTTACAAAAAAGCATACAGAGTTCAGTAGTAATTTTTTATTAAAAAATTTAATCATGTATAAAAAGACTATAAATACATTTATAATATTTATCAAAAAATTCTTTTGGGAATAGGATTGAGTTTTGTTTTTTGCTCTGTGATGTTGTTTCAAATATTCAGCAAAGAATATTCATTACTTTTTTAATGAGGGAGAAAAGTACAAATGTTAATTTTTTTTTTTAAAGAAGCATCAGAAAGTTGGAGAATGAGTACGTATATATGTTCAAGAATGAATGTCTTGGGCTGTGGTTGTAGCTCAGTGGTAGAGCACTTCCCTAGTATGTGTTAGGCACTAGGTTCCATCCTCAGCACCACATAAAAATAAATAAATAAAATAAAAGTATTGCGTCCATCTACAACTAAAAAAAAAATTTTTTTAAATGAATGCCTTTAATTTGAGGGACCCAGAGAATAGGAGATCATAGAACTAGTAAGTGGCATAGTTCGGATGTAAATCCACTACTTTTCAAAAAAAGGCATACAAATCCCAAGATCTTTTATCTTTCATCTTAACCATTTTTAAGTATACATACATTTCAGTGGCATGAAGTACATTCACATTATTGTACAACGATCACCTCCATTCATTTCTAGAACTTCTTTCATATGGAAAAACTGAAACTCTGTATCCATTAAACAATCACTCCCCATCTGTCCATTCCTCCAGCTCTGCAACTACTGTTCTACTTTCTGAATTTGAATATTTTAGGTACTTCATGCAGGTAGAATCATGCAGTATTTATCCTTTATGTTTGGCTTACCTCATTTAGCATAAATTCTTGAGGTTCATCCATGTTATAGCAGGTATCAGGATTTTCTTCCTAATATTGAGGAATCTTTCACATTTTATTACTGATCTGTAGATGGATACTCGGGTAATTTCCATCTTTTGCCTGTTGTGAATAAGGCTGTTTTGATCATGGGTGTACAAATATCTGTTCCTGTCCATGCCTTCAGTTCTTTTGACTATATAACCAAACATGAATTTGCTGGATCATCTAGTAATTTTAATTTTTTAAGAAACTGCCATACACTTTCCATAGTGGCTGCACTATATTCCCATCAGTAGAGCACAAGCATTCTAGTTTCTCCACATCCTTGACAATACTTATTCATTCTCCCCCTTCCCGTGTGTGTGTGTATGTGTGTGTGTGTGTGTGTATGTGTGTATGTGTATGTGTGTTTAGAAATAGCCATCCTAATAGATATGAAATAGATCCTTTGCCTGTTGAAGATTTGAAAGAGGAGTTACAAACTCAAATAATCATAGAAGTCAAGGAATTGAGAAAAGTGAAGCATCCTCCTCATGATGATCTGCTGCAGAGGACACTAAGCCTCAGGGTCTCAGAAATAAGTAACTGATATGATGACCATTTAAAGAGCCCATGACTTCCCCAATAGGGCAGTTGCTACTCACCTCCAATCATTTAGGAGATCTTAATCTTATTACATGAAATCTTCTTTTTAAGGAACACGTAATGGATTTACATTTAGAACCTGTTACAAATGAACATTCTTTAGACAATCAGATTTGGGTAAAAGGATGTCATTATAGGACCTCAGTTGCAACTGGAAACTCTCATTTTTAGGGTAAAAGTCACACTGATGGCAAATGAGCAGAAACTCTGAGTCTGTGATAGAATAAGTACAGAAACCTATGCCTACAAGATAGCTGATGTGGCAAATGGGAACTGGTGGTAAGAGCTCCAGTCCTTTGGGCTCTTGCTGGGGAAAATGTTGGAGGGGTCATGCTGAGGATTTCTCCTCTCCCAAACATTGAAGAGCAAGAATTCATCCAGGTTCTATGTTTCAGACATCACTACTAGTCAAGAGTTCTGGTGTAGTTGCCCCATGTACAAGTTAGCCCTGGGAGACAGCTTAAGCAGATTCAACTTCTCCGTCACAATACAGAAAAACACATGCGACCCTTGGAAAGATGTCAGGGAGAAGACTGGGAAATGTGTATATATATAGGGGGACCAAGACACTATTGACCTGTATTTGCTCTTGGAGATAGACTGTATCCTACTAGTTATATCCAGAACTACATAGAACAAAAGTAGGCAAACTTTTTCTTTCTTTTTTTTTTTTGGATAGGGTCAAATGGTAAATATTTTAGTTTCGGTGGGTCACTGCATCTCTGTTATATATACTTTGTTTTATTTTGTTTTTCATTTTACAACTCTTTAAAAACATAAAAATCTAGCCAGGTGCAGTGGCATACACCTGTAATCCCTATAGCTTGGAAGGCTGAGGCAAGGGAATTGCAAGTTCAAAGCCAGTCTTAGCAATTTAGACAGGCCCTAACCAACTTATTGAGAACCTATGTCAGAATTAAAAAATAAAACAGGGCTCAAGATGTGGCTCAGTGGCTAAGTGCCCTTGGATTCAGTACCTGGTACCAAAAACAACAACAACAACAACAACAACAACAACAACAAAATTCCTCCTTAACTGTTAGCTTGTGGGACCTATAAAAACAGGTCATGGACTAGCTCATGGGTTATAGTTTGCTAGCCCTACATTGTGTGTGTGCACCTCACCCACCTCACTTTTCCAAAAGATTATTAAGAACCATTCAGGGGCTGGGGTTGTGGCTCAGTGGTAGAGTGCTTGCCTAGCACATGTGAGACACTGGGCTCCATTCTGAGCACCACATAAAAATAATAAATGAAGATATCATGTCCATCTACAACTAAAAAACGTTTCTAAAAAAGAACCATTCAGGAAAGGAATGATTCTTTGCAGCCATCATAATTTCTAGCACAGTGCCTTATAAATAGGCTCAATAAACACTGTTAACAAAGGCTGAATGTTTTCTTTGATAAGCCAATGCTGATCCATGTCGGGAGTGGGTAGGGAAGAATGAAGGAAGTTTGGATTATGCACAGGGGAGTGACGGGAGGGGTGGGGCAGTGGGTGGGAAGGATGGTAGAATGAGGCAGACATTATTATCCTACATACATGTATGAAAAAAATTTTTTCTAATTAAAAAAAATTAAATAAATAAGCACTGTTAAGTAAATGAGCTCACAATTAAGGGAGTTCCAGATATTTTAAGCAAAATGATGATGTCCTTAATCAGTTATAGGTTTAAACTTGCAGTTTTCTCCCAATAATTAGTATCAGTAACTTATCAGAAAGAGACATCAGGACTCACCATTTGTGGCCTGACAGGAAAGAAAACTTGACTTTCTGGACCAGAAGCAAAGCGAACAGGAAATGTTTTCTCTTTCATCTATGTAAAGAAGTCAGAGTGGTTCTGTAAAAAATAGGTGACAGGAATGGCATCTGTATTTTACAGAAAGAACAAGGATGATGACCATAGAAGCCTTGTAGTAGCACCAGTTTGACATTATTTTTTAATGTTCTCAATTCTACAATCATGGGGCAAAACTGATTTTTATAACAATAAATACAGTATGTTTCAAATGAGTACATCATTGTTTATACTCTTCTGTGAAATGTCTTTCAAATGGAATTTTATAGTGTTTTTAGTTTTCCAGTATAAAAGGTAGAACTCCAGAAGCTTTTGAGAGAAGAATGTTGTCTCTAGCTTGGTGAAATTATTTCCATTCAATAAATTTCCTATATTTGATTTTATTTTTACAATGTCACACAGTTCTCCCTAGGCACTATGTAATGGAAATGAATCAAAATTCCTGGGGCTCTAGGATACCAGTGTTTATACTATCCTGATCAGGGTTTATGTGTTGGCAGAGTAGACAGCTCTGGGTAGATGAGGGGCCCCCAAAGAGTGTCTAACGTTGAAATATTTCAGTGTTAGCACATAAGAGTGATAGCAGGACTATAAAAGAAAGTATTCCTTTGGGTGAAAGTACAGACTACTGCAGTATCCTGTTAAAATGGAATACCTTGAAGAAATAATGACATGCTAATTAACCTGTTATCAGAAATTAGGAACACAAGAAGGAGCCATTTTTTTCAGTCCACTAACCTTCCATTGGCCAGAAGAAAGGAAAGTCCTCAAAGCGCAAGATTTGATAGTGGAAAGAGTTATGGTGACACAGCCCTTGTCAGAAGTGAGCCCATCAGGACCAAAATGGAGATTCTGAGAAGAAAAGAGAGGTATGAACAAGAAAGGATGGAAAAAAAAAATGTGTTGAGGGAGGGAAGGGCACACAAAATATGCATGTATGTTTTTCAAAAAGCTGATAGACTCAATCCCAGCACCGTAAAGTGCCAGAATCTGGCTGGGCCTGTAATCTTAGTGACTTGGGAGCCTGAAGACAAGAGAATTGCAAGTTCAAGTTCACCCTAGGCAATTTAGTGAAATTCTGACTCAAAATTTTAAAAAAGAGAAAAAGAAAGTTTTAAAAAGGGCTGGTGATATAGCTCAGTGGAAGAGCACTTGCCTAGCATGCATAAGGTCCTGAGTACACACACACACACACACACACACACACACACAGTGCTGTACTCCAGTCTTCTCAAGGATATAATTCACTAAAGAGATTAGGAACTTCATTTATGGAAACAAAGTGATTTCTTAATAGATCTTTAAGAGTTGTAAGTATGCATCATAAAATTATACTATTTTAGGTATTAGTTATTAAGATAAGAGGGGGAAAGAAGCTACCATGTTCTGAGCATATGCTGTATGCTCACACATTCTTTTGTACCTCACTTAATCCTTACAACCACAGTGTGAGAAAGGCAATCACTCCCACAAACACAGATGAGAACATTGAGAATCAAAAAGTCTACATAGCTGGGCACAGTGGCCAACACCTGTAATCCCTGCAACTCTGGAGGCTGAGGTAGGAGGATTGCCAATTCAAAGCCAACCTCAGCAATTTGGCAAGGTCCTAAGCAACTCAGCAAGACCCTATCTCTAAATAAAATATTTTAAAAGGCTGGGGATATGGCTTAGTGGATAAGTACCTCTGGGTTCGGTTCCCAGTACAAAAAAAAAAAAAGAAAGAAAAAGAAAGTCTACACAATGTATACAAAGTCCATAGACATAAAATTTAGAGTTTAACCATACTTAGTGCCAAATGCTATGCTTGAAAATTAATGTGCATCTCTTACTGAAAATCAAATTACCCCATTGAGTGGATAGTAGTAGTATCTTTATTTTATATAGTATCTTTATTTTATATTTTTATGTTTAGCCAGGTTAATAAAGTTGCTCAAGATAAGTGAAATTGCTGGGATCAGCACACATGCTGACTTCTTCAAACTTTTAATAGCAGGATTACATTGTCTTCAGGGAAGAATTCCCTGACTTACGTCCTTCAAGTTGTGCTACCCATCTTACTCTATACACTACATTGTGTATAAAATGTTGTGTAATATAACCCATGTTGTGGAGTCAAAACTATAACAAACTTAGGTTGGCAAAAATATTCCTCTTCTTTCTCTTCCTTCTCCTTTTCCTTCTTTGTTACAAGGTTCCTTCTAACCTTGCCTCTCCCCCTGCTCCTTTCTTAATGATATACACTTCCTTGTGGGTCTGCACCCTCTTTTCCAATTATAGTGGGTGGGAAGAGCTAGAGAGAGGGTAGCTGAGCTCGCTGATTAGTCCATGCTCTTAGTCATTTCAGAGGAATATTCATTTAAATCAAAGTCCAAAGCCCTATCAGGTTTCTTGACCTTCTCTTTTCCTATTTCCAAAGATAAGTTTCCTTTTGAGAGGGAAGGGAAAGAGTTATGTCCTTGCAGTGATGAGCCAGGTCTCCAGGAGCCCATGTGGATCTTTTGCCTGCTTTGTCTTTCAGAATTTTTGGTTGGTTTCCATGAGAACATTGGCTGACTTGACAACAATGTACCAGACTAGTGTCATCGGTTGAAATCCATGATCTGTTTTTCATTGGCTCTGTCTGCTTCTGTCTTCACCAAATCTGGTTCCTGTCAGTGGTGGTCAGACACTGGATGGATTGTGCATGTATTTTATGGTCATCAGACACCTGCTAGGCACACACTACCCCAGTTTCCTGACATCAGGGGCCTTTAGATGAGCTAGTGTTCCATTCCCTCTAAAGGTGCTATTCTTTTTTTGCATGAGGCCCCCTTTCTCTACTGGAAGCTTCTTGAATGAAGACAGATGGAAGTCATAGGCACTGGAGCTGGTCATTGGATCCACTCTTTATGTGATCTTCTTAAGGAAACTAGACATTTAGAAATCACTGCCAAGTCAATAATGGCACCAGTGCAAACCTGAAGCAAACTTTTTGTGCTTCTCTGTCATTTCTAACCGTTGGAGCACTGTGAGGACTTCATGCCAGAAGTTGTGTTTCCCAAAAAAGGCAAGGTACATATTTACCCCAATGAATTGAAAACTTATATTCACACAAAATCCTGGACACAGTGTTTTAGTGACTTAATTTATAAACTTGGAAGCAACCAAGATGTCCTTCAATGGGTAAATGGTTAAACAAGCTATATACATTTGTACAATGAAATATTGTTCAGCAATAAAAAGAAATGAGCTATTAGGCCACGAAATGATATGGAGGAAACTTAAATGCATATTACAAAGTGAATAAAGCAAGCTAAAAAGGAGATGTACTGTATGATTCCAACAACATGACATTCTGGAAAAGGCAAAAACTATGGACACAGTGAAAAGAATCAGTAGTTGCAAGTTAAAGGGGAAGGAGGAATAAGAAAAGGAGCACAGGATTTTTAAAGCACTAGATCTATACTGGATGATTATATATTTGTGGATACATATCATAAAACATTTGCCAAAATCCTTAGAATGTAAAAAACAAAGTGAAACAATGTAAGTTGTGGACATTGGTTAATCGTAACGTATCGGTATTGTCTCATTAATTGTAATAAATGTGGCACACGAATTCAAAATGTTAATAATAAGAGAAATTGGAGGCAGGATTAAAGAGGTATATGGGAGCTCTCTGTACTTTCCACTCAATTTTCTTGCAGCAAACTGCTCAAAAACAGTCTTAACTTTTTAAAGTCTGGAACAAACTTCCATTGAGATCCCATTGAGTGTATTTTTCCTCCCACAAAATCTCTTTCAGTGACTTTAGGCTTGAAGTGGGAAGACTTTGATCTCCTACCCTTTTACGTTTTCTTAGTAGCTTTTTGTTACCCTGTATCACATCTTCCTCCTTCTGGAAGGAGACAAAGGTGTAAGGCATAGAGAAGGAAGCCATCCTATCAGTAAAGGGAAACAGGGAATTGTACCACCAATCCTATTTCTAAATTACCCAAGTAGAAGAAGTATTTATAACATATCATAGGGCAGAAGCAAATTACTATCCCTATAATTAGAATCATCAACCCTTGAGGTTTTCCAAAAATTTTGAAATAGAAGGTACATATAAAAGTGTACAAAATATTTAAGTAAAGCTTCATGAATAATAACAAAATGAACAACAGTGTGACCATCAACCAAGTAACTAAGGAGAGCATTTATTCCATTGTAAAAGCCCTGCCCCCATGTACCTTTCTCAGATCATAACTCTTCCTATCCTTTACAGGAAAAGTAAAACACAATTCTGAATTTTGAACAATCATATCCTTGGGGTTTTTAATTTTTTGTTTGTTCTTTTTATAAATACATTACAGTAGAGTGTGTTTTGATGTGTTATACATACATGGAGTATAACTTCCCTTTCTTATGGTTGTATATGATATGGAGTTACACTGGTCATGTATTCATATATGTACATAGGGAAGTTATGTATGATTCATTCTACTGTCTTTACTATCCCCCCTCCCCCTTCCTTCCTTTCATTCCCCTTTGTCTAACCAATGAACTTCTATTCTTCCCTCCCTTCCTTATTGTGTGTAAGCATCCATATATCAGAGAGAATATTTGGTCTTTGGTTTTTGGAGATTGGCTTATTTCACTTAGCATGATAGTCTCCAGTTCCACCCATTTACTGTTAAGTGCCATACTTTCATTCTTTATGGCTGAGTAATATTCCATTATGTATATGTGCCGTGTTTTCTTTATCCATTCATCTGTTGAAGGGCACCTAGGTTGGTTCCATAGCTTAGCTATTGTGAACTGAGCTGTGAGAAACACTGATGTGACTGTGTCACTGTAATATGCTGATTTGAAGTCCTTTGGGAATATACCAAGGAGTGAGATAAATGGGTCAAATGGTGGTTCCATTCCAAGTTTTCTGAGGAATCTCCATACTGCTTTCCAGAGTGGTTACACCAATTTGCAGTCCCACCAGCAATGCAGGAGCATCCTTACTTTTTAAAATAATTATGGGATTTTAAAACTAGAAATGATCTTTTGAGAATCTTTTCCACACATGGTTCAAATGAGGACTTTGAAGTCAAGAGAAACAAAATCTTAAAGTTACAGAAACTGGGGGATGAGAAACCAACTATTTTGACCTGCAGAGTCTCTTTTCCTTACTTCTACCTCCTCCTCTTCCTCCTTTTCCTCTTTTCCTCCCCCTCTTCTTCTTTTTGCAGTACTAGGGATTGAACCCAGGTCCTCAAACATGCTCAGCAAGTACTCTACCAATGAGCTACACCCCAATATCCAGAGTTTCTTGATGTATGCAATGATTTCTCCATGAATGCTTTAAAAACTCAGCACAGTGGTGTGTGTGTGTGTGTTGGGATAATTGGTAGCAATACTAGTAGTTAAACATTATTGAGAATCTCTTATGTGCCTTACAACAGCCCTATTATTGCACAATTTTTTTTATTTAACACATTTAATTATTATTTTATTATCTTAGAAGTAATATTTGTTATGGTTAAAAATTCTAAAAGTTGCATCAGTTTGGAAATAAGTTTTTTACAACATCAGGAGCATCTGCCTTATCTTTCAGGATTTTTGGTTGTATTCCATGAGGACAGAAATTTATTTGGTTTACACAATGAGGCAGGAGACAGAAACAGGGTGGGGAGGTGGGTAGGAGCAGGGCCATTCCTGGCCACTCAATGATAACAATAAAGATACATTTTCCATTCTGTCATCTTTGATGTATAGGTCTTTGTCCTCATGATTTCCCTGTCAAGGTGACAGAAACCATTATATCTCCAGGTATTGCATTAGCATTCCAGATGGAAAGAGGGAGCGGGGAGAAAGTAAGAAGAGGTGCCTTGTGTGAAAAACCATAGCTTTTCCATGAAACCCTTAATTTATGCCTCTTTATTCATAATTGTGACACATGGTCACCCTAGCCTCAGGGAGCTTGGAAGTATTTTTAGAAAAGCACACTGATACTCTAACAAAATTAGAACCCTGCCATTGAGAATGAATGGGGAATGGTATTGGGTAGAAAACTAGCATCATCTTCCACAGACATCATTAAGAGTTATCAGTGAAGCATAGAGGTCAATCTACCACCTCTGACTGGCATCCTGTTCCCATGCAATAACTACAGTTGATTTTTGAATCAAATTTAAAGGATGGAGAGGATATGGATAGAAGGAGAAGTTAGAACAACTTTAATGTGCAAAAAGGGGTACGTGGAAAAAGAGAGGGAGGGAGGAAGAAGGAGGAGGAGAGAAAGAATAATCATTGAATCTGAGCAAGTAAATTGGGGGGGATAAAGTGTGAATTGACAGTGGACAAG
Source organism: Glaucomys volans (assembly GCA_020662805.1). Classification (NCBI taxonomy): domain Eukaryota; kingdom Metazoa; phylum Chordata; class Mammalia; order Rodentia; family Sciuridae; genus Glaucomys; species Glaucomys volans. Next base: position 378,424 of record JAJEJO010000257.1, on the reverse strand, counting down.
AGTTTGGCTATTATATAAAAAGACTGAGAAAGCCATTGTAAACTTTGAACAGAAAAGTGAAATGTCTCTATAACAAGAAAATTCATATTTGTTGTCATACTGAGATTCTTAATCTCTTTCCAAGCTGAGTCAATATAGTTATCAACACTTGATGCTTAACCACCTCCAGAGCAACATGCCAGAGAATATGAATAGATCACTGGAGCGTGATTCACCATTAATTAACAGCATCATTCTTTTTAGTCATTTATAAAAGACAAAGGAACAATTACTGTTTAACTAGAAATCTGTGTAGATATAAGTGTCTCTTGTTTTCTAAGTTGTTTCTCCTACTAGTGTCTTTTAAAAAGCCATATGGATGGTATGCACAAGGCCCTGGATTTAATCCCCAGCACTAATAATAATAAAGATAATAATGGTAAACCATATGGATATGGTTAAGCTTTAAAATTATCAGCTAATTCCATTTGGGTACAGTGTACAGTCCATTAGAAAATACTTCCTTTTACCCAAATGCACCAGAAAATAATATCAGGTTTAAAAATATTTTTTTTCCCCTTGTAGTGTTACAAGGTCACTTTTCTCAGATGACATGAAGAGCATTTATATTACTTTCCTGAAATATTTTTAGATCATGTTTAATACTTTTTGGAGCCTTCAGTACCAAAAACAAAAAAAAAAATTATTTGGAAAGTCAGAAACTTATTATAATTCTTAAGCAAAAATTGACCTCTTTAAAAAGCCTCCTGTTTTGATCTCTCAGGAAGAAACTGTTCCAGGATTCTGCCATTTTCTACATGTTTCTCCTTCAGTGAACATGTGGTTTTGCTGTTACTCCATTATGGTATCACTCCAATATTTGAAATTTCATCATCTTTAGACAGATTTTTTTCCTTGTCACTTGTTTGCTTTTGTGTTTTGCTATAGAAAAATCACAATGAACATTAATTTGGAAGCATTTTCTCCCCCTGGATTTCTTTATACTTCCATAATAATTTTGAATATGAAAATTAAATTTTGTTTGCACATTTCAAATATTTTTACCAACTGATTTTCATATTATTTACTGTAAAAGTATTCAGTGACTCATCAAACTTATTTTTTCCACCTTGTTGATTTTATATTGATGCATTTGACTGCAGTTGATTATATAGATGGCAGCAAGTTTAATTTAAATCTCACTAGCTTAGTGCATCACAATTTGGTCAAGTCTGCACTGGATTTATCTTTGAACTATTTCCATAAAACTGTAAATATTATTTTAGTGGAAATACAACCTACATAAGAAAAACATATTTTCTGCAATTATAGACAAGCACTGCATAATGATATTATGGTCAATGATACACCACATATACAATGGTAGTCCCAATATATTTTATTGCCTAGTGATGTCGTAGCCCTCTTAGTTTGTGTATGTATACTCTATGATGTTCACATGATGACAAAATCACTAAGTGATGCATTTCTCAAAATATGTGCTGGCATTAAGGGATGCACAACTTAACTTCAATAATAGACATTTGTATTTTAAGATATGCTGAAAGGCATGACTGGGAAGATCTTAGTAGAAACATGCCATCTTTCTTCATAGATATGAAAGCTGAAGGAAACAATCAACTCCCAAAATAAAATAAAAATAAATAAAATAAAGGTCAGAGTTTTCAGGGTTGGAACTCAAGAGAAAATCTCCTTTGCAACCGAGTTCAACCATGAAATTTTTTTGTCTTCAAGATCCAACTTTCCATTGATATCTGTCGCTAATTAATGCTTCCACGACTAAAAGTCTGGCCTCAGAGAGAAGCAGCTCATCCCTTAACAGTATGCTCATCCCTTGACAGTATGATCCAAAGTTGACTTGGTGATCCCTTCTTTCATACTAGGAGACAGAGGTAGGATCGAAACATTAAAAAACAAAACAAAACAAACAAAATTTTTAAATTAATGAGTATAGGAGAATCAAAGGAAAAATGGGTGATCTGAAAAACACAATTTTTCTTCTAGGATTGAAGGTATGTTCATATTCTGTGACAGCCTACTTAGATAGGGTAAAGCTATTTGTATCTAAGCTACCCTACCCTTAGATAGGGTAAAGCTATTTTTATCAGATAAACCCAAATGTCTCAATGTCACCAGATGAGATTTCTGGCTGTCGCCTGGCTCTTTTACCTTGTGTCTCAGCCATCTTGTACACACCTTCCAAATTTCTGGTGTTCAGCTACATTATGTCAGATTGAGAAGAAACCTAGAGACTGGACCCTGTGTATTGAAGACTGGGGGCCAGTGCTGGCTGTGTAGCAGTGGCTGTTTCGTACAGCATTGGAGACAGAGGCAGGGGCTGCTGAAGGTAAACTAAGCCTGTGAGTGGAAGTGGGATCTACCCCACCCCACATTAGGGAACTCTGAACTACAATCGCATCGCACCTAAAAACTGGGCAAGCTGTCTTCATGAAATTAGTGATCTTCGCTGAACACCTTCTACTATCTTTCACCCCCTTCTTATAAAGAAGTTCATTTTAACCAACAGTACATTTTAGCTTTTTTCCCCTCTGTTTTTCTTTCCTTTGTAACTTGAGGGGGTGCTTATTGATGGGCTGAAGTAAAGCTCTAATCCCTACCAATTTGAAACAATCAGTTGAAGACATCTTTGATGAAGCCCATCGCCATTCTGAGTATAATGTAGTTACTAAACATTAAAGTTAATGGGCAAACTGTTCTCTTAGATTCCATTAAAATGCAAAAATACAAAAATTAGAAATAGGATAAGACATAATACTTCACAAAGGTCAAACATAGATGCAAAAAAAAATGAATTAGGAAAAACATTTTCATTAAATACGTCACGTGTAAAATGAGTAATTACCTTGAGAACTGTAGCATGATGACTATTAGAAGCAAAGAGATTGTTAAATACATAAAGTATAAAGATGAAGAAAAACATTTGGTCTGTTTCCAATTCTGTCTAGTTGAGAGGAGAATATTCTGATTTTAGTTGACTGATCCCAGGTTTTACAAAAGACATCTCCTGAAAAGATACTAGAGTAACACAGCTGGCCACATTTAATTGACATGAATTTCCCTGGTGCAATACTCAAAGCCCTAATTACTGGTCCCTAAGCAATTTGATGGACAATAATAATAAATTAATTAAGCATCTATTGAAATTCTACTTTTGTAGTTGATATTTGACCCTTAACTTTTAGGAGCTTTTCAACCACTGGGAGAGATAGAGTAAAAGATTATATTGGTGAAGGATAGGCTTTGATGACAAACACAGATGCCCATTGAAAGGCTTCTCAAGTCAGCCTGGGAAACTGGTGAAGGTCAATGGTGGTAACAAGTTCAAACTCCGGAGGCTGAAGGTACCATTCTCTACTCCCTAATGGTTGTGTGATCTTACACAAATTGATTCATCTCGCTAAACATCAATTTGTCATCTATAACATGAGAAAAATAGAGACACCTTTCCTAATGAGGTTTAAATGAGATTATGTATTTGGCATAGTGCCTGGAGACTGTAAATGCTCAATTTATGTTGGATATTACTATTTACAGAAGTGATGATTCTTGAACTGAATTTATGGAATGAGTAGGAGTTGGAGAATAGGGAAGTGGAAGAGAGTGTTTCGAGGAGAAGCAATGACATGTGACAGGCACAGAGACCTGAAATATCCTGTGACCTCTGGGTCACAGCAAGTGGTTTATATCTATTCTAGTCTAATTTAGTTTCACTAAACCAAGTTTGTCTTCACAGACTGCATACAAATAACCTAAAATGTTTGCTACAAATATTTGTAAACCCCCTCAGGAATTGCTTCAACAATTCCTCCCAACACTCCTCATTGGTTCACCTAGTTTTTCGACTCAGTTTGACTCCCTTCCTTGGATTCTGGTCTTCATTTAATTTTCAGATTTGTAATTATTTACTACAGAACCAGAGTAGGTACTTCCAGAGGACACAGTTCCTGGCATTTGCCTACTAGTGCTATCAACTACAATCATAGTTGAAACATGCCTCTCCACGGAACCTCAGTCACTCTCCTGGATCCTCCCTAGCCTGCCCTGTCATGGGTCCCACTCCACCAGGCATGGAAGATGATGGGACCATTTTCTAGAGAGGTAGGCCAGTGCCAAAGTATAATGAGCTTTGTGTTTTGTTTAGGAATCAGAACATTTTCCTAAAAGTTATGAAGAACTACTGAAGAAGTTTAAATAGAGGAAAGACACAATCAGATTTCTGTTTTCAGAAGGTCAGTCTAGTGGCAGTTTCCAGAGCAGAAACAGGAAATGTCATTGAGAGCAACGCTGAGGAACTCCAGTGAGACAGAGTCTGTTCTAACATAGTGGCAGAAGAGAAGAAGGACAAGCATGAGTGTGAAAGACATCAAAGAAAAAGCATCCTGCACTTGGTGAGTGAATAGCCTGCAGAGGAGAAGTCTAGGAAACCCACCAGATTTCCAGTTCAGGCATCTAGAGGGGTGGTGATACATCCCTCAAGAAAGGAAAACATGATAAAAAGAATCAAATGTTAGGATAAAAGAAATAAGGCCACGTTTTGAATATTTTATATTGAAGTGCCCTATGAGACATCTAAATGGAGATAGAGGAGCCTCATACTCTTGAACACTAAGATCTTTATAATCAGAAAATGATGATTTTTGTTTTCAGACTATGTAGGTATCTTCTCTTGTAAATGAGTACTTTTATTCTAGAAATCACTAGTGATTTTGCAGGATGCTAGATTCCAAGAGGACCTGATGATTACTGAATTAACTAATCGAACCATTCTAAAAAGTACAGCTTTCATTTACTTTACCTTTTATATATTAATAGCCATAATTTAAAACATTTAAAAAAATCTGTTTTACTACTACTTCAGGCTAGTTTACTATTTACATTGAAACAAGGGGATCTGCTTTTTGTCAACGAATACAACCATCAGCACCCTGGAGATTTACAATTGAAAATATACGCCCTTTATTGGGTGTGTATCCTAACTCTATTAGCTATCTTGAAAAACTGTTGAAGTTCTCAGGTCTTCCTTTTCTCAATATATAAAACTAGCATTTATGATAATACCTGTTTTATAGAGTTGTCGTGAGGACTGAAATAATTTATGAAATAATTATAGGCACAAAGAAAATCCTCAATAAATGTTAACTATCATTATTATTCAAGAAAAAACTGACATGCAATATCTCAATTATTGCAGAATTTTAGTTTCATTTAAGGTAAAATAAAACTCATCATAAACATAAGGATGACTTATTGCAAATTTATACACTGTATTGATTTTTTAAATAATTTTTAACAAATATAGTATAGATTTAGTACCTATGCTACATTAATAATAGTATGCATATTAAGAGATATAAACATGAGAGAAGCATAGCCACAAGTGTGATTAAAGTGTGATTAAGATGAACATGTGTTAAGAATATCTAAATAATACCTTGGATTAACATAGCACATTCTTTAAAGAGTCCAAAATACTTTTCAAGCCTATATATTTTTTTAACATTTGAAAAAATTCAATATTTCAAAAGATTGTTATGCTTTACTTCACACACACACACACACACACACACACAAATGGGCCTTGAAAACACAACTTGCCATAGTGAAACACAATAACATTACTTAAATTTTAAAAAACTATTTCTATAGAGAAAATTGGTTTTAATTAATGATTAGTTTGTCAGAAATTTACCTTGTTAGAATTTTTATGTAATGTCTAGAGTTTACACAAATTTCTTTTTCTTTTTTTTTTTTTTTTCTGCGGTGCTGGGGATTGAACTCAGGACCTTATGCCTGTGAGGCAAGCCCTCTACCAACTGAGCTACATCCCCAGCCCTATTACACAAATTTAAGTTCTAACTCATATCAGAGAACAATCTTCCTGTATTCACTTTTACTAATAGAAAGCACAAAGGAAATAGAACATTAGATATCAATTAAAGTTGTAAAAGCTCAAAAACTAAGCGACATTGAAGTATATATATTTGGGAGCTTAAACACTACTATTTTCAGGTTTTCTCACCAATAACCAAATAACCCATTTTAGATACAAACCTATGGTGAAATGGCTGTATTATTCACATTTCTTAGAGTGATCAACATCAAAATGGACTATTTCTTAAACTTTCAAAAGTGCTAATCCTTTTACACTCCAAACATTGAAGCCCAGTGAGGTGAAGTGATTTTCTCAAAATAACATATTAATAAAGCTGGTTCTAAAATCCAAATTCAAAGTAAGTTGAGCAAACTCTTGTGATATTAGATCACCAGGAGAAAATTGCATATATAATATGTAAACTTGCATAGATAACATGCAATTTTCTGCATAATGTGCAGTTTTCTTAAGAAGCAGTGCAAAAAACTTCAAATCATTTTAAAGGTTCTTAGTGAAAAGTTAAAGTTAGGATGGTCTAACACTAGTATGATATTAATATGAAAATAAAGGTATATTTTAGTAAAAATGATAACCATTCTTCCTTTAAAAACTCCCATTTGTGTACTTCAGAACTGGAAAAGAAAAATGCTTAATGATATAGCCTCTAACTTTACTTAAAAACTCATTTAAAATTCACAAAATACATACACAGATGATGGAGAAAAACTACAATACAATAAGAACTTAAAAATCAAGAAACCTTTCAGATTTTCTGTGGAGAAAAAAATCACAAATATAATAAATAAAATTGTGGGGAGTTATAACATTAAAAGGGTTTCAAAACAAACATTAAGGAAGCACATTTCAAATACTGAGTTTAGTGGAATATTTTTTAAAAATTAATTTAAAATTGTTTTATATTTAATTTACCCCTATTTCTTGTTTCTTGATATTTACTCAATATTGCTAATATATTTGTTGCGGTGGTACTTAAACTATTCTATTTTATTTTTTAATTTGCCAATGGATCTTTTATTTTATTTATCTATTTATATGTGTTGCTGAGTATCAAATCCAGGGCCTCACACATGCCAGACAAGCACTCTACCACTGAACCACAACTCTAGCCCCCTCTACTTTGTTTTTTGCACATGGAGAGACATATATAAATAAGGCTTTAAAAACTTTAAAGGCAACTCAGGGTTTTCTAACATTTCTGTTTTATAATCTCAGATTTTAATCTAGAAAAAAAATCAAGCAATGACATTCTAATTCCTTTAGCAAGCATGAAGACATTTAAAAAATTAAATTAAAATTACTTGTTCCTATCTTAAGCTGAGAATAGCAATGATATTTAATCTATGTGACTGTGGTGTAGGCTAAAGATTAGGGTTAGGGGTGAGGAAAGCTTGTCTTCCTTTCAGTTCACAAATGCACTATTATTCAATGATCAAAAGGGGAAATATTCAGAGATTAAGATGAATGGCAAAATACAGAAAATGTTAAAATGAAATTCTATTCCCCAATAATCACTGAAAATGATAATAAATAGTCAGACTCTGTGTCCTGTGCCTCTAATCCCAAGTATTTTGAGATCAGCATGGGCAATGTAGTTCAACCCTGTGGAAAGAAAGACAAAGTAGGGGGAGAGAGGAAAGGGGGAGAGAGGGGGGAGGGAGGGAGGAAGAAAAGAAGGAAGGAAACAAAGAAGGAAGGAAGGAAGGAAGGAAGGAAGGAAGGAAGGAAGGGAAAAAAGAAGAAAGTAATGATAAGGTAATGTAGAGTTTAAATAACTGACCCCAGGAAGAATTTTGTATAGGATTCTCTTTTTCCCTAAGACCTCCATTCCTCCTTGTTTTCTTCTTTGCTTTCTCTCTTATACGTGACTATTCACTTACTACATTTCCAGTGAAAATTCATTTCATTGAAGTTTCACATAACTTGTGAGATCCAAGACTTTGTCTCCAGTCTCCAAGAGGCCATTAAAAGTGAAAACCTAGCTTACTACAGAAGGTAGATTTCCTTTTTTAGACTGGTTTGGTTTCTTAATTTTGGCTTTTGTTTCTTTTTAGGTCTTTAAGAATTTCCCTTACTTTCTAGCCAACTTAGCAATGTATTTAATAAGCTGTTTTCAAATACCTTATCTAGAATTTTTAGATGTTTGCTGAAGGAGCTTTATTCAGTTTACCTAACCCACCATATGGTCATAAATGAAAATGATTGCTATAAATCTAGACAATGTGAAGGTATACTGTAATTTGAAAAATGAGAGTCAGAGAGAGAAAGACAGGGTGAAGGAAAGAAAAACAGCATAATTTTTTCATCTTGTATAGTGTCATAATATACTATCTAAATTTGAAATAGAAATCCAGAGATAACATTTAAAAATAATACTCTGATTGCTAGAGGAACTAAAACCAAAATAATTTTAATGGTGTTTATCTCTGAATTCAAATGGTATAGGAGATTTTGGGAGAGCAAGTCTTTTACTTTTTGAAAAGAAAGAAATAGTCTCTATTCACAGCTGACCTGATCATTCTAGGTAGAAAATCTGGTGAACTCAATAAGCTACTAGAACTAATAAGTGACTTTAACAAAGTATCAGGACATAAGAAAAACATCAAAAAATCAATTATATTTCTTTGTACTAGCAATGAACAAAGGAATCTAAAACAGTGTTAAAATTATAATATACTTAGGGAAAAACCTGACCAAAGATGTGAATGACCTATGCACTAAAGACTAACAAAATATGACTGAAAGAAATGAAAGAACTAAATGAAAGGAGAGAATACCTTTTACATGGATCAGAAGACTCAATATATATTTATTTATTTATTTATTTATTTATTTGGTACTGGGGATTGAACTCAGGGGCACTCAACCACCAAGCCACATCCTCAGCCCTATTTTATATTTTACTTAGAGACAGGGTCTCACTGATTGCTTAGGGCCTCGCTAAGTTGCTGAGGCTGGCTTTGAACTTGCGATCCTCCTGCTTCAGCCTCCCAAGTGCTGGGACCGCACTCGGCAAGACTCAATATTTTTAAGACACCAATTCTTAGTAAATTGATTTTTAGATTCAACACTATACCAATTCAATCCTAGCAAGCTTTCTTGTAGAAATAGATAAGTATATTCTAAAACTCACATAGAAATACAATGATCTACAAAATATTGAAGACAACTTTTAAAAAAGAAGAACAAAAATGAAGGTTTATTATTGCCTGATTTCAAAATTCAGTATAAAGTTACAGTAATTAAGACAGTATGGTATTGAGGCAAAGAGAGACAAAGATATTAAAGTCACAGAATAGAGAGTACCAAAATATACCCCACAAGTATGGAAAAATGATTTTTTTTTTTTGCAGCGCTGAGGGGATTGGATGCAGGGCCTTGTACTTGTGAGGCAAGCACTCCACCAACTGAGCTATATCTCCGGAAAAAATGATTTTTGACAAAAGAGGAAACGCAGTTTGGAAGAAGGATAGATTTTTAAATAAATGGTGCTAGAACAATCGAATATCTTTATGGAAAGATGTTAACCTTAACTCAAATCTTATACAATGTTTAATTCAAAAATGTCTTAGAGACCTAACCTAAAGAACCAAATAATAAAACTTAATTAAGAGAATAGAGGAGAAAACATAACAAACCCTGAATTAAGCAGACTTTTTAGATAAAACAAAAAAGACAAAACCATGAAATGCAATATTGGTAGATAAGACTTTAACAAAATTAGAATCATTTGCTCTTCAAAAGACTTTTAAGAAAATGAAAAGGCAAGCCAAACATTGGGAGAAGTATTAGTGAAATATGTATCTGACAGGATATGTACCTAGAACTCTCATACATTTCTGGTGGAGAATACAAAATTTTAAAGACACTTAGGAAAGCATTTTAGACATCTCTTATAAAGTTAAATATATACTTACCATATGACTCAGCAAGTTTTACTTCTAGGTATCTACCAAAGTGAAATGAAAACAACTGTCTATAAGAACACTTATATATGAATGTTCATAGCAGCCTTATTTATAACAAAATTCTGAAAACAAATTGTGGTATATCCACACAGTGGAATAGTACTCTGCAATAAAAGTAAATAATTACTGATAAACACAATATGGCTACTTCTCAAAAGTGTTCTGCCAAATAAAAGCCAGACCAAAACAGCACAAAACAAAATAAACCCATTAAATATTGTATTTAATATCTCCCATTTATATGACATTCTAGTAAAGGGAAACAAAATGACAGCAGATCAAAGTTTTCTTAGAGCCTTTAAAGTAGGGAGTGAAAGAGAATTGGCTGAAAAGGGCCAGAAGGGAGTTTTTGATGATGATGGAAATGTCCAATATTTTGATCATGGTGATGGTCTGATGACTGCCATACATTTGAACACTAAGCCAACTGCACACTTTCAATGTGGGTGAATTTTACTGTATGTGAACTATGTACTTCAATAAAGCTATTTTTATTGATTTTTAATTAAGCTGTTTTTAAAAGGGAATAAAAACTTATTTCCACCACCAGATGGAATGATAATACTGATTATAAATGTACTTTTCAAATGTCCCTGTTAGTTGGGAAAATTGGTTAAGAGGAGTAGAAATTTAAAACCACAGTAGGTACAGGGATAGATTCATTTTAAAACTCCAACCTAATAAAACTGTTCTTGGCAATCAATACTATTCATAGCCTGAAAGCAAATTGTGTGAGAGACATCATAGGTCCTTTGCTTTCTGTGTTCTCCCTCCAAACTTCTTACTGCAAGTGGATAAATAGATCCTTTATTTATTGCTTTTTTCTTTACAGAATATTGATACATTAATATGCTTTGACTATATCCACTGGCCTTTCTGAAGTCTTTCATGTGACCAGATGGGAGGGAATAAAACAATTTCCACTGGTCAGTCTTTTCCTCTTTAAACAAAACAAAACAAAACAAAAATCAAGATGTCCTTCAAATCCCTTTTTCCTCCAGTTTCTTTCAGGGTTAACAAAGTCCAGCAATATTCTGGAAGTTTTCCTGATGCCGATAGGAGCGCAACAGAGAAGGCCACCATAAAGACTAACTCCTCACTGAGAGCTGAGTCTTTCTCGAGAGAAATTTGACAAGGGCAGAAGTTTTCCCTGGATTGCACCAAAGATTATCCCAATGGGGTTCTGAGACAGACTTGGGCAGAATCTGGCCAAGGGTAAATCTCTTTGTGGCACAACCCTATGGGGCTGATCACAGCTAGATAACTAGGCAGCAAATTTATTTTAGATTTATACAGCTTCACCAGAGGCTCTCAGGAGTAAAGTGATTTTTTAAAAATTATCTTTAGAGACAAATTATCAGTATTTCAAAGGACACTGGCAAGTTTTAGGCTACGATAAGAATGAAAAATAAGATTATAGTTATGTAGATATCTTTACCAGTGTTTTTCATTTAGTTGCTTTCCTTCCTCTAATAGACTTTGTAGCACTATTCCAGATTTGAGTAATATTCTCTTGTTCAGGCTGTAGTTCTCAAAAATTATCTATTGTCCAAATGAAGAATGACTGGGTGCAGGATTAGAGATGAAAGGGAGGCATCTTGATAGTGCTTAAGAAAGCACTCTGGAGTTCACACCCTAACTTCTGAATGTACAAGTTGTGTTGTTTAGGAAAAATTTAATATCTCTTCTTGTTTCTTAAAGGAGGATAATAAAGATAATCTACATATAGATATTTTTTACAAGAATAAGCCAAATAGTACATAAAAAAATTGAGAACAGGCCAGGAGTGGTGGCGTACGCCTGTAATCCCAGCCGCTTGGGAGGCTGAGGCCGGAGGATCATGAGTTCAAAGCCAGCCTCAGCAAAAGTGAGGTGCTGAGCAACTCAGTGAGTTAATAAAAAATAAATAAAACACAAAAGAGGGCTGGGGATGTGGCTCAGTGGTTGAGTGCCTCTTGGTTCAATCCCCAGTACTGGAAAAAAAAAAAAATTGGGAACAGTACCTAGCATATAGAAAAAGCTTATATTAATTGGGATTAGGTTCAACTGTGAGACAGAACACAAATTGATGTTTCTCGTATAATGCAGGACAGTACAGTGGCCTCACAATCTTTCGGAACTTAGTCTTCTATCATGTTGCTCCATGTTCTTTGGCTTGGTGGCATTCTCATTTGAAGTAGCAGGTTGGAGAAGAGAATGAAAGTAAAAAGACAAAGGGCTATAAGGACACAAGCAAGCTACTTCTCAAGGAAAATTTCTTGGAAGTTGTCCCATGAACACATCTGAAGATATACCATTGACCAGAGCTTAATCATAAGACTTCATCTAACTTTAAAAGAAAAGGAAGTCTTCAGGGCCAGCCCCAAACAGAAGTAATTCTATTCACATTGAGGGGGAGCAGATAATTAGTAATCTTTGTCAGAATGCTCCATAAATGGTAGTTATTGTTGTTTCTTTGTTTCCTAGATGACTCCTAGACCAGTCTCCAGACCTGATAGTTCTTTTTACCTCATGTGATTTCTTCTGCGTGTCTTTCCACTTGGATCTGCCACTGAAATTTGTATATTTATAAAACTATGCTCATTTAAAAATTTCCTCTCTTGTCCTCTTTAGTGTTCTGTTCAGAGTAAGTACAATGCTGTCCTTTTCTTATAGTCATACCTATACTCATAATATTGAGATATTACTTTTTAATTTATTAAGCCTTTCTTTATCAACTTGTCAGAGTTGTGTCCCTTCTCCCCAAATTTATATGCTGAAGTTCTAACTCTCAGTGCTTCAAAATGTGACTGTAGTAGCAGGTAGGATCTGTAAAGAAGTAATTCAGTTAAAATAAGGTCATTGGGGTGAGCCCGAATCTGAGAAGACTGGTATTCTTAAAAGAATTTGAGACTAGAACACACACACCAAAGAAAGACCACATGAAGTCACAGGTTGAAGATGGATATCTACAAGCCTAGGAGAGAGGCCTCAGAAGAAACCAATTCTGTGACACTTTGATAACTCCTTCTAACCTCCAGAAACTATGAGAAAAATTGTGCTAAGTCAGCCAGTCTGTGATGCTTTGCTATGGCAATCCCAGCAAAATAATACATCATCATTGAGCCTGTTTGATGTCATCAAAGTCTCCAAAAGAAATAGATAACACATTAGGAAAGAGGGCAAGTCAAAGGGAGTTTAAGTACAAAGGACCTGTACCAAAATGTGAATATAAGGGGAATTGGAAATAATAGTGCCTTAACCTAGAAAGCAGTGCTGCAGTCACCACCTTTAAATCCAAGGAGGGAAAGGGGAAAGAGTTATTAGCAGAATTTTTAGTCAAGGGATATAGCTATCTTGAAGCAACTATGCAGAGTAGGAGACCGGGTAATAAATACCCTGACCTCACTGTCATCTCAGTCAGTATCCTGCCAAGGCTGTTTATGGATAGAAACTAACTGGCAGCCAGAGAGCAATGATGTGGTAAATGGAACTCAGCCTTCTAGAAAGGAGAGTGAAGTAGAGTGAATTTGGTGAAACAAATAGAATATAACCTGGCACAGGAGGAACTCAGTTTTAGTTCTTTTGTATCTTCCTCTTTTCCTTGTCCTACCCCATGTGCCCATATTAACTAAATACTGTATGTAGTAGGTCCTCAAGAAGTGTTAATTATTTTTAATGCTCAAGAATTTTCAAGTACTCTCAGTATTTCCTGCATTCTATTTTTTAGAATATGTCTTCTCCCTATTCCTGGTTATAGCTTTAACTCAAGTCTTTAATTTATCTTGCCTCTAGAACTACTGCTTCCCTCATAAATTCTTTTGGTTCATTCTCTGCAAATCAAAGACAAAATCAAGCAAAGCAAATCAATCCATGAAAACACAACACTTATTAGTTGACACTTTTTGACTAGTTTTTCTTTTTATCACCTTTATATTGCTTCATTAGAGTTGACATCACATTATTTGTGGATATTAAGCAAGGTTCTTGTCAACTACCATTCCAAAAGTGTTACAACTTCTAATCTCCCTTACCTGTTTCTGACAGGTAAGTATTATCTTTTGAAGTCTACAATAAACTTTCAGGATTTTCTTTCTTTGCCATTATTGACAGAGGTGTGGTTTTTTTTTCAACTTGCTAACAAGTTGTGTTTTGACTATAGCACTAAGTTAACTTAAAATATTTAATAAAAATAATTCTTGTATTGGATGCTTCCTTAGTTCGTTTTCAGCAGTGAAAACTCCCACTTAGATTAAGTTGTGTTTTATATTCACTTATTTATGTATCATTCAATTTTGCCACCTTTCTAGCTGATTCCTTAGAAACTGTTATAGTTTCTGACTTTTCTGGAAACACAGTGCTTTGAATTTCATTTTTGGGTCATTGAATCAGTGCTGACTTTAAAGAAAATGACATGGGTATTTAATGCAATTTTTTTATCTTTTTAATTTGATTTCACGAAGAATTTAATTTTTAAAATATTCATTTTCAAAATAGGTATGTTTAACCCTATGAAAAATTCTTTGTCGTACAGTTTTATATATCTTTTTCTTGTTATTCACATCAAAATTTCTTGTCTTTCACCAATCTTCAACACAAATTAGTGTTCATTCAGGGTTATTTCTTCTGGGTGAAGAATGATATCACATTTAACAAGAAGCCTATAATTATTGTGTCACACATTTGAAGCTACAAATAGGGTAATCCTATAAAGCAAATCCAAACTGTCTTTAACTTATTTTTTCATAATGTGTAATTTTATAATGAAGTAAAGGTTGTAGTGCCAAATAAGGGTATTGAGTTCAAGAGCACTTAAGTAATCATCTTAGAAAATACATTTTTATTTATTTTTTGATCTTTGTGAAACTGCACCCAAAGTTCACCATAAATTTATATCGGTGGATCTCCATATTTTCTGGTTAATTAATCCCCTCCTCAATAAAAAGAGAAAAACAAAGCAGAAATAAATTCTATTAAATTCCATTTTCTCACTATTCTTTCAAGGCTATTTTATCCCTCAAGCAATACTTGAGTATATTTTAATATGTTTAATATTATATGGGCTGAAATTCTCTAAAACTAAATTCTAGCCAGTGTGCTTTCCTACTAAGCCAGATCCATGGAGGTCCTAACAAATGGCCCTAACCTTTTTTTATGGAAGGAAGTAGTACATAGAAATTTCAAATAGTGTTGACAGGCAAGTGTTTTACACATTGCATTACAAATTTGTGCTTTTGTGTTCCCTCAAAACAAAAATGTTAGTAAACAAAAGTTTTGGAAAAATATATGCACATAAATTCCTCTCCTTTGAAAGCATAAATGGCATCAAAAGAAAAAAAAAAACCCTTGCTATTTGAATTAGGGATATTTTTCTTTATTAGTGGCTATATTACAATGGTAAAAAATACAAGGATGAAAAAATTCAGTCATATACCAACTGACATAACCAGTCAAAAACAAATTAAATAAAGACTTTACATAGTATTGGTATACTTAAAAGAGTGATAGTGATCCAAGAGAAACTTGGGAGATGTTTTTTGCAGACTCTATATTACATTGGAGCAGGTGAGTAGAGGGAGGGATGGAGAGAGGAATGAATGAACTTAAGAAGAATTTGGCAATTATTTTGGATCAAATAAAATTATTTAATAAATAATTGAGAATTGAGTAAAAAGAAAATTTTTGGCATGTATAATTGACATTAATTGCTGAGTTCTAACTGTTCAACTTCATGATCTTGTAAAAATCCCTATTTGAGGTTCACAAAGTTCTTAAGAAATGCTGGTAGGAATATTTATTCACTTCTTCTTCTTTTTTTTTTTTTTCATCAGGAATTGAAACCAGAGGTGCTTAACCACTGAGCCACAACCCCAGTCCTTTTAAATACTTTATTTAGAGATAGGGTCTCCCTGAGTTGCATAGGGCCTCACTAAATTGCTGAGACTGGCTTCCAGGAAGTGTTCCTCCTGCCTCAGCCTCAGTAGCTACTGGGATTACAGGTGTGTGCCACCGTGCCCAGTTTATTAACTTTATAGTAAGTAATCCACAGAAAAATGTTCCCACTTTTCAAAAGTATTGCATAAACATGTTTAGTATTTTGAATTAATTCATTATTCATCTCTTAAAATCCATGTAAATTAGAACTTTAGAATTGAAATTACTGAGATCTTTTAGTCCCAGGTTTACAAATTTTCTTTTTTTCACCACCAAAAGCCTTTGTGTTTTACGTTACCTAGAGATCCTAACTTTCTCATTCTGGTCAGCGCAACACAATCTCCCAAACACTCCTACATTAAGAGTCCAATGGAGAAATAGGAAAAATTTGTCTGTAACCACCTAGATTTCACTTTAAGTCCTCAAAAGCAATTCTTTGTTTCCATATGTGTTTAGTATTATTAAGTACTAGAACTTATTTGAGCAACAAATCAACACTATCTACTGTATGGCACACAACGTATTTGAAAAATTCACAAGGATGATTTTACTACTTATCCTTTCTCTGCAGTGAACAAAAACATTAAAGAAAAAAAATGGGCCTAATCAATTTGCTAATATAGTAATAATAATTCTAGTGAATGATTTTAGGGGCAGGTATTATTGATATTATACACATACATATAATGTGCATTAACTATACATTTGACAAATGTAAATACCTACATAAATACTACTTAAAAACAAGATCCTGAACAGCACTTTCTAATAGAACTTTAGAAATGATATTCTGTATTTACACTGTTCTATTTAGTAGCCACAGCCACATGTTATTGAGTATTTAAAAATGTAATTAGTATCATTGTATAATTGACTTGTACATTTTAATTCATTTTTTTGGTACCAGGGATTGTACCCAGGGGCACTTAACCACTGAGATGAATCCCCAGCTCCTTTTGTATTTTATTTTGAGGCAGGGTCTTGCTAAGTTGCTGAGCCTGGTTTTGAACTATCCTCCTGCCTTAGCCTCTCAAATTGCTGGGATTACAGGCATGTGCTGCTGTGCCCAGCTGTACATTTTAATTTACAATTAGCTAATAGCAACATGTGGATACTGGCTTCTACTTGGTGAATACATAACATTTCCATCACCTTAGAAGTTTCCATCTGGAGTTCCCGGCCATCATAGGGAAACACTAAACATCATTTAGTTTTTCCTGTTGTTGGACATTATAAAAAAGTGGACTCCTGTATTATAAAGGAATATAATGTGCCTGGCTTCTTTTGCTAATGTTTTGTCTATATTAAGTAGTCCTTTCTTTTTAATTTTCAATAGTATTCCACTGTATGAATGAACTACAGTATTTGTTTTTCCATCCTCTTATATTTGGGTTGTTTCTTGTCTTAATTTTAGTGCTGCTAATGTTGTATTTGATGTTCTGAATTAATTAAAGGGGAAAGCTGTATGTATGTATCAAAAAGATAATCTGACTTTGGTCTTTAAAAGATAGTGAACTTATGGTTCTATTATCTTTTTGTGCTAGAGTGAAAATTTAATTCCAAAATATACACAAGGATAGGCATACTTCAGGACCATCACCTGGTTTGCGTAACTTGAAGAAAACACAATAACAAAGACAAATCTACCAAAAAACAATTGCACCATTTTTCAAGACCAAACAAGACTTTAGGTGGGGATGAGACTGGTAGGGGTGCTTAAGACAATCGTGACAAATGATATATTTTTTGCTGTTGGGGATTGAATCCCAGCCTCTATGTAGTTTTGAATTACTTTGGTCTCTATTACCCTCTCATTATTATTGATAATTACCACATATCCACTGAGTTTCAAATCCAATGAAGGCAATTAGTAATGTAGTAGTCTATTTCCCTTGGGGTCTGTATAAATGCTTAATAACCATTAGAAATGAAACCATCATTTCACATGGAGAACTAAGGCTCTTGTGTCTTCCTCAACTGAAAACAGAAAATAATCAAATGAAAAGTTTAAAACAGGCGTTAGTTCTGCTTTTTTAAAGGATTCACTACAAATTCAACGGTGAATTGCCACAGAGTACACTAATTTTCAGAATCCTCATACATAATATTTTGGAAGCAAGGCTAAGGCATATCAACATTTTTTTCATGTTTCCCTTTTCCAAGCATTAATATTGAAATAACTTTTAGTTCTTGAATATGTAGATTAACAATAGAAAACACCCTAGTAGGTAATATTGAAAAGGAAATTTACCCTTAAGAATATGTTATAGTAATTTATAAAGTATACAATCTATACACAAAGAATCAGGGCTTCACATTCTTCTTCAAGAGGTTCAGATACAAATGTGTTCATCTATGTCTCTGCCAGTCATTCCAATCTCAGTTCAAATTCAAAAGATGCATTTTAAGTTGTTCTCTTTTAACTAATTTTTATTAACTTTGAGCACTTTATAAACTGCCCCATTTTAGTTACTCAGCAAATAATTATTGCACTGACAGTTTACTGAATTTGTCAAGGAATGTAAAATATTTTTAGGTTTACTTGAGCTCAGTGTTTTAAAAGCATTGCAGTAGGAGATAATTGTTAGAATGGTCTAATACTATTGGATCTTTCCTGTGACTTAACAATGTATTTTTGAAATGTACCATAAATGTGAAGATAAAACTATGCAGATTTCAAAGGATATCTTACCAGAACTATTGGCAAAAGGATTTCTTGATCCTTTTATAACTAATTATAATATGAAACAGTGCATGCATACACAATCTGTGGCTTTCAATTTCGTATCGTGAATTGGTAGTTTGGTTATTTGATTCAATGTGGTGGTAATATTGAAAATTTCATATTAACTTCACTATGGCTAGAAGTCACCCTAATGATCTTCTAACAAGGGATCATATTCTACATATTCTAACTTTTCAAGAATTCACTTAAATAAATTTATCTATTCCTAATGCAGGAAAAGAGTAAACTACCAAGTAGTGGGGAAGGAAAAAAGTCTTTAAGCAGCTTAAAACTGATGTTATAATGTCCTAGCACAAAGGTCACACTTTTTCTAAAAAGATTGTCCCTTTAAGTATCTATTTATACTCTTGAGACAGTTTTGCACAAGCTTCATTATGTGGTTTTCTTGCCTGCAGATTAAAAGCAGTAAATTAAAAGGGTGGGGAGGATAACAGAACTATGTTCACTGACAGCAGCAAGAAGCAACAGCTGAGAGTGAGGAGAGAGGCAAACTCTAACAGACAATAGAACTAAAAAAGCAAAGCTATTCAGAGCCATGTAGTGTGAGCAAGCAGCCCTAACACCACTATAGGAATAGAGGACTTTACCTGTAAATGTAACAAAATGAGTATTTTAAATTTGAAGAGCTGAACTGTTGCTGGTCACCACATTGTCATTTGTCTAACTACTACCACAGTGGGTCACGAAACCTTTTAACTTTAGCTCTGTGCTGACCAATGAGTTGCTATTACACTGCTAACTCATTAAGAACGCTCACAATTTGTTAGGAAATTACAGAAGGTAACAATATTACTTTCTTAAATCTATTGTTCCAATACTTTTTCTAAAATGCCTTTACCTGGTATTTTATGACACAGAGAGGTAAAACTACTTTTACTACTCTGCTTATTTTTCCTACAATGAGAATCTTTTCTACCTAATAGCAGTGTTCCCAGGATTCAATGAGATAATGTATGTAAACCCTTAACACAAGGTCTAGGACAGAAAAAAAAGCTCAGTATTATTTTAGTACTGGTGAACTCATGCCGGCCCAAATCCCTTATTTGCAGGTGCAAAAATTAAGCCTCAAGAGAACTGACTTCCTAAGGCTCTACTTCTAATATGTTATTGTCTTGGATAAGCTGCTTAGCTGCAAACGTTGGAGATTTTGGGTATTGGCAGAGCCCGGGGGCACGTGCCTGCTGGACTCCAGTGTAAAGAATTGGACGAATATGTTTGAACCATGCGGTATTAGAGGCTACTATGCATTATCAACGGATGTTCCAGATATCAGGTTGTGTGCTGACAACGTTCATCACAGAAGGAAGCCATTCGTCTGTTTCAATATATCCTGGATCAGCAAGATCCTCTGCTACCTTAGGCTGTCAAAGTAAAGAGACTGAGGGCGAGGGAAGAAATTGAATACAGGATTGAGTTCAAATCCAAGTTTGGTCAACTTTGAAGAGGGATGAACACTTTACTTGGGGTATGAAAATAACAGGCAACTAGAAATTAACGGGACAGTAGTTCAGGCAGGTGTAAGTTACCCCACCCCTCCACTCCTTTCGTCGAGGGAGATTGCCATGGGTTTTCCCATCCTCCTGGAAGGAAAAATTCTTGCTCTTTATTAGCACTTACTCCCAGCCCCGAAGGCAGGGAGTGATGACTTCGCCTCTTCTCTCCCGGAGTGAGGGCCGGACGTGCTCGGACCTCCACCTCTCCGCGCCAAACCGCTGCGGGTCCGCGGGAGGCCCGCCCGCTGCCCACAAGGCGCCCAGGGCTCGCCTTCTCTAAGATGGCGGCGGAGGCAGCTCGCTCACACCCCGCCGCCCGCGCTTCCCGGAGTCGTGGCCTCAGGAGGCGGGAGCAGAATAGGGCGCAGAAAAGAGAAAGCAAAGGGCAGCTCTGACCCTCCAGTCCAGCGAGGGCCCCGAAGCGTCTAGGAAAGGGATAACACAAGAAGCAAACACCACCAGGAACACCGCTAGCGATTCACGTACGAAGCAGTGGTACATCCGGGCCCTCCGTGGAGCCCGCCCCGGAAATGATGTTTCGGGTGGTGGGCGGGGCGAAGGCAGTTCTTCAAAGTGGATGATCCCCCGCCATAGCCGGTCTCTTCACAAAGTGCCTGGAATTGCCCTTGTTACTCTCACCCCTAGCTTAGACGTTACTCTCTCAGGGCTCTGGGGCTTCTCAGCACAAAGCTGGCTGCGGTGACCGGCAACTTTGGTTTTTACAGAAAGTACTCCTCGCACTGTAACTCTAACGTCTCCTCGGCTTTGCCAAATTGTGTAGTAGCGTTGGTCCGAGAGGACTTTTAGTGACGGCAGGCCTTGTCAAGCTTAAGCGCACCTCTTCACAGCCCCTAAATCGCAATCCGGTCTTCTCCGTCACCCCTCCGCCCGCCCGGGTTCCGAACCTTGTCAGTCATGGTGCTGAGCCCGCCCCTTCCGGCGACTCCGCCGGGCCCGCCTCCTCCCCTCTTCCCTCCCCCACCCCTCCCCGTGCGAGTGTCTCCCTCTCCCTCTCGCTCCCTCTCTCTCTCCCTCTCTCTCTCTTTTGTGAGTTATAGCAACCGTTGCCTTGTGAATCAAGCGCCATAGTCACCGTAGTCCTGGCGACTGTTACCCATCAACAACAACTACTCCTCTCCTCCTCCTCCTCCTCTTCCTCCTCCTCCTCCTCCCCACCACCACCATCTCCATCACCCACCAACAACACCACAATAATCCACAGCCAAGGTGAATATTCTTCGGTCTCTACATGTGTGTGGGAGCGTGTGGATGCGTGTGAACGCGTGTGTCCGTGCGTGTGTGTGTTCGTGTGTGCGAGCGGAGCGTGGCTGTGCGGGGTCTCACTTCTGACACCCCAGTTGCTGCTGCGGCGCGGCTGCCGAGGGGCTCCGTCCCCGGCTTGTTTACAATGGACCCTGCGCGCCGCGGCGGGGTCGGGGGTGTGGGCGCCGCGCCGCCCGCTAGCCCTCCCCGGCCCTCGGCGGCCGCACTTCAGGGATGGAGCGGGAGCGCGGGGGGCTGTGATCCGAGCGGGAGAGGGAGCCACAGTTTTCCGATGCGGATGCTGGATCTTTCCCTTAGGTCTGGTCTGAGGAGGAGGGTCAGGTGAAGGGATAAGGGATTTTTTGCCCCCTTTCTTTAATTTTCTTCTTTTTCAAAGCTGCTTGTTTCCTTTTTCTTTGAAAACCGAAATAGATAACAATGTGCAGTGGTGGTGGTGGGGACTCAAGAGGTGGTGTTTTGTTGTTGTTGTTGTTCACTTGTGGGGCCTTGTTATGGGTTTTGTTATTTTTATCCTCATACATCCGTGAACTTTTCCCACCGCCTATTCCCTTCATTTTTGCCCCTCTGCCTGGTACTAAATGAGCTGCTCTTCTTTGACCATCATCGGCTTCGTGGTTTTCTTTTTTTTCTTTTAAAACTGTTATTTTCTTTGTGCTGCAAACAGTCTTAATATCCATTCAGCACTCTTCCCTCCCCCTCTTTCTTCGCCCCCCCACACCCCTTGCACACATTGAAACCAGGGGCCTCTTTGCTGGGCTCTCTTGTTGCACTGGGAAAGAGATTTTTTTCCTTTCTTTTTTTTTTTTTATTTAAAGTCAGTCTCTGTCTCTCTCTCCGTGTGTCTCTTTTTGGTGTGTGTGTGTGTGCGCTTGTGATTTAAACCGGATGCAGGGTATCTGTTGTACTTGGGTTAGTAGTTATTGACAGTGCTTTATCCTTCTTGTGGAGATGGGAGGGGTAGTAGTGAGGTTCCATTTCACTTTGATGAACCTCCCCTCCCCACAGTGGAGTGTTAACAATTTTCATTGTGGTTATGAGACTTCGTGTGTGATGAACAGGGAAAGGACACAGGAAGCTTTTGAGAACTCACTTCACAATGTTATTTGTGACAGTTATGGTACTTTAAGAGTTTTTTTTTTTTTTCTTCATCGTTTCCCTTTGAGAGTTGAAATTGAAGTCAAGTTGTTCATAAAGAATGCATGAAGCTTCTCAACTTGAAACGTGTGTATATTTCACTTTCTTTGTGGTTCTTAAGATCTAGGCGTGTGCTTAACATTCTTTTTATTTACTTTTTGGTTTTCTTTGGACAGTGAACTTCTCTGCTAAGAAGAGGGAACTTATTTTTTTTATTTTTCAAGAAAATGTTTTTCTCTGTAGATCTGAATACTTATCAGTCCTCAAGTAGTAGTGTTATTGATTAGAGCTAACCTGGTTTTACAGATCCCTTAATTTTGTTAATTTTTTGGCCTGAATTTTAATTGATCAGTAAAGAGTATTGGTAATGTGTACTAAAACAGATATAATGTACTATTGTAGTTGCACATGTTATGATTTCCAATTTAGATTTTAAAATACTTTTTAAAATAGTATTCTTTCTAACAGCAAACATATATCGATTAACTGACAAAGCAGCCAGTGAATAATGTGACAGTATTAATTAGTCTCGAGATCGTCAATGAGCAAGTTGGGTAATTATAATGCTATTAAGGCTAATATTTTAAAATAGGAGTTAGGTTTTTTTTAAAAAACTTTTTTCATTTTCTTGAGATTTCTATTTTAAATGCAGATGATATTTTGTTTGGAAAGAAGTTTTTGTCAGCGCTCACATCTCTTTATAATCATCCCCTCCCCAACCTAAGTTCCTTGCAAATTTCTTATACTAACTTGTATTTTTTTTTTTTCTGTTCAGATGAGTGTCAAATGCCTGAACACTTTTGGATGGTGAAGCTCCTGGGTCCTATAAACTCTGTCTGAAGTTAATAGGAGTTTTGCTGTCTTGGGATAGTTTAGATCTTATACCATTTACATAAATTTCAGTCAAGTAGATTATATATAGTCTACAATGTTATATTTAATATTTTTATTTTCAGTGTCTTTTGAGGCTTTTCACTCGTGTGTTTCAAATTTTCTAAAATTTAGATTTATGTTCACAAATTTGAAAGCAGAGCTTAAATTGAATTTGACTTCTTAACGATTTTTTTAAAGCATGCTTGTGGTATAAAAGTTGCTGTTAGAGATACTTTGGGCTCAAGTAAATGGAAATTATTCACATGGATTGATTAAATAATAATCAGAGATATTAGCAAAACAAATGGCATTTAAAATTAAATACAGAGGTAAATACTCAGTATTTAGTTCGGTCTTTCTATAATATTTTTCCTAGGAGGGTGTATGTTATGTATTGGTATTGTTTTCAGTTTTTAGGCTAATAGAAATCTGTGAAAGTAATTATGCTTTCAAATTATATTCACTAGTAACTTGTATTGAGTAGCTAAATATCTGATTTATTTTATATTACAATGCCTCTCAGTCTTTATGGTTTTTTTTTTCCTTTGAATTATATTAAACAGTATAGGACATAGGCAGAGTAAATTTACATATATGTAGTGAACTAAGGCATTCCTAGAAATTTTGCATCATTTTACAATGTTTTCATTATATAGAGGTAGTTGTGCCTGATTTCTAAAGTACTGGATTATTCTTCCGATATTCAAATAGTCTTGGACTCGGGCATTCATTAAATGGTTTATAGTTTAAAAGCTTGAAATACTTTAACCTTAAACATTTTTTTTCAACAAATTTATTGTTTTTTTTTTAACCATTAAAAATAACAATTAAAAAAACGAATGAATCTTAAGAGAGATGCCATGTGCTATTTGAATGATGAAGTTACTTTTGGCTGATGTTTTTCATGAGTCTGGAGAAAGTTGATATTGTGTATGCATTCCTCTAAACTTCCAACTCAAGAAATCAGTAGATGGTGCTTAATTTTGCTTTTCAGATTTTAATTGTGTGTATGTTTGTGTTTATTTTTAAAAGATGAATGTCAGATGTGTATGAAGAGTTAAATTTTTTTTTTCCTTGACCTGAACAGTCTAATAGGGTTGTTACTCTGTTCTTAATATCCACACTGAGGATATAAGAAATGAAAATAATAAATCAGTTAACTTTTAAAATGATGAATCTGCTGTTTTTTTATGCTTTTATGTTGAGCATTTGATTAAATATCCTTTATTCTGTTACTTTATAAAAATAGTTTGCTTAAGTAAATCATTTGCCTTTAATTCTTTGGATACACCCAGTAGCCATCACATAATGACTTATAAATTTCTTGTTGTTCACAGGTGCATAGTGTTCCTATATTTTGGAAATCCAAGATTAAGTAGATTTGACTAAATCTAGCATGTTAGAGACAGATGGTTGCTTTAAACAGGTGTCACTTTCATTTTTTACTGCATTGTGTTGGGATTTTCACATGGGTTCACAAAAGGGCTGTCTAAAGCAGGTGGCATCCTTTGCTTTTGTCTTTAGTTGGATATTTTAGAGTTAATTATTTTCTAGGAGGAGTTTTTTTTTTTTAAGTAAAAGTTTTGAATTGTTAATCTTCGAACTACTAAAGATTTGTCATTTAACTAACATAGCTTTATGTCTAAGTATCCCTGTATTTTCAAGCTGTAGAACTTGCAGATGCTTTTTATAAACTATTTATCAATTTTTATAAATAATGACAAATTCCCTTTGAATCCAGAAAAAGAATGTGGGAGCTCTTTATACACTCAAAGGTCAAATTTATCTGAAGCAAAAAGATTTGAATAAAGTGAAATTTAGTTAGGACGGATAAGTAAATTTTAACCATTTCATACTTAAAATAATTTTTTTCATGACATTATTTTAATTTTAGTGATAGATGTTAGAAACCGGTATTATATTTTGTTGGTTTCATATTTTAAAACAAAAAAATTTTCCTGAGCTACATCAGTTGCTGCTATAACATTTGTAGTGATCGTTTAAAGTGAAAATTGTTTTTAAGCATTAGTGTGTAAAAATATGTGCTGGAGTAAGTAAAAGAGTATCAACCTATTGGTTTCTAAGCTTTATTTTTACTCTGTGATTCCATTCCTTTTTTTTTTTTTTTTGGTGGGAATTTTGCACATCTTCTAACAGATGCACCAGAGGGTGCTGTGCTGTTATCAACATCAGATTATTATTATAACTAAAAATGTGAACTGATTAGAACTTTTATTTAAAGAAAACATTTTAATTACCCATGCATTCAAGCATACAATAACCTTATTTCTGTGGAGTTTAAAATTTAATATACTGTCTCAATTGGCAGTTTTATATCAAAGCATGTATTCTTATTATGTATTAGTGCAACATATAGCAATACTAAATTGAAATCTTTGATGTAGTCTGAATGTCAACAGTAATCCTATAAATTAAAATATATGCAGACATTTGAATCTCAAAAATTTAACTTGAGAAGAACACAGCTTTGTGTTTTGGTTTTCTAGAATTTGATATTGCTGGCACATATCAGTATATTATTACATGTTCTTATAACACTTTTATATAGCATAATTAGTGATAGGCTTTCATGGTATAATGTTCAGAAATAAACTCTCATCTGAAAAGTATAAATGCTTATGGTGGTTGTCATGCTTAATTATCAATAATAAGATAATATAAAAAATTATCTAGACAAATGAGTTCCTTCATGCTGCTGGAGTAGTCTGGCTTGGTTTTTGAATTTGGCTTATTATCAGCAAAATTTTAGATTCTTTGCTTTATTCTGTGCCTTATACTTCTAAAGTAGGAGCAGTTTTCTATATGAAGAGATTTTTTTTTTTTTATAGAGCTGTCGAATCCAGTTTTTTGGGCTACTTCTTGCATCAACTCTTTTCACAGTAGTATATACTCTCAGAGGTTGAGTGGTATCTTCCCCAAGTAAACTTTGAAAGGTATAGTTCCATTAAAGGAACTTTTAATTCTTGATCATGGATATATTCCACATTCAACTATAATCAACTAATGGTGGTACTTTTAAAAAGCAGTTTTGTGAAGTATAATGATTTATGTGTTGGAGTGTGTCAAGGAATGTAAGACATCAATAGAGAGTAACTGTTTTAAAATACTGGTCTTAAGAAGGTTAGGCATTTTTCTGTGAAAAAATAATAGTCCTATAGTTTACTAGTTAGTTGATGACACCAAGATTTAAAAAGTATGGAAAATTGTATTGTTTAAAATTCTTTATATTTGAAGTTTTAGATTTCACATCACAGTATAAGATGTATTTCATAAAATGAATCCGTTAGAAAACTGAATTGTATTTAGAGTATCAATAAAGAGATGGGTGGGATGAATATATTTTAGGCTAAGAACACAGGCTTTGGAGTCAGATTTCAGATAATCTTATTAGCTGTATGCCCTGGGACAAGTTATTTGCCTTTACTTAGCCTCAGTTTTCTCATTTGAAGAACAAGATCAATCTCAGCCTATCTAATTTTTTCTTTACATCAAAGAAAATTTATGTAATGTACTTTAGTTAGTACTTGTAGAATACATGTTCAATACCTGTTGGTTATTTTTATTAGGAAATGCTAAGATACCTATTGTAACCTATTTGCCACTTAGGAATCATTTGAACATGATCCTTGGTGACCATTTCTTTTCTAGTGGGGCTGAAGTTCTGAAAGATTTTGCCCACTGATTTGTAGTCATTAAATAATTATTCCTTTTCCTCTCCTTTGGAAAAAAAACAAAACAGCAAAACCGTGAAGATATTTCTCAGTCACAGGTTTGGATTGCCATTTGATAATCAGCCTTGTTACCACACTGAATTAAAAGAATGTCAGTCCAAAGTTAGGTATTAGTTTTACTCTGCAGCCTTAGAGTGGACTCCTTCTACTATGTTTACGTAACCCTCTTGGTCTAGGGATTTTAGAAAGAACTAATGATGTGACATTTCATTATGTCTTACACTCCCCATTGTCCATTTCATTATCCTGTTTATATTTTCCTCTTCATGTTATACATGAATTTGAGATCATTTTGAGCCCTGTTTATAAACTTCATATTAAATCCAGTCATTGCTATGTAATAGGATTATCTAGTCAATTTTATAAAGATGAGTTGTTCAAGGAATTATTCTCCAATTCTATAATATATTGCTTATAGCTTATTTACTGAGGGTATGATGTGCGAGGTCACCTCTGCTCTACCTGTAACAATAAGGAATTTTGGAGTAATTTGCTAACCCCTATCTTGGGTTGTAAAGTAACCATTATTCAGTACAGTATATGAAATTACAGAGGGAAAATGTCTTCTTTGGCTCCCTTTCTTTGGATGTTTAGTATTTTCAAGTTGGCAGCTATAACTAAAGTTGCTGTTTGGTAATTTGATAGATTTTTATTTTTTGGAGCAATTTGATTAAGAATGAAATGTTTTTCTTATTTTAGAGTGATTTAAATGGTTTTAGTATGATTTATACATTCCATTTGAAAAATTTGTCTAATACTGTCTTTTTTCCTCCAAAGTATTATCTATTGTACCAACTTTTTGTTTGCTTCTCTCATTTTACCTGCTCCCATCTTCCCCAGTCTTACGTTTAATTAATTATATTGACTCCCTTTACATTATTTTTATAGATAATTAGTCCCAGCATATAAGTGAGACTTATCCTCTGCTTCCTTTTGACAATGAATTTGACACATTTTAAAGAAACTTTTCAGACTCAGAAATAATGGCTTTACATGAGAAGATTATACCATTTTCAATCATCTGTTATTTTCTTATAATTTCTATCCATCTGACTATTCTCTTTAACAAAAATCTTGTTTCACTAATGATGTACCTGAATGTAGTGTTTTAAATTACTTTTTTAAAGTATGTTTTTGTGTTTTTTATACCTTTATTTATTTTTATGTGGTGCTGAGGATCGAACCCAGTTCCTCACACATGCTAGGCAAGCCCTCTACCACAAGCTACAACTGAAATGTAGTTTTATTCAGAATTCTCCCTCATCCTGAGTTTGTACTTGCCTCCTGCTAAGTATTTTAGGGTTAATCTGTAGTCCAGAAATACTGTGTTAGCATAGTCACATATGCCTGTCTATTGCTGACTTTTAACTCCTGCATTGTTCTTTCTCATTTAGAAATATCCAGTCAATACAACTTGCCTTTATTTTATATTGCTTGGACAGGGAGTCTCAAAGGTTCTTGATATTTCCTGTTTAGGCCAAAATAGGTATGGGATAATAGGAACTGAATCTGTGATAAGTGAGGAGGAGGCAAGTGGTCTGAAAAAGTTAAGTATATTAGTTGGTGAGAGGAGACAGATAAATTGAGATGTGGTGGAAGTCAAAAGGAGAGACAGTGATTAGGCTGAGAAATTAAGGACTTCCAAAGTGCCAGCAAAATGAGTGTAAAGAGGAGACAACAGAGGTACTCAGTTTGCCACTAAGTGTAAAACCTTAGACTAGTCACTTTAATCCTGTAGGTCTCAGCCTTTCTATCTGTAAAATAAAACAGTAGGACTTTGTAATCTCCAAGCCCTTTCCAACGCTAATAGTCTGATTCCATGGCAAAATTGGCACTGGAAAAAGGAAGCATGCCAATAAGATAGAGCCAGGAATTGGTGATTGCTTTACCTGTGTTCTAAAAGGCTAGCCTGTTGCTTGCCCTTGCTGTGTCTTACAACAAGAAAGAAAAAACTCTAAGCCTGACACTAGCATAATGACCATACCTATGGCAAAGTGTCAGAAGGTTCTACCATTTCATTGACTCCTGTAGAGAGGATGGCCAAGTGCCCTGATTTGCTCACCCACATAGGAATTATCTGAGCCTCACAGCTTGAGTTCCTGCTGGAGCCAGCTTCGCTATGTATGTGTGCCAGACAAGTGTCTGACAGTTGGGGCTCCTGCCTGTTGCTCACCAATCAGTTATTTAAAACAGGACATAATTTCACAAGTATGTGGATAGATGAGAGAAAGATATAGACAGCAACTAGAAAGTAATTTAGGTTTCTGTTGATTTCATTTTTTACATTTTCCCAGTTATAAAAATCTTGACTCCCGCCCCACCCCGCCTTTATACTACTCAACTGGTTTTTGAATAGAGCACAAATCCTGTTAAGGTCTGGGCAAGTTCAGTTGGTCTTTGGACTACTTTGGGACCCTGATCTGGAAGCATTGCCATTATCCACATTAGTCTTCTCTTATATTTCTCCACTGCTAATAATTATTACTTTAATTTTGAATGTGGCTTGTACTTAGATAATTTTTTTTAAATGGAATCCTTCATGAATTTGTGTGCTATTTTGTTCGGGACATGCTAATATCTCTATCATTCCAATTTTAGTATATGTGCTGATGAAGCATGCACGATAAGCATTCTTTTAATTCAGGTTTGGTAGCAGAAAAACTATAGTCTTTTGGTCAAGTCATCTGCATTTTCATAAAATTTTAATGTTAATTTGGTAAGTAAGACTAGCTAAGAAGGGAAGCATTTTTGCTTAATTCAGAAAAAGTCACATATTCTGTTATACCTCAACTCTTATGCCAGCCTAATATGGGTGAATGAAAGATTAAGAGACTGTAATTATTATTTAAAAAAATTTTTTTTGGTCAATGGACCTTTATTTTATTTATTTATTTATATGTGGTACTGAGAATTGAACGCAGTGCCTCACATATGCTAGGCAAGTGCTCTACCCCAGAGCTACAACCTCAACCCTATTATTATTATTTTTAAAAATTATTTTTGAATGCTATTTTTACTTGGTTAGTGTAAAAATATTCATTTCTGAACTACATTCAGATTTTTAAATAATTTTTTAATTGATTCTAATTAGTTGTACATGACAGAATGCATTTATACATTTTAATAGATCGTACATCAATGGAGAATAATTTATTTTTCTGATTGTATGTATTGTAGCATCACATCAATCATGCTGTCATATATGTACATGAGGTAATAATGTGTGCTTCACTCTACTCTCCTTCCTTCCCCTATACCCCCCTTCCCCTCCTTTCAGTCCCCTCTACCTAATATAAAGTAACTCTATTCTTCCCTAGGACCCCCTCCCCCCAATTATTTTGAGTTAGTATTGCATATCAGAGAAAACCTTTGGTTTTTTGGGTTTGGCTTATTTTGCTTAGCATGATTCTCCAACTCCATCCATTTACCAGCAAATGCTATCTTTTCATTCTTTAAAATTGAGTAGTATTCCAACGCGCGCGTGTGTGTATTTCACATTTTCTTTATCTATTCATCTGTTGAAGGGCACTTAGGTTGGTTCCGTAGTTTAGCTATTGTGAATTGAGCTGCTATAAAAATTGATGTGGCTGCATCACTGTAGTTTGCTGATTCTAAGTGCTTTGGGTATAAACTGAGGAGTGGGATGTGTGTTTAATATCATATGTATATTTCAATATAACCATCATCCTTAAAATGTATCTGGCCCTCTTCCTTTTCAGTCTATTAGTTTACCTTAATGTGCAGCACCATTTTAGAGACACCTGACTTGTAAGTTAAGTTTTTTTCTTCCATGCTTTAGTTGTGGAGTAATGGGAGATGATATTATAGAGGAACAGGAAGAAGCAGATAACATTTATAAATCATTCTGTTTCTCTTGTTAGATTCCAGTGCCTTACATATTCTTCCCAGTTCATTTTCCTGGACTGTGAAGTTTTGGTGGGGTTAGGACTCTAGGTAGGCATTGTGGAGTGACTCCTATAATCTACCATCTCTTCCAAAGTTCTTCCCTTTTCTGCTATACTACTGTACTGAGTACATATATTTTTGTGAGGGTAGACATTTTATTACTTTAATAAAATGTTTATTACTTTATTGAATTATTACTTTTCTTCTGAAGATTGAGTGTATTTCTGCTCAGTGGTTTTTTTCTCCTACAGACTGAATATATCTGTAAATGTCTGTTCATTAGTGTACTAGTGGATATAAAACATGATCTTTCTCTTTTAAGGAGGCTGTATTACGGTTTAGTCATATACCGATTCAGATAGAAATAAAATAAAGGAATAATGAGAAAAACTAGTTCATGGACTAAGTGATGCCTTAACTTTTTCTTTTTAAATTTTGCTTTAAATAGGTGATTTTGTGGATATAATTTTTGAAATAAAACCTAGGTTTTTCTTCTGCTATTTGTGTTGACATTTTAAACAACCAGAGTATATTCTGTAGCATCAGGCTTTCACTGATTGGCATCTGATTATGTGTGATGACAATCTAAGAGATGAATTTTGATGAAGTGTCAGTTTAAGGGTCATTAATAAAAAAACACATAAGTAACTATTATACTAGAAATCTGAAAATCACTTTTACAGGTTTAAATGTATAACATGTATTTGTGCTTTAATGAAAATCCAACATGAAAAATTTATACACAGAGACCAGATAAACTTAGATTCTGTTTTACTACTCAATTATATTGAATGCTTCTAAAGGATGTGTTTTAAAATGTTGCTTTACATTTTTATGGTGTACTTATAACATGGAATTTAGCTTAAATACTGTTTTGTGTATATGAGTATTTACATGTGTACACTTTTAGAAAGTCATTTTAATGTATATATTATCTTGCTTGATGCTGTAGAACTTACCAGTACTATTTTTTGCTTACTGGTTTTTGAATTATCTATCTTGGAATAGTATTAGGAACATTTAACATATTTACTTCAGTGTTATTTTCTGGAGGCAAAGAAAATCAGGGAAATATTTAAGTTCTTTGAATTACCTTTGTGTGAAGTTAGAAATAGTTTTTAATAGTGCCTCACATTATGTGATGATTTTAGAGACTACTTTTAGTTAATAAAGGCCATGAATGCTGAATTGAATTAAATTATAAACATAAAAATTGTAATTCATTTCAATTACAATAAAATATTGTGCTAAAATATTGTGCTGCTGGATCAACATTTGATCTGTTTATTTTTAGAAGTCTGCAGAATTTTGAAATTCAAAACCTTTAAAATAAAATTGAATGGGTAGAGCTATGTAATAGATGTGGATTTATATTTCAGCAAAGGTACAAGAACCATATGTCTTGGAAGTGAGGTGGGATTTTTAAAAATCTTTGAGCTTGGAAAGAGATGTATTTTAATATTTTGACTGGGTTAGGTTTGCTTGAGCACTTTTGAGGTTGATAGGAATGCACATGATCATGGATTGGAGGTAAAGATCAGAGTAATCTGTGTGAGAGAAGGTCATTATAGTGTTCCTATATTCTACTCACCTCCATCCTGCTGCCCTGGATAAACTTTCGAATAATGATTTTTGTTGCATGACCTAAGCCTATTGTGTTTCTGCTTATTTCCATTGCTGTGTGGAATTTCCCAAGTATGTATTTTATGTGAGTTTTGGAAGTTCTAGTTTACCTTTTGGTTTATAAACCTTAGAAATGATGCCAATAGATGGTACCTCTTGCCTAGAACACCAGCTTAATGTGAAAGACTGGGGTAAAAATGAAGGTAAATGGGAGTGGGAATCATGTAATTGGAAACACTAGAATATGAACAGTGACTCTTTACAGTATAATGTAAAGAAAAAGAAGGATCATACCAGGGCCTATGTGTGAATCCTGGTTTGCTGTATTCAGCATATCTAATAATAACGTAGCTATTACTGATACTATTTGTAGTATTTGTTTCAAAAAATACTCTAGCAGAGGTCTCAAATAACTGGATATATCACTCTATAAGCTTTTTGTTTCATGTTAGCTTTAATATAGTTTTAAATTTGAGTAATTAAAAGATTTTATTAATGTGTATTTCATACCATTTCTATTTTACATTAATACTATTAACATTTAGGAATACTGAAATGACTTAGATGATCATTGGGTCTTGAGTATTTTGAAAGAAAAGATAGTGGGGTATTAGATACAAAATTGCATATTCTTAGCTATGTGGACATATTTTTTAAGGTTTCAAATTGTAAAAGGCTACAGAAATGATAGATGATATCCTCGGGAATCTGGAAGGATTAAAAAGGAAGGGTAGGAGTTGAAAAATGGAGTTGGTTGAAATTGATAGAAAATTTAAATATTAAAAATACTATAAGATGGATAAACCAGTGTGAATTGGGAAATAATTTGGATTAGCAATTGGTTTTGTTGTTGGTCATGGGTTTTTTGATACTGGGGCTTTAACCCAAGGGTGCTTTACCACCGAGCCATATCCCCAACCCTTTTTATTTTTTATTTTGAGGTAGGGTCTCACTAAGTTGCTTAAGACCTCACTAAATTGGTGAGACTGGTTTCAAACTTGTGATCCTCCTGCCTCAGCTTCCTGAGTAGCTGGGATTACAGTTGTGTGCTGCCATGCCAGGAGGACAATCAGGTTTTAACCTTATTATGATTTTTTTATGTTTTTTTTTGGTACTGGGGATTGAACCCAGGGGCACTCCACCACTGAGCCACATCCTCAGCCCTATTTTTATTTTATTTAGAGACAGGTCTCACTGAGTTGCTTAGGGCCTCGCTAAGTTGCTGAGGCTGGCTTTGAACTTGCGATCCTCCTGCCTCAGCCTTCCAAGTGCTGGGATTACAGGGGTGCGCACTGTGCTCAGCAACCTTATTATGATTTTAAATAGGGGAAGTGGAGGAAAAGATTATACTTAGTTTCTTTGTGGTACCACACTTTTAAAAAAAATTAGTTATCAATATTTGCAATAAGGTTCTGTGACTGACTGATTTATTTATTTATTTATTTGGTACCAGGAATTAAACCTACTGAGGAGGTGCTCAACTACTAAGCCACATCCCCAGCCCTTTTTAAATATTTTATTTAGAGATAGGGTCTTGTGAAGTTGCTTAGGACTTCACTAAGTTGCTGAGGCTGGCTTTGAACTTGCAATCCTGCCTCAGCCTCCCATGTTGTTGGGATTCTAGGCGTGTGTGCCACTGCACACCTGGGAGGTTCTGGGACCTTTGACTTTTATGGTATGAAGTTTGACTTTCTAGATGGATGTATATAGAAGAGCATTAAATTGATATCAATTTAATCAGGTGTTCTTGTAATTATTATGAAGTAATACAATATTTGTATACAAAATAAGAATTATTTTCATTTGGGATATCTGGTTATCTGTGAGAAACTGTACCACAAAGTACATATTCTTTAAACTTTCTATATTTTGGAACATTTAAAACTTATATTGAAGTAGAATAGTATAATGAACTACCATGTACTCATCACATAGATTTAAAAATTATTATCTTTTACTATTCTTAAAGGTATAGAATTTGAAATATTTGTTTATTGAAATAAACTTGAACCCTTCTTGAATTCTGTGTTGCTTTGAAAATATTTAAATCTTATGTTAAGAACAGATTCAATGTAAACTTAAAATAATGCTTATGTTGAGGGCAAAATATTTAAAATTGATTATCTTCATATTGTTTCAGCATTACATTAGGGAGATTGTTTTTGCTTGCTGGTTAAGTATTTTGTTTAGTAATTCTAGGCTCCTGTTTTTGAAATGTGATAAAGATAGCAAACACAAAGACAGAAGCTCTTGTTTGCAGGACTCAGGAAGAAAACTGTCCTGAGACTTAATTCTCAGAGGTGAAATGGAATTAAGAAATGGAATTAATTTTGTTTGTCATTGTTTTAACTTGTTTGAGGGTAAGTTTGGATAAATAGTTAAAATCATTTTGTAAATTGAGGAAGGAAAAGAGCCAACTATCTTGTATGTTTCCTTCAAGTTAGCTCCTCTGTTAGTGGGACATGTTTTAAGTGTTTGTTCTAGAATATAAAGGAAGAGACATACAAAAGCAGTGTACTAATAATTTGTGATGGCATTGAAAACTAATACTTTCTGATTTATTATCTTCAGGGAATGAGAATATTCCTTAAATTTTTTAATTTGACTGAGGGCAGGTAGAAGGAAGCTTTATATTCTTTTCTTTTTAAAAAAAATCTTTATTTTATTTACTTATTTATTTTTTTAATGTGGTGCTGAGGATCAAGCCCAGTGCCTTACATGTGCGAGGCAAACACTCTACCACTGAGCAACAACTCAGCCCTCATTTCCTAATTCTAAAGTCTATAGCACAACAACAAAACAAAAAACACCTTAAACATTATTTATGTTAAAAACTATTCTGAAGTGAACTAATATATATAATAAAATAATGATTAATGGCGTTTGAATATACAACACAATGTAGATCTAAATCTTGATTTAAAGTCTGATATTTTCTTTTTGGAATCTACTTAAATGACTAGGCCTGAAAAAATCAATATATTAAATAAGTTCTCTATTTTTCATTTATGTAGTAACTTTAAGTACTAAATTTCTGTCTGATCCAGAGTTCAGTAGAAATGTATGTGACTTTACAAGATTTTGTAGCAATCTTTTAACTATTTCTATTACAGGGTAACTATCCAGACTGAATAGTAAAGTGATGTGCAATAACTAAAACTGTGCTCTAATTACATGATCTTATCCTGTAACTAATCTACCATTTCTTTTCTCAAAAGGCTATATTTGATTCTTCTGCCATTAGGAAATATCTATGTTAAGTGATCCTGGATATTAGATTTTTATGCTTTCCAGAAGTAGATGAAAGATGTAGTATAAGAAGAAAAACACCAGTACAACATGAGTTTGGTTCAGTGTTTGAACCAAATATAAATGTAACCCTGCAAAACAAAACATCATGAAAAATATATACTAATTTCAGTAATATTTATAGTACATTTTGTTATGAATGTAATTCAATATCAATTTCAACATTACAGCAACTTTCTGTGCTTTTAGATGCCTTATATTTTAAAATCAAATTGTTATTTTTAAAAAATTTTATATTTTTCTTTCTCTTTTTGTAGCAAGGATGGAACTCAAGGGCACTTTACCACTGAGCTACATCTCCGGTTCTTTTTCTTTAAAATATTTTTTATTTTTTAAAATTTTACAGACTTCATTTTGATTCATTGTACACAAATGGGGTACAACTTTTCATTTCTGTGGTGGTGCATAATGTACATTCATACCATTCATGCAATAATGTGTATACATAGGGTAATAATGTCTGTCTCATTCCACCATTTTTCATACCTTCACCCCCTCCCCCTCTCATTGCCCTCTTTGTAATCTAAAGTTCCTCCATTCTTGTCTCACCCCCCACCTTCTGAACCCTATTATATATCATCCACTATCCAGTTCTTTTTGTTTTTTATTTTGTGACAGGGTCTTGCTAACTTGCTGAGGCTGGTCTTGAATTTGTGATCCTCCTGCCTCAAGCCTCCTGAGTTGCTCGGATTACAGGCATGCACCATTGCAACTCACTTATTTGGCTTTTAATTTAAATTCAGTGTAGTATTTTCTGTGCTTTTAGATAATGTTGTATTTAAGTTCACAGTATAATTTTGTTTGGCTTTTTATTATTTTATGTTTCATAAGTATCAATAAAAGCATAGGTGCCAGGCTCAGTGGCACATGACTAATTCCAACACCATGGGAGGCTGAGGCAGGAGGATCATAAGTTCAAAACTAGCTTCAGTAATTTAGGGAGACCCTGTCTCAAAAAATAAAAAGGACTGAGAATGTGGCCCTGTGGCTAACCTCTCCTGGGTTTAATCCCCAGTACCAAAAAAAAACCAAAAAAGAAAAAAAACAACAGGCAATTTTATTTTAGCATTTAAAAATTATTTCACTTTAAAATGTAACTAACAGTGTTATGTGATATCCTAAGATAAATATAATAATTTATGTGATATAAATTCTCACATTTCCAATGTGAGAATATTGATTTATTTATTCTATAATACTAACTTCCTAATAGCAGTTTAAGTTTTATTAGGAAGAAGACTGTCTCTTTATGTGTAAAAGAACTTTATCCAAGCATTAACCTGTGTTTTAGAACTTGACCCTGTTTACATAGCAGCTAAGCTTTTGGATCTGGAACCTCAAACCCCCTTTAATGACTGTCTTCATTCCTCAAGGATTCAACTTCAGTCTTTCTTCCTGTCTCTGCTTAACTATTCTATTGCCATTTTCTTTTGTCCCTCTATTATGTCTGACCCAGCATAGCAGACCAAAAAGAGGCAGCCAGAGGTCTATAGTAGAGATTAGGTAGGTGAAATGGTCCCTCACTGAAATTATACATGCTTTGATATGGCACAAATAGATAGGATTCCAGTAGAGACATAATTAGGATTTTATTTTAGCATCAGATATTTTAAGTTGGGATGGACTTTAGCAATTATTTAGTTACTCCTTTCTCTACCTGCTACTTGCTTTAAAGATAAGAAAAGTGAGGTTAAGTGACTTGAGGTAAGTGACTCTAATAAGTGTTTCATATATAGCATATATGAAACATTTGTCAGAGCTGAGACTGTTGAACTCCAGACTCCTCATTCCTCTCTCTGACAAATATTCTTGTCTTTTAGCTAGTGCAAATTTTTGCTTAGCATTTAGTATTAAGAATGTTATTTCATTTTTAACTTTCTTTATAATTTTCTACTTTATAAGTTTTCTAGAGAAAGAAAATTAGTTTTTTTGTTTGTTTTATTCCTGTTTGTATTTTCCCTTGCTGGGTATAATAACACATACATAACTAATGTATTAGTGTAAGTAATTATCAGACCTGATATGTACCTCTTTACTCTTTCTTTCTTTCCTTCTTCCTTTCTTCCCTTCTTCCTTTCTTTGGTGCTAGGGATTGAACCCAGGGCCTCACGGTGGTAAGCATGTGTTCTACCACTGAGTTACATTCGCAGCCCCACTTTTTACTTCTTTGATGAAGATAAAGGTGATTTTAAACATTCTGAAGATTGTTATAATAGTCCATTTATTAACTTAAAAAATGGAAACATTTGTTCCTGTAGGTCACTCACTTGTGGAACAAAAGTAAAATATTGGCAGCTGATAGAGGGTAGTACAAGCTGAGACTTGCCCTGTTGGGCTTTAAAGGTGTTGCTGCACTCTTGAGTGCTTTAGCAGAATGAATATGTGAATGGGCTGCCCTTCATTCCACAGCAACCAGAAGCAATACCAGCAGCCATGCTATTAGGTGACTCTTTATTTTAATCTGAATTTTTGGAAGGATATATTCTTTACTGCTTAATTATATGAGACTGTGATATGAATAAGAACCAAGATATAGTTTTACTGTTCTCTCTCTGTTTCAGAATTTAAATAAGTGAGCTCAGGCTTGAACTTAGTTTTGGTATCCTTTCTGTGATAAAGATGAACTGTGTGAGTGCTGACACTGATAATTATTTGAAACAAATCATCTAAGAGACACCAAGAAAATGACAATGGAACTTTCAAACATAATCTGATGCTTTCTGTAGTCCATTTGTGGTACCAAATCTGAAAGGATTCATTTATATAAAACAATAGTAGGTTTCCTATTGGGGAAAACCATTTGTCATTTGCTCTTAACAAGGCAAATCCCCACAGACAAGCCTTCTTGTAAAACTGTTCCCATTGGATTTATTCTCACTTCTATAAAAAAAAGGAGATACGATAAACAAAGATATGATGAAATATTAGTTAGTTCTTGCATTTTTGTCTAAAATTTCCTTATTCTTTATGATTTTTAAAACATGTTATTTGATATACATTAGTGGACAGAATATAATCCATTACATTGCTTTTAGTTTATGAGATAAAACAATTTTTAAGGGGGAAGGGATCTAAGTAACTTACTTTTT
>JAJEJO010000257.1:104762-332477 GCA_020662805.1 Glaucomys volans | reverse complement strand
AAAAGCTTTTGATAAGTTAGCCTTTGCAGCTGTAGAGTTAAGATCAAGTTAAATATCTTATATTCTACATAAGAATTGAAAGTATTCAAATTACTTTGTAAATTTGTGGAGTCTATAAAGTTTTAATTGCTTTTTTATATCCTAATTGTGTACTGACATCACTGATTTTTTTTTTTTTTTTTTTTTTTACTGTGGATTGAACTCAGGACCTTTAGCATGCTAGGCAAGTGCTGTAACACTGAGCTGCATCCCTAACCCTATATGTCACTGCATCTTTTAGAAACAGTTTTCTGAGTTGTTGCATGCTTTCTTTGGAAGTAAGGCCAGCTCGGCAAATATAAAATGATTGAATACAAATTTTCATATATTTCTCCTTTTTTCTTTACGCCTGTAAAATAAATCCTCATGTTTCTGCAATTTTTCTTTCAATTTTCTTTCTAATGTCGTCTTATCTCTATCATTTTTTTCTGCTCCCCCTTTTTTCCCATTCACTCTGTTCTGCTCTGCTTGTCTTTACTTACAAACTGTTTGAGTTCTAAACCTTATTAGCCATCCATTCTCTTCTTGCTACAGCCTGAGTTCTTCAGTCAGATGTTGCCTTTGCACCTCTCAACCTGCTTCAGCTCTCCTTTATTATTGAATTCTTTGTCTTTCATTTTGGATAGTTGTTCCACATTCCTCTGTTGCTTCTGGGTAGTTTTAGAGAAATAATTTCCTTTACTTCCTGTGGTGTGTAAATAGAAGAAATAAAAGCAATCATTGAAGGATAGATAACCATGGCTCTTTAAAATAGAATAAGGAGTGCAGTTGACAGATTAAAGTGTTCTCAGCTGAGAGTAAATAGGTAGAGGTGCTCAGGATTGCTAGAAATATGGGGAAAATGTTGTCTTTTTTCTTTTTTTAAATTTATTTTTAACTTTCAGATTTGCAGGCAACATTAATATAGCCATGTCCTTGGAAAGTTCTGGATACATTTTCACAGGATATCTATTACTAAATAACTTATTTTTATTTTCTGTTTTGCCATTTTATAGTGTGGCAGCTGCATCTTTTTCTTAAAATACTTTGTGAAAAAGGCCAGTCAATTATAAGCAAGTAAGTCAATACAGTTTCTTCTTTTAAAAGAGTTAGCCGTCCTACTTTAACCTCTGCTGCTTTCCAAATTCCGTTTCACACAATTTGGTTAGTACTATTTTATTAATACACTCTATTTTTCTCATTTTTATTTTGGTAATGCTATCTAATTTTAACAAATTGATGTAGTTTATTAAATGTTAACCTTTAAAATTATAAATTATGCATAGGATAGAATAGGCTTTAGATTTAATATAAAATCATTACTGATTAAATGGGATTTTAAAAAGCCCAAATCATTAGTTTTTTTAAGTAAAATTAAATTTAAAATTTCTTCATTTTTCAATAATTTTATTTCTACTAATTTTGTAACTTCCAAGTTCCTAAGTTTATTTTTTATTGTTGTTTATATTAAATACACTTTTTAAAAAAAAGTTGAAAGTACTTTGTCCTGCACATCCCCCCCCAAAAAAAAATCTTGCCCAGTACATTTATATCAATTATTTATATTAATTATAACCTTTCAGGGAACTGTTTAGAAATAAAAAACTTGGGGATGGTAGGTGGTATAATTGAAATGTAGATCATAATCTGTTCTTTGTTTGTTTTACCAAATTAGGTAGGGATTCTGAAGATACGTTTTGAATATTTGTATGTTTAGCATTTTGTCCCTTTGTTAGAAATCTCTCAATGTGACTTGTTTTTAATAGGATGTGTCTAGAATTGTGGGCCAATCACTCTTGAAAAGTATTAAGCCCTTTAAACATACTGGTCAGCCCCATAGAAGGAAACCTACAGGTTTATTAGCACTCCTTAGCCTGAAAGCACAGCATACCCTTTTAGGTTGCACAGCAACAGACTCCTAGCAACCATAATAGATTGAATTTCTAAGAGTGACCAGGCCGGATGTAATAATAAAGCAAGAGGTACAAACAGTTGTCATGGTTTTCTTTTCACAGTAAGCTAGCTTGGTTTGGGGACGCTTAGCTTTTCAAAAATGGGCAAACTTCTTATAAAACTACTGTTTGTGCATAGAGCTTCTGATATTAAAGTAGAAATAATAGCACCAAATTTAAAGAGCCATTGGTTAATAATATGTTCAAAATTTTAAAAAAACAGCAAAAAGTTAAAAGGATTTTTATTTTCAACAGTTTATCGTAAGTTGAAAATTGCACTATGATTAAAATAGTCATGTGCATCTTAAAAATAAAAAAATCATGTTTCTTTAAGATCCTTTTTTTATTTTGCTGCAACTCCCAGTAGTTTTATACATGTGATTTAAGTAGTTATTTACATAAAATGAATGATTATAAAATCCTTGACTATGTGAACTATATATAATGTTTTCTGAAATTATGTACTAATGACTAATGGAGCAGAGAATTTATTAATGAAGAAAGACTAAAGTAGTAAGATGTACAATCCTTCACAATGGCTGTAAATGTACTATTACATTTCTAAAGGTATAATATTGTGCTATCATTTGTCAGCATTTCACTTTTGTAGCCTTTAGTATGTGTTTGTTAATGTAGCCTAGTAAGGATTAATTTAGATAAATTCACAACCTGAAAGAGGATGCTTCCATCAGAAGAAACAGATCCTCATATAACCTCTGGAATTGGGAGTGGAACTACAGCCTTTGACAGCAATGAGCTGTAAATATACACACATGCTAATACCCTTGATTTGTTCATCTTTTGTGTCAGCATTTGGAAAAGATTGTTAAAGTGGTAGTTATAGTAAAGGCTGACAATTACAGTAAAGAGCAGAAATTAGGTATTTGTGACCTGTTATATTTCATTAAAAGACTTCCTTATTAAAATGGTACTGCTTACTCTGATTACTTGACAGCTGCCCTAAAACAGATTAGAAAATACACAGCTTCAGCTAAAGGTAAAATCAACCTCTTAAGTGAGCTCATGGCATGGAATAAGTAAATGGTAGTATAAGCTCATTTTAAAACAATAAATTTGCTTTAGGTAGGAATGCTTATCAGTGACTAAGTGGAATGTGCCTTTACATTCCTATAATAGCTTACCCACACTGGCATTTTCTCATTGAGATACTTTAATACATCCACCTAATATCACACTAGCTTCCAACCATCTATTATGAGGATCTATTATGAGGCATCAGATCCAGAGATGACTATGACATCACCAAAGAAATCTTTTTTCCCCTCTGCTAAGTAATGAGTTATTGTTCCAATTCAATGTAAATACCATAACTCAAAATATTTGGAACTTTTACCTCTGGGTTATTAATTTCTGAAATATTTTTAATGTTCTTTCAAAATAATCAAATAGAGCTATAATGAGTTTAATGCTTGAAATAGCTCTCATATATGCTTGAATATCACTCTCATAAAGGTGAATTGTCTACTTTTCTGGAAAAAATTTTGTTAATGTGGCTTTTGTTACCTTCAATACTTCTCCTTTGCTACATAGTGTGTTACATAGTTACTATATAGCACGCTATGGAATTGACATGCCTACCAATTCTGTATAATAGTTTAGCAGTTAAGTAGCCTGAGTTGATACATGTTGTAATGATTCACGACTTGATCTCTGCCTTCTACATCATGAGGTATGGCATGTATACTATAGGCCAGTATATTGATCTTACTCTTAAAAGTTCAGTATGAAGCAGATTTGTGGAAAATTACCTCCCTCAACTAATTTAAATATGGATATTTGTAGGACCATGAATATTAATAGAAGGCTATTGCAGTACTTTTATGGAACTGTAATATTTTCACAGAGACCCAAACTATGCTGTACAAGATATAAACATGCCAATTCCATTTACACAGATTGTTTTGCCATGTTTTATATATGTTTATGTATATATATATAATCTGTTGCATGTTGCAAGATATACACTGGCTTACAGAATTGCTGGGACAAAAGTGAGTTGTCTTTTGAATAAGATCTGAATTCAAATCCATTTTTGTCATTTGCTAGCTAATTGTGCTAAATAATTTCCTTAACTATTTTTATCTGAAATTTTTATATTACCTCAATAGGATTGTAAAATGAAAGAAAAAAATGTAAAATGCATAGATGAAGATACCTTAGTGTGGCAACCTAGCATTAACAAACTGGTAGGTAGTATTGTCATTATCTTTTTTGGCTCATTTCTTGTGTAGGATGTGAGAAGGGTTTTAGAGAACAGGGTAGCAGCTAAAAATAGTAACATGGAACTGAACTTAAAAAATAAAATTCTTTTCAAAGAGGTGTTTTACTCTGCTTATTAAATCATTTGTAGTATTGATCAGTGGTTAGGAATTCTTTAGAATAAACATGTATAAAGTGATCCCCCTCTTGTTCACAGATTCAGATCCTGGGCCAGGGCCTTTACAGATTACAAGAACAGGAAAATATACTACCAGGTGAAATACTACCCTGAACAAAGGGTGGAATTGGAAGAATAGAACAAGTTTAGTTATTTTAGTAAGTATATTAAAATTTAGCCTCTTTTCAATTTTTTTTTTTTAATCATAAGAACAGGAAGTGACTGAACTGCCCAGGTTTGTGTTAGCATTTTCCATTGATGATATAAGCGAACTAAAAATGATCATAGTTTCTGTTGAGAAGCAAAGCAACAGTGGAGTCACATAAAAATACGATTACCTTTGATACTTTTTGGCCTGCCCCTTAAAAAATGTTCATCAGCTTATCACTGATTTATTAAAATGTAGTTTAAATTTTAATATATTCCATTATTGCCAAAGTGACCATGAAGGCATTCAATTCAATAAGAAGATAGTATATGCAAGAGAATAAAAGTGGTTGGAAATAATAGTATAATGTAGCTAGGGAGATTAGACTGTTTTAAGCAATGGCTATCCTGTTTCATTTCTTTGAGAAAGGTAATTCTAGCCCAAGCTTAAGGAAAAGGTACAGAACTTGCTTAACGATGGCTTGATATTTTATAAGAAAAGAATATCAGGTTACAGCAGTACTTTCAGAACCAGAGGAAACAGCACTTGTTACACAGATACTGTCTTAGATAAAATCACTATTATAGTTTTGTAAATTTTAATAATTTTTTGAGTACAACTTACCTGCATATACTATTAAACTAGTTAATGAAATTTTAAAGAATTCAACATTGCCAAAATAGTTTTTAATTTTAAATTTCAAAATTAAAATATAATTGCATTCTGATGGCAGCCATTTTTGATATCAGTGATTATGTAACTGACATCATGTATATATGGTGCAATTGTCCACTTGTAAAAATGTAGAATGTAATTGTATTTTTTATGCTTCATTGACTATTTTGTCCTGCTCAGTGAAGATTCAGGTCTTAGCTTCATAAATTTTCTCACTGCATATAATTTTCTCTCTTAAAAGTGGAGAAGCTCTTACTTTGTAGTTAGCCTTCTTTCTTTGATATTCTGAGCACTTTGGTTGAATTGGGAGAATATTATATCCATAGATATGCATTTATAAACAAAATACACACACATGAGATAGCATGGACTTTTCAGTGAAGTCTGAAGTTAGAATTCTTCATTTTGAGATAATTGCTAGGTGAGAAAACTAATTGAGCTACCAGATTAGTCACAACTCTCCCTATTGGTAAGGGCTTTGAACACCAAAGTCTTTCATGCAAAATGGAATACTATTGTTTTAAAATTAGCAGCTATAACATTTTCCATTTTCTAATATGATGAATGTAGATAGATATGAGTAATGATGTTCTGAAGCCTATTCTTACCACCTTGGGAGCCACTGTTGCTCATCTCATTTTAACTGTCAATCAGGATGTCACATTAGCAACTTGGAACTATTCTTTCTGGGAGTATTTACACCATGGCAGT
The DNA here is from genome assembly GCA_020662805.1 of Glaucomys volans. NCBI lineage: Eukaryota > Metazoa > Chordata > Mammalia > Rodentia > Sciuridae > Glaucomys > Glaucomys volans. The sequence continues at coordinate 326,575 of JAJEJO010000257.1, read as the reverse complement.
GAGTGGAAACCACAAATTTGCTTTCTGAGGGTGGGGAGGGAAGGGGTGAGAGCTGGTTGTTGAAAATTTAACAGTATGTGACCAGATATAATACATGAACAGAAGTTCTTTAGGGTGCTCAATTTAATGTATAAATAGGTTCCAGAACCAAAAATAATTGTTCCTTATTACTATAGAATGCAAGCATTACACTGAAGTTTATGGAAATATTTGATCAGGGGCAAGATTTTCTGCCAAGTACTTTGGCTCTAGAGTTGTTTTACTAGTTTTTGCTATAATGCTTTACAAGATTAACCCATTAAAATTATTTGAAGTAAAAAAATGAGTATCTTTTGTGGTTCTCACCATGCTAAGTACATAGCTTAATTACTTGTTTCGTTAGTGGCTATCAATACTATGGGGACAGAAAAATTGGAAAAAAAAATCTAAGTTTCAGTACTTAGGGAAATTTGCAGGGAAGAGGTATACCATGGGATGGATTTTAAATGTCTTGGTGTTGTGGGTGTGTTGGTTGTGAGGAAGAGGTTATGCATATAGTAGGTTAGAGGCAAATGATTTTGGTATAGAGTCTGAACAACTTGTTGGGAAATAGTGAAGCGGAGTAGAAAGGAAAATAGTTTTAGGATTTGGAACTTAACTGGATAGAGCGTAAACAGTGTATATTTTTTAAAGTGTATCAGTTGAAGAGGAAATGACCCTTCAGGAATACTAATTTGGCAGATCTGTGTAGGATAGATGGACAGGGTGTGGGTCTGAAGTCAGGTATGCCTTTCTTAATTATCTGAGAAGCAGTATAATGTGAAGAATTTGGGCTATTAATTCAGAACGACCTTGTTTGGAATCCTGTTACTCTTTGAATTTTTGGATTAGATATGAGTAACAGCTAGTAAGTGGAGTTGTTTTATGAAGGATATGAAAGAGCCCCAGCATAGGCCAGATGCCTGTTATCACACTAGGACTTTCAGTGAAGGTATTATCTATGTAATTTTTACTACTGTTACTACTTCTGATGTTGCTATTATAATCACTATTTAGTGGGTTATCATGAAGACTAGGAATCATCAGCAGAAATAGGTTGTGGGAACCAAGCCCACCCCTAACAGCAATAAGTACAAATATAAATGGTGAAGGGAGAAGGGGGATAGGAGTAGGAAAGTCAGTGGGATGAATCTGACATAACTTTCCTGTGCACATATATGAATACACCATAGTGAATCCCACCATTGTGTACATCTACAAGACTGAGGTCCTAATTAGAATAAGGCATATTCCATGCTTGCATAAATCTATCAAAATAGATTCTACAGTCATGTATAACTAAAAAGCAAAAATTTTAAAAAACAGGAAAAAAATTGAAGTTTGCTAATTATATTAATACATAATTGAATGTTGCAAATCAGCTAAGAAACTGTTGAATGAAATATACTTCAGCTTCCTAACTTGACCAGTAATTCAGCTTTGCAATGAGAGAATGACCACTTAGCATTTCCAGATTTTTCAGTTGTGTTCTGGAACATAGTGGCTAAGGGAGAACTGGCACTCTGTTCCCTTGTTCCTGTGTCAGCTTTTTCCTCCTTTTCTCCATTTCCTAGGTGCCTTGCTATAGTGTGGCCACAAGCCCATACCTCAAGCAGCCTTGCCTCACCTCTTGCAACCTATCTCTTGACAGCTCCCTGGGCTTAAGAGATGGTTGTGTGCCTATATTTCCCTCAGTCCTGGGGAGGATAGCTCCTGATTACGTAATCTGTGGTCCTGGGAATATGCTTAGATAGAGTTTAGACAAATCAGCATGGCCCTGTGTTAGGCAGACCACTTATCTTATGATAAGGTGCCTGGTCAGAGGGTGATAGCAGGCTCTCCAAAGTAGAAGGCCCAGGGCAATGGCTTCTCTTGCCTGCTCTCAGAGTGATACTGGAAGTGACCATTTGACATGGTGACAAATCAGCAGGAATTTTTATTGTTTGTGGTGTATGATGAAATGGATTAAAAAGATGAAAAATCATTGGATTCTAGGAGAATGTAGAAAATTAGGGCAGTATTTGACAGGAGGTAGAAGGGAAATAGCTGTGTTTTACTCACCATTGTGTTGATACTCCAGCACATTGCTGAGTTCATTGTAGTAACTCAATAAATGTTGAAAGGCAAAAGAAGGATATTTTGAATAGGTTTTTCCAGAAATGAAAAGAAAGTTATTATAGAATATAGAAAGAAACAAGGAATATAAATTATTGCAATCAATGTAGAATTTTGGATATTAGGGAGAGAGTATCTTGTCACTATTGCCATGGCAATTTGTGAGCTCACTGTGTGTGAGGAGCATATATATTTAACTGTTTTGTATGTGATACCCAATATAGCTCATCTTTTAAAAAAGAATAGTTGAATATTATACAAGAGTGGGATTTTAGGAAATGAATTTTAAGATTAAAATGAGCAGCAAATTTGCAACCTTGAATTGGTTTGGTAGCTGAGGATCTTGGATTAATTTAAGAAATTAAGAGATCTTGAGCAACTGTGGTAGTATCGCAGTGAGGTGAGGAATAGCAAACAATGGGTTTAAAAAGTAGGATTTTTTGTTTGTTTTTGAATCCCTTAGGAGTAAAGGACACAAGTATTTATTAGCTTGAATTTTCAAACTTGGTATTCACAAGGTAGGTGTAGGGGAGAGTAGTTGGAGGAAAGATTAGAAGAGGATATAGAATTATTTTACAAACATTTAATTGTGGGTATATATAACTCAGTAGTATTGCTCAAAATTGTTACGAAATATTGTTCAGTCACATAGTTTATAACAACAAATGTGTACAGTAATACTTAATACCCCCAAATATTCTGTACTCATAGTGAAGTAACAGGAAAATCTGATCATAGGGTTAAAATTGCCAAGTACTTTTTGAGAATGTGGTTGTGTTAATTAGTATAGATTGTGTTATTTTTGCTGCATCTGACTTATGATCGCCTAAACACACAGCAAACACCTGTGATTGTTACGGCGATCCTTGTCTTGTCTTGTTTAGGTAACCCCAAATATGTATATTTAGACTGTTCCCTGTTCATATATACTCAGCTGTGCCTGTTTGCTTTGTTATATTTCTATGTTTAATGGACCAATATAAAAATTTATGGCAACTGTCACTTAATGTCACCTCTATCTTTAAGGGAAAAAGAAAATAAAACTGAATAATACTAAGCAACTCTGTTGCTGTTTAGGTTAGCTGTCAACTATATACTGGTGATCTCTATCATGGGTAAGATTTAGGGCAAAAAAATGTATGAACAGATGTAAATTATTGCACATAAATACATGTTTCTATATCATTGCCACCTTAAATTTACTTTATTAGCCAATAAAGATCATTAGTTTAAAAGTAACCTTTCACGTTCTTCTGTAACTCTGAACCAAAGATTTCTCTTTAATAATCACATGTATCTTACTAATTGCCTAAGCTTTGTGACCTGTACATGCATTTTTTTATTTTTAAGAAACAAACCCTGTTTAATTAATTTTAAGGAATGAGCAAATGTATGTCAACTGTTAATTCACTCTCACTTTTGTGTCTTTAAATACAGGAAGTTAGTATATTTAATTCCAGAATTGTTTGCTCTTTCAACTTCACAGTTAAAAGGCACATATTCTTACAAAGAATTCTTTCCCCCTTATTTTCCCTTATATTTTTCCTGATTATTAAAATATTATATTTACTCTTTGAATTCTAATTCTTTAAAGACTAAATATTCTCTTTCCTCTCCTGTAAAACCAAAACCATTATTTCTTTGTGTAATTCTATTTTTAAGATGTTTATTTATCAAAAAGAAATATTAAAAAAAAATTTCAGATATGGAAGTATATATCCATAACCTCAGTAGGTTAAAATAATTACAGAAATTCTAGATAACTAAGTATTTATTTGGAACCGGGGGTTGAACTCAGGGGCACTGGGCCACTAAGCCACATCCCCAGCCCTATTTTTTATTTTATTTAGAGACAGGGTCTGACTTGCTTAGCACCTTGCCCTTGCTGAGGCTGGCTTTGAATTTGCGATCCTCCTGCCTCAGCCTTCTGAGCCTCTGGGATTACAGGTGTGCGGCACAGCACCTGGCAGTATTTATTTTTAATGTCAACATAATTATTCTTGCTTTTAATAGTTTAGGCCACTTGGTCGTTGTGGGATTTTATGGTAAATGTCATTGAGTTTGGCTTATGGAAAGAATATGAGGTAATTTGATTGCATGTTCTGTATAAATTGTGAACTATATATGTACAAAGCATTAAATATTTAAATCTCATGTGGGATCTCGTCTGGATATTTTCAGTATATATTTAAGATTTTGAGATAGATTTTCCTTTCTTTTTTTAAAAATTTTTTTTTTAGTTGTTGATGGACCATTATTTTATTCATTCATTTATATGCGGTGCTGAGAATTGAACCCAGTGCTTCACACATGCTAGGCTGGCGCTCTACCACTGAGCCACAACCCCAGCCCCAGATTTTCCTTGCTTTTCTTTTCTTTTTTTTTTTGGTACTGGGGATTGAACCCAGGGGCACTCCACCACTGAGCCACATCCCCAGCCCTATTTTGTATTTTATTTAGAGACAGGGTCTCACTGAGTTGCTTAGGGCCTCGCTAAGTTGTTGAGGCTGGCTTTGAACTTGCAATCCTCCTGACTCAGCCTCCCAAGTGCTGGGATTACAGGTGTGTACCACTGCACCTGGCAAGATTTTCCTTTCTTGATGATTAGTATTAGTTAATATGGTAAGGAACTTAATTTTATTTCACTATTATATATGTTTTTGAGAAAACAGATTGTTTATTGCATTGTTGTATGTTATAGTTCTTCAGATAACCCAACTTTCTGTAGTACTAGAAAACCATTAGAAAACTTCTCCTTCCCACTTTCCACATGCCCCCCTTCCACCTGCCCCATGGAGGTGAAAGACCTTCTGCATTTAAAGGTACATAGCTACCACAGAATTTACAGAGAAACACTGAAAGAGCATTGGCCCTCCTGTAATGTGACACTTTCAAGCACTTTGCCAGCTTTGAGAGGGTTATGAGAGTACAAATATGAGACTCATCAATTAGTCTTTTCTTATCCCTTTGTTACCCATGTGTCACCCTGCATAATGTTTAGATTCGGCATTCTAAAATGACAGTCAAATAAATATAAACGTACCATGCATTTCCGTAGTGGTTTCATAGATTACCAAACATGAAGCATGTCAGAGTTAGTTCCACTTGAAAGTAGATAAACAATAGCAGTCAACTTTATGAAATTCAGCCAATGACATGATAGCATGCAGACCACTGGGTATTAACTACTTGGTAGAGTAATTGGCTAACATATCGCTGATGTCATAATTCTCCTACTCAATAATGGATTGGTTACAGGAAGATGCAGCAGTTTGGTTGTGTGAATTTCTGCTTCCACTGCAAACAATTCTTTAAAGAGAGGCCTTCCATTGGCATTCAGAAAGGTGAAAAGAGCAGGGGTGAACGTGGGAGGGGAGGTGTGATGGGAGGTGCATTAGAGGGATAGACATAGTGTCAATGGATACTTTATAAGCTATTCATCATCATTGGTCTTTGAGATGATGTTTGCACTCAGATTACTTCCTTACCTTTGCAAGTAGTGAAGTGCAATTGCCAATACATTCAAGATGATAAAACTTTGTTATTTGCCATTACTTATTTTTTTTAAATAAAGCATATATGATTAAAATTCCTACTATTTTAAGATAATCATGTGGTTTACTTTTTTATAAGAGTATATGATCTAGTAATTTTAAAATGTGTTAATAGTTAATATTTTAAATTGATTTTTTAAAAATTGCTGTACTGGAGATCAAACCCAGAGCCTCATGCAAGTGAGATAGGCACACTATCACTGAGCTATGTCCCCAACCCAAATAATTTATCTACAGAAACTACACTTTCAAGTTTATGTCTTTGTTCTGGAAACTTTTTTTATGTAGTTTGAGCCAAAGATGTAGTGATGAAGTAGAATCTATCAGCCTTCACAGGGAGTGTTTAGTCTCTTATTTCGGTTTGTCATATGGACTTCTTAAGTAGCTCTTATCATTGAGGAGAATCTTCTCTTGGAAGATAAACACACGATCTGCCAGTTAAGTGACAGGACTTAAGTAAGTTGAAATGATATCTTCCATTTCAAACTGGTTCTATAAAAGTCCTCCACAGGGTGCACAAAAATTCCCTTATAAATTTCCCCAAATTTTATTATAGACATAAGGTTGCAAGAATGATGAATACTTTTGTATCTAAGACCCTTACTGCATGATTTCTAACAAATAACTTGGCATTTATGTATAGGAGTTATAATTTGAGTTATAATAATCTTTATCACAGGTAGTATATTTAAAATACCAATTCTTTCAAGTACTTTTCCTAGGAAATCTTGCCACTTGGTCATATTCCTCAAACAATTTGAGTTGTCTGATAGTCACTTTCATTAATACTTAGTTTTCATGACTGAGGGCATCTGACTAGGGACATAATTTTCATACTGAGTAATTATAAAAGCTCATGTGTAGCTGGGCGCGGTGGCGCATGCCTGTAATCCAGCACTTGGGAGGCTGAGGCAGGAGGATTGCGAGTTCAAAGCCAGCCTCAGCAACTCAGTGAGACCCTGTCTCTAAATAAAATACAAAATAGGGCTGGGAATGTGGCTCAGTGGTGGAGTGCCCCTGGGTTCAATTCCCAGTACCAAAAAAAAAAAAAAGCTCATGTGGGTGAAGCAAATGGTTTTCATGGTATGCTTTTGTTAAAAGTGTCTGCGAATATGTATATTAAGAATGGTTTAGAAAAAATAAACTAATAGAAGTGTGGGTAGAATCCTCATGGAAAAGTAGGAGATTAGGTTGCCTTAACTTATACCGAAGGAAGCAATAGAGAACAATTTCACCTGTCTCTTCTTCCACGTTTCTTCCTTTTAATCTGATATTGGGACTCCTTTTACTATGATCACATTAATTTCCTTTGTTGTATGTGATATATGGAAGTTTCTTGGGAAGGGGAGTAGAAGGAAGGAAACATTTGTTTTTAAATATTGCATAGAATATATCAGAATAATTTATTATACCTCATACTTACATAGTAGGTCATGCCTTACACAGTTCTATTTATGTGCAGCATCTTATTTAAATTTTCTCAACTCCTTAGTTATATGGGGTAAGATTTGTCTCATTGTCGTAAATGCGCATATTAAGACAGGTTATGAAACACCTTTGAGTAACACAAGTAGTACCTGGAAGATCTAGCCTGGAACCTGATCTTGTGACTCTTCAATCTAGTATCCTTGTTTATTATATTATTAATTTTCAAGTGACTTTCAAATCAAAGAAAGTATTCAGTAGCTGCTTTTAGGGGGATGATTGGGAGATAGAATTGGTGACCTGCAGAGCAGGTTCATTTTTCTTTTTCAGTTGGGACTCTGAATGATATTTGACTGGGTTCAGGGTTTCAAAACATCTGTTCTATACAACTTTCCTTTGTTTGAGGACTCTAAATTAAGAATAGCAAACTGTACTTCTCTTTTTGTTTTTCCATTTTGCTGCTAGTGATGTTTAAGATTATATGCCTCTTTTCCTATTGGCATTGTTGATCTAGAAACAAGAATTAGACTTTTGGCATTTTTCTTTACTTTTTGCTTCTTTTCAACTAATGTTTACTGACTTAACATGCTACTGACTTAACAAGTTACTAGACAGTTGGTTTTAAAAGAGTACTATAGTTTTTAAAAATATCAATATAAAAATTATAAAATTGAAATGTAAACTGTCCATGTGAAATATGTGTTGGGCATAACGTGACATTAATATATGATTCTTTATGCAATTTAAAATATTGCTTGCATTTAATAACAATTCTGATAGATAAGTACACTGGTTTTTGAAAGTAATTTCCATAAGCTAATGCCTTTTGCTTCTATTTTGCTTCTATAAAAACTTTGAAATTTCTGAGTTATTGTAGCATTTCTAAGTGTTAGTGGTAATATTGTGTGGGATGGTTCCTTCTTTATATCACAGATCTAAAGTCTTTGCTGTAAAGAATTCCAAAATGTTTTTATTTTACCCAAATTTGCATTGTTTAATCTTTATTTTATTGTAACAGTCTATGTAACTTCCTATCTGCAAATAGGGAAAAAATTTTCAGTGCTTCACCTAAGCCATCATGAAATTGAATAAGATTTAAATGTTAAACACATAAATTCAAGAGAAAAGTAATTGTTTAGAGTCAACACATAGCATTCTACAAATTGAATGTTTCATCAACTTTATACTTTAAAAAATGAGCATGATTCTGAAGTTTAATATTTCAAAGGTAACTGGTTATTTTTCTTAAATTTGGTTATTGAGCTCTTAGTTTAGAGTGGTAAAAGAAGCACTCTAAACTAATAACATTTAATTATTTCTCTGCAGTTTGTTTGGATGTGGAACAATAGGGGAGGCACTGAAAAGGGCAGCAAACATGGGTATTGACAGGAGTGAGCAACGATGCAAGTCATGGAAGCTACTTTAGGGAAAAAAGAGGAAAGGGGAGATTTAAAATCTGTTTTCAAATTTATCTGTATTTCTCTTTTTGTATAAACTTTCATCTAAGATCAATAAGGCAGCATGACATATATTAAAGAGAGACTTAAATTATTGCCTTGAAAGCCAGACCTAAATAAAATGAGCTTAAATTATAGAAAAGGGTGATTTTGATTTGCCATATAGACCCTCCTTAGAATATCATTAAATGCCAGAGTAGGCTGTAGACAGTTATTTGATAAGTTATACCCCACAGAAATCTTCAAGACCAGAATGGTTAGTTATTTAGCTAAATAATAATATGTGTATTCCTACAGTCTGTACCAGGCTCAAAATACTTGATAAAAAATGCATAGTAAGCCAAAAATTAGTTGAGAATGTGAGAAGGAAGCAATATCTTTTGGTAAGGTTGTTTGATATAAGCAGCTCATGGGTTTTTGTGTCATTGAAACATGAATTTGAATTCTGGTTCACCCACTTTTTAATTCTATATCGTACATAATTTAAAGATAATGACTTGGCTTATAAACTTGTGAAAGTTAACAAAGGGATATAATATTTAATGTGGTGTCCGGCACAAAGTAGAATTTAAGAAGTCATAGTTTGCTTCATTTCTCATGTAAGTTTCTCCAGAAGGTTGGATTAGGAGAACCAATAGGATGTGGGTAGGGGGATATAGGAATGAATTTAATTAACTGCATTCATTTTCAAGGGGAGATAGTGTTCATTGTTTTTTGCATTTACCACTTAACTACCCAAATTTTGATATAGCTTTCTCTGGTCAACAAAAGCTGAATTGTGCTGTTACATTAGGAAGAAACCAGTTTTGGTCCTATTTTGATCAAAGTTTAAAGCTTGGTCCACTTTTGGGAAGAAAGCCATATGGAATTATAAGTAGGACACCATACGTGATGCAGAAAATTCAGATATTAACCCCTGAAGAAACTGCTTTTTATCAAAATGAAGTAAATATTTAAAGAGTTCAGTGTGGCAGATGCAGTTATTTTCTTACAATTGGTCTCTGATCAGTCAACTTTCATTTGTCTTATTTGATTAGCATAATTGTCTTAGGTTTTCTTATGACCACTGCTAATCCCTACTCCTACCTCCTCCTGCCTACAACTACTCTATTTCTACAAATATAGAAGAAATCCCATCAATGGCTCACCAAAACCATTTTGAAGTTTAATAAGGTTTAAAAGAAAAACAAGTTCAAGATAAAAGTAGTTTAAACTCAAATCATGGGAAACTCCATTAACTATTTTGCATAGTCTTGTGTCTCATACAGTAACTAGCTAACATTTCATAATAATAGTATTTATCAAGTGCCAAGTAAATGCCAGACCCTGAGGTAAGTACCTTATATAAAGTAATTTAATCTTCCCTTTAACTCTCTGAGAGAAATACTACTTTAGATTAATGATCCTTGATAGTATTCATTTATGAAATTCAAAATGCTCTGACAGTCACTACCAGTTTCCTTAAGTTTATAAAGTAATTTGTCTGCAAAACTTGAAGTAAATGAGATGAGACTACTTAAGGGTCTTTATTTGTACCATATTGGAACATTCATTCATTTTGCTAAAGAAATATTGATGTGTATAATTATAGGTTGCTGCCTTAGATTCACCTGGGATGTTACATATATATGGTATTGTTTCTAAAACAAATTTGAAGTTATGTGGCATCAGGCTAGAAGTTTAGGGAGTTATGAACCTATTGCATTACTTCATTTTCTAAATGAGAAGACTGTTGACAGAACATGTTAGGTAAATTGCCAAACTTATAAATAGCATATTCTTTACTTGAGTATTGCATAATAAAGTAATATTCAAACCCAGCAGTCTTGCTGTAGAACCCACACTCTTTAAAACCACACGTTGTTTTGCTGTCCTCTTGCCAAGGAAAGACTGAATACTGGTGTGTGTCTTGAATTGATACAGTTGCCAAAAAGTCACCTGAGTATCTATAACAGAAGATAATTTCTGTTTGGACGTGGAGTAGGATGCTTTTCTACTTTCTGTATGGATGTGTCTGATCATAGAATTCCCCTAAGTAAAGGTCTGACTCAAGCAGGGGTAGGAAGCAGTCTAGCTTCTCTATTGTTACTCCTACTCATTCCTTTCTATCATCTCTATCAGTCAATGCCATAAATTGCTTATTTTCATTTTATTCAAGCTTATAATTACTTAATGTGTCCTATGTAGTAGGCCAGAAATACAACACTGAACAGGAAAACCATGGTCCCTATCTCAACAGAAATACAATTGCTATTGTAGGTGGGACAGTTCTTGGCAGGGTATCTGTGTTGTATAGCATGTTTAGCATCTCTGGGCCAAAATGATGTTAGAACCACTCACCTTCTCCCAATCATTGTGACAGCCAAACTTGCCCTTAAACATTTTTCAAAGTTCCTTGGTGGGACTGGATCAGGGTATAAATGGATGATATTCAGACTCAGTGCTGGTCCATCTACTAACCAATTTGAAAATTGATTTTAAAGGTTTTCTTTTTCTAGAATCTTGGCTTTATGCAAAACATACAGCGCAGAGATTTGTAAAGCAAATAACCAAACTGCTTACATTCTGGCTGCAATGGTTAAACTCAAAAACAAGATTGGTTAGGGATAATCTACCTATGGCTAATTGAGAATCTACCTTACACTGTGTAAATAACATAATAAGCTCCCAGGTTAACATACCAAATGGTGTTGGGTTCTTTTTTGACTGTAGAATCAAAGTCATTAGGACCTTGCATATGCAAGTTATCCCTTCCTTAAAGATAGATAATGTAGGATACTTAATGCCACAGGTATCATATACTGCTTAAACAATTCTGTTTTACTTTCATTTTTAAGTGACACTTTAAAAGAAATTATAAATTCTAATCCATGGGAGTAGAAACACCTACAGAGTTTTTATGATTTTGAATGTGTCATTTGAAAGAGAAATAAGATGTAAATTTTCATTCAGGATCCATATCAAAGTACATAGATAGATCCTCATGCTTCTGACAGTTGACATTAATTTTATTATGATTATAAAATTATGCTTAATATAAAGCATTCATCAAATATAGAAAGGGAAAAGAAGAAAATAACAAAAACAAAAACCCTTCTGCTTAGAGATTAATACACATCTGCTTACAGGATTATTGTCACATCTTGGGATTTCCCTGTCTCTAAATGCATTTGTGCTCACTCTAATGCACTTTTGATATGCTTCACCTCATGTATGCATGCTCTCTCTTCCTTCTGACAAACATACAAATATATGTAATTTCTTATGAAAATTAGGTCATACAATTTCTTTTCTAACTGACATTATCTTGAATATTTTTTCATGACAATAAAATCCTGTGTCTTTTTATGGCATATGTCATAGCTTATTTAACCAATTCTCTAGCTAGACACTTAGGGTGATATCCTATATTTTGGTACCAAGTATTAATTCTGTGTACATTTTTATGCAACCGACCAAGACATTCTTTCCTTTTTATGAATTCTCAGGAATGGAATTACTGAGTGAAAGGCTGGGTACATTTGGAATAGTTTTATCAATTACCAGGATTGCTCTCCTGAAAAGTGGTAACATTTTATACTCCCAACAATAGTGCTTCAATGTTTTGTTTCTGTGTTTGCTCTGTGAGAGTGAATATCATCCATCTTTTTTATTAAAAATTTTTTTTTGCCATTAGTTGAAAAAAATCTTACTTGAATTTTCATGTCTTTGATAATGAGATCACCATCCTCTAATACTCAAAAATTACAATACCTATTTATTAGCCATTCACATTTACTATGGTTTGTATGTGTCCCCTGAAGTCGCATGTTGAAAACTTGATCCCAGTTTAACAGTGTTGGGAGGTGGGACCTAATAAGAGATGATTAACATTAGGTCTAAAATTAATGTTACCACTTAAGTGAGTTAATTATCTTGAGATTGTGTTTGTTATAAAAGTGAGGTTGGTTCCTTTTTCTAGGTTACTCTTGTTCCCCTCTTGCCCTTTTGCTTTCTATCATGGGATGATACAGGAAAACAACCAGATGTGGGCTTCTCACTCTTGAACTTTCTGGTCTCCAGAGTATAAGAAATAAATTTCTTAAAAAATTGCTGAGTTTGTGAAAGTGTTCTGTTATGGCAACACAAAATGATCTGTGACAATATTTCTTTAGTTCATTTTTCCACATATATATTTTTAGTTTGTTTTTCTATTGGGCAATTTCTTCGCTTAAATTTTAAGATCTCTATAATATAAAGATAAAAATTTTGTCATTCACTGTATGTATTTTCACCACTTAAAATATTTGTGCCTGGAGTATAGTTCAGCCTAGATTATATGCTTAGGGTGAGCAAGGCCCTGGGTTCAGCCTCTAGCAAAGCATAATACAAAAATTTGCTATGATCTTTTTTTGTTTTATTAGGGATTTTTAAATGTGTGGATGTATCTCTCTCACTCTCTCTCTTTCTCTTTTTGCTTTTATTCTCAATTTGTGTTCTCATATCATGACCATTATAACTCACAATAAATAACTCATTAGATAAGTTAAAGATTAGATGTTTAAAAAACAAAAGAAGGTACTTTTCAGATGGAAAGTCATTTTGTAGATGAGGATGATGATGAATTGCTCATGTTAATTAGATATATTTGTTGTGATTACAGTTTTAATAGCTGCTTATAAAAAAGAATTGTGAGACAGCAATACAATATAGTTGAAATGTAGTTGAAATACTTCTTACATTAAAGCCAGATAGTCCTAGCTTTGTTCTTTAATTTAGATCACAAATATTTATCAAGTGTCTATTATATGTTAAGTACTAATAATGAGTTTTTTACTTAATAGCTCTGTGAGTATGGCTATGTTACTTAAAGTAGCCAAGTTTCAGTTTATTGTATAAGAGAGGTAATATCTACCTTGTATTATTGTTTTAGTTATCATTTACCCCAGGTATTTAGCAGCACTTGATATGTAACTGGACAACATTAAGTTGTAGCTAGTATTAGTGTTACTATTTTTCTTATCAAAATATAATTTTAATTTTATTATACGTAATATCAGTGCTGTGGTAGTAATTTGGCATATGGGTAATTAGTGATGATGATTATCATTTCGTTAATAAAATGGAGCCTAACTAGGTTGATTATACATCCTTAGCATTCTATCAGGTAGATAATACATGCTTACATTTGTGTAACAGTTTTCCAAGTTCTTTCTTGGCTTTTTTGTTTACACAGCATTTCTGTAAGATAGGCAGGGAACATCTGATTTTCCTTTTTTTATAATTGGGAAGCAGAAACTGGAAGAGGTTGACTCGTCCAAGGTCATTTGGCTTGTAAGTGATTAATCAAGTTCCACCTATAATTAAGAGTCTCACTGAACGTAAATTGACTCTCATTGTGTAAAGAAATAGAGACTAGATTTTGGCTATAATTGTCTGGCCTTCATTTAGCTTTACCCATTTTATAGTTTATTTTGGTCGCTTCTATTCCACTTATCTGAACCTTGGCTTTTGTTCTAATAGTTTTTTACATTGATGTTATTCAGACCCCAGGAAGTCTCTTTCCTTTCAGTTTGGTCTGGGAGGGAAGCTTGCTTTAGCAAACAAAATACAACAGAATTAAAGCTGTTCCAGGATCTTGATGTAAACTTTAAGAAGGCCTGGCAGCTTTTGTATTTGTGTTTTTGGGAGTTTGAATCATCATGTAAGAAATCTGACTACCCTCCTTGAAAGACCTTGTGGAAAAGAGAGTACATGGAAAGGAAGAGGCCCTGAGATACATGGAAAGAGAAGCTTGGCCATCACAGTTTTCTAGCTGAGCCTATTTCTTACCTGCCAGCTGAAAGCAGTCATACGTATGACTCCCGGCAAGATGAGCATATGAACTGCCTAACTGAGCCTGCCCAGATTGCAGAATTATGGCAAATAACACAGTTGTTGTTTTGAGCCAATTAGTTGGGGGTGGTTTGTTCCACAACAGAAAAACAAAAGCATAACAATGTTTTTGAAAATCAAAGCTTTGTTAAGTGGTGGTTGCTTTTCTTGGTTTGCTGTGACAATTTTGAACTTTCCCTGGCATACTAACATCAGCTAACGTGAAAGAGAAATATAGTAATAACTCAATTTTCTTTCAGAAGTTTCATTAACATCACAGGTTTGGCCTATTTTTGGTTGAATCTGAGGTAAACCCATCTCTCTTCAGAGAGATCTTAGCAGATATGGCTGATGTACACAAGTCTCAGATTCCTCTTCTGTTGATCTCCCACTTCCAGATTTCTATGGATTTTTGTTGGTTATTCCTAGCAGAGTTGATTTGGATTTGTCCTAAGTTAGCCAACTAACACAAGATAGACTAACTTTTCTTCTTCAGAATCTTTTTCTATTGTACAATATTTGGGAGTCTGTTTGGGGCTGAGAGTGGATCTCAGACCAGGAATCATCTTTATTTTTAGTCATTCACACATTTGTTAATAGGAAAAATGTAATACAATAAGGCATTGCTCATGCAGTTTTTTCTTCTCGGAATGATTAGTTTTTCTCCTGTTTAAACATTGCAATATAGATTTTTCCTATAGATTTCTACTAGGGATAAGAATCAGTTATCTAAAAATTTATAAGTATGATTTTATTAAATCATTTTTTGCTGTTGAAAGGTTTTTGTCACAAGAACTACAAGGTAGATTTAAAATATTATAGAACTTGATTAGCTTCTAGAAGAGTGGAGTGTGGGCCTCCATAAACTTAAGCAACAAAAATATAGGTAAAATAACGAAAATCAGCCATTTTAGAATTCTGGCAATTAATCATGCCAGGGAATGAACTGAAAATCCTTTCTGTTCTAGAGAATAGTACTGAACCCTGGGAAGACAGCAGGGTCTGTGACATTTAAACTTGAGGCTATTCTTATCTTCCTTCTTTCCTCAGTTTAGTAGTATAAGCAAAATCTGGCAGCATTGCAGATAATAGAAAGATCTGACCACTTTTGGAGATCCATTAAAGGCACCATCCCTAGAGCATAGTTAGTATTTTTTTCAGAACTTGCAGCTCTCTGGGAAATCTTCTATTCTCAGAGAGTAGTTGACTATTTGGTTTGACTCTGAGCTCAGCTCAGTTGGGGAAAGCAAAAGCTTACCCCCAGGGCATTACTGAAGCAATTGCAAACTGTTGGCTAGATCACCACTGCCTAAGGCTATAATTTCAGCTAGGGCAAACAAGAGCCTGGCTAGGAATTTAAAAGGAAATCCTGGAGAATTAGCCAACCATAGGGAACATTAGAAAGTTACTATATATTCTTGGATATCTAAAAGCCTTCACAATGTGCAAGGCTATGTACTTTGCCAGGAAGGACCAGGGAAAGGAGAATGTCATCTCTGGCATATTTAAGGTTCTGTGTAAGTAGGAAGTGAAAGCTAGGACTGTTTTGTAAGGCTCTTGAAATTGGAAGGTGTGAGTTCTCACCAAGATTCCTTTGACAAAAGGTGGAATATATATAGGCAAGGCATTTAAGGAAATCTTTTGAACAATCTTTGGTTGACCACATTACACTGACTCAGGTTTGACTAAAAGGAAGTAGGCTTAAAAATAAAGACCAGGACTTAAAAAAAAATGTAGCAGGGAACTCCGGGGCCAGACACAGGAAATACAGAATCTATAAACAAATAAGCAGCCTAGAAAACAACAACAAACCAGAGAGTAAAAAAATTGATAGGACATTGTGGAGGACTTGTATATCGGAGTTGTTAAAATATGTTATGTAAAACATTTCAGTTTTCAACAAAAAATTGAGACATTACAAAAAAATAGGAAATACCACATATACTGCGAAAAGCCAAAACCAAAATAATATCAGCCAACAGAAAAATGTCCTTTGGGAGTTGAGATTTTTATTTTAATAGACAAAAGACTTACAAAGCCAGCCATTATAAATATATTCAAGGGGATAAATGAAGCATGTTTATAAACATCAAAGGGAAATACTTGGTTTAAATAAAGAATATCAATAAAGATAGAAACCATAAAAGGAACCACATGGAAATTCTGGAGTTTAAAAGTATAAGGAATGAAAAATTTACTGGAGGTGCTCAACAACAGCTATGAGTTGACAGATGGAAGAAGCAGTCAACTTAAAGATAGGTGAATACAGATTGTCTAGGAAGAAGAACATAAAGAAAAATCAACATAATCTCAAGAGACCTACTGGACTACATCAGATGTGATAACATAGGTATGTTGGGCACCCCAAAGGAAAAGAGAAAGAAGCAAAAATATTTAAAAATGGCAGAAAACTTCCCATACTTGCTAAAAAATATTCATTTACACATTCAAGAAGTGTAGCATAAACCAAGTAGAATAAATCCCAAGTAACCTATACTTAGATACATCATATTTGAATTTATGAAAGTGACTGACAGAAAAATCTTGAAAGCAGCAGGAGAAAAATGACCTGTCACAAGGGCTCCTCAATAAGATTAATAGCTGACTTCTTATCAGAAATCCTGGAGAACAGAAGACATTTTTAGTGTTGAAAGAAAAAGACATCAAACAGGAATTCTGTATCAAGCAGAATTCTCCATTTCTTTCAAAAATGAAGGAGAAATGAAGACATTAACCCATAAGGAAACCTGAATTTGTTACTAAGACCTGCTCTTTAAGAAATATTAAAGGGAATCCTTTAGGTTGAAAGGACTCTAGATGGTAAACTCTAATCCACATGAAGAAATAAAGAACAGTGGTAAAGGTAAGTACATAGGTTTTATGAAAAACATATAAAAATACATAAAATGCATTTTTGGTTGTAGCTTTTGTCCCCCAATCTTTTAAAACAACTGAATAAAACTAATTATAAAATAATGTGGAAATGCTTATAAAAAGATGTAATTTGTATGACAAAATTAGGAAGGGAAGAGGTTAGTTAGATCTGTATTCAGGTTGTGACTTGACTTACCTTAGAATGTTTCATGTTGAGTTCAAAATCTCACTGGCAAATTGGAAATAGTGATGAACTTTTAAATTTTTATTTAAAGGCTTCACTGATATATTGAGCTGTGTGTGTTTGGGAGAAGTCTTGTTTTTGGGATTGAACCCAGGGCCTCACATAAGAATAGACATTCTATCACTAAGCTACACCCCAGACCCTCTGGGGAAAGTCTTTTTCTTTTTTATGTCCCACTTCACATTTTAACTTAAAAAAAAAAATACATGCAACTGGGTGCAATGGTGCAGGCCTGTAATCCCAGCAACTCAGGAGGCTGAGGCAAGAGGATCACAAGTTCAGAGCCAGCGTCAGCAATTTAGCAAGGCCCTAAGTTACTTAGCAAGTCCCTGTCAAAAAATAAATAAAAAGGGCTGGGGATATGGCTCAGTGTTTAAGCGTGTCTGGGTTCAATCCTTGGGACCTAAAACAAACAAATTGAAAACATACATACATATGTACATACTGTCTTTCTATTAGGACCAAGGGCCTTTCCTTGTAGCATAAGATAGAGGATTGCTGACTGGTCTTAACATAAATCTGTATCCATAACAAATCAAACGTACGTAGCCTATTTCTATAATCTCTTTAATATAGATTACAGTTTTTGTTGTGGATTCAGACCAGTATATCAAATGGAAATTTCTTAGATAGAAATTCTTTGGTTTCACCAGACCTACTGAATCAGAAACTGTGGAGGGTGGGGCCTAGCATTCTGTGATTTCAAAAGGAATCCATGCTAACCTTTGAGAATTTCTAGTCTATTTTATGGTTTTCAACACAAGTGTTTTATAGTTGAATTACTTTTATTAAGTCTTTTTAAAGCATTGACCTAAGTTTTAAAGATATGGAGATCTTTTTACTTTTGCTTTCATGATTATCTAATAGTTAATTAAATTAGCTAATTACAATAACAGTACCTCACCACCACCCCTGCCCCTGGTGAGGTTTGGAGAAATACAACTGTTGTGGGTGAACATACGAATTAGCATTTAGGATTTGACCTGTGAGGGGGCATACTGAAGAAGAGTCTACAGGCTGTGAGTTAGCTTGCTGTATCTGTCAGTGTGGTTGGAGAGGAAATGGTGAATGTGGGTTCATACAGCAAGTTGAATAAGTGAAGTTTGATCAAGAGAACTTTCCCTGTCTTTTTTTCTGTATAGACTTATAAATTTCTCTGATATATTTATCTTCATAACCTCTAGTTAAAGAACTGTGTTTCATCTTTCATTTTCTTGACTAGAGCTTGAAGTTTGAAATTTGTTTTTAATAATTATCAGATTTCTCAGGTCAGTATTGTGGAGAAATTAGTTCATATGGAAAATTGTTATGATATCAAATAGGAAACTTTGTAGCAGTTAACTTCATGAAGTAGAAAATGATGGAAATCTTTATTCCTAGCCCAAGATAGTATGTAGCTTTTACCAACATAGAGCCTATTTTTCAAAATTTTTAATTCTTTCTAGTTATATATAACATTAGAATATAGTTTGACATAATTACAAAAGCGTGGAATATGATGTGCTTTAGTCGGTCCCCAGCACTTCTTCCCTCCTCTCTTTTCCCTCCCCCTGCGTTCCTTACTCTACTGATCTTTTTGTAATTTTTTTTTTAAATTAGTGTTTTGAGGATATATTTGATGTTGGGGTTCACTGTGCTATATTCATGAATACATTTGAAAGTTTGGTGAAGTTTATTCCACTGTTTTTCCCCTTTCCCATCCCTCCTTCCTACTGATCTTGCCTTCCTTCTACTGATTTTGCCTCTATTTTGATGAAATCTCCCCCACCCCCTTGTCCAGTTTTGGATTAGCTTCTGCATATAAGAAAAAAACATTTGACCTTTGACTTTTGATTTTGGAGAAACCACTTAGTTATATGAGGGGATAATTCCTGCTTAAGGTCAGGGGGAAGTATTTGCCCACTGTAGAGATCCTTAAGGGTTATTTTGTAAGTTGTTCTGAACTCTGGCCTGCCTAATTGAGAACATTGCTCTTTGGAGATATGCTGGGTAGCTTTTGATTGAGCTTCTTTTTAATGTATGTTTTAATTGTATATTCTTTATCACATCACTAATCTCCAAAAGAGAAAGAGCCTAAATAGCCTGTCTAAATAATCTCTGGATCGTCCCGTTACTACAATAGTTTGGTCATGGTACTATTGGGCAACATTAGTAGAAAACTACCTAAGGGGAAGAAAATAGTGTATAAAATGAGGATAGTTAAGAGTTATACAGTAAAGCAGCAATTGTAGACCCACTGAGGTTCTTCAGAACTGAGTTTGATATTGCCCAGTATTCATTCTTTGGTGACACAGCAGTCATTTCACTGGCAAAATAGTAACTGCTAAAAATCTGATTAAAAAAGAGGTGAATGTTGCTAAATTCTTAAGTTAGACTGAATTTCTTGTTAGGGATAGACTCTAAATCCACATATTTGGTATGCATAACATAAATTGAGATTTTGTATTCAAATTCCACTTTGCTGCCTAGAGAAATATTCATAAAAATAATGAAAATTTTAATGATATACAAAACTAAAGAAAAATTAGAACAAAAATTATACTGAAAATAACTATTGAATAAATTTTGAATGGTAGCTATGGGCTAGTGCTATATATGTATTATAGTAGCCCACTAGAGTATTATATGGATTTTATAGATGGGAAAGCTGAGTTACAAAAGCTGGTGACATGCCCAAGGTCATTTAAAAGTAGTAGGCAGTGGAGCTGGGATTTGAACTATTGTTTACCACTTACCAGCTTTTAAATACTACTTTACACCTTAATATCCGGTGCTTTCATATTCCTGGCCTGCTTTCAAAAGCTTCTTTCTTCCTGTCAATTCCAGAGATAACATTCAATAACTTGACAACAGTGACCTTTCTAAACAAATACAGAGTTTTACAGAACCAGATGGCCTAAGATTATATTTTCTTTTTCTGGCTCAAAATAAATTGCTTGCTCTAAGACTGATAAAGTATGGGGAAAAAAAATCCTTCTGTGTCCCAGGACACATGACCAACTAGTGCCCTTTATCATGAGCCAGTCCTAAGTACAGAGCCTTATGTCTTTATACTATTATTTAGATTAAGGTCTAATGAAAGAATAAGAAACTGGTTTACTAAATGAGATCATTTTGGCCTTTGGTAATGGCAGTGAATTTGGTGGAAAAAAGGCAGTACTACTCCTATCTTGTTATATGGATATAAACAAGGAGATGGCCAAATTATAATTTAACAAACTTCAAAATTAGGCATTTTTTTTTTTCCCTGCTGGGATTTGGAGAGGGTTTTTTTTTTTCTTTCTAATTAACAAACTTGATCATTCAAAATCTGAGAATTTTCTTCATACTGTTGCACAGAGATATTTAAAAATAATTCTGTATTGGAAATATAAGTTATTATGTTACACATAATCCTAAAATGGTGCTTCCTTGAGCTCAGTTATTCTTGGCGAATTTAAAACTTAGACCAAGTTTTGTAGGGTAGGCATAGAAATGTTTCAAAAGTGTTGAAGCTAAATTCGTAATTGACAGAAAATTACATTTCAAAAGAGGCACTAGAGTTGGAGGTGGGAGGTCTGTGTTTGAGTCTTGACTTTGTCATCACTCTGCAAGGATGCCTGAATAAGTGATAGAAATTCTCAAAGTCTCAGTTTTGTCTTTTGAAAATGACACCAGAATAATAATGGCTATATTTCATTGTAAGATTATTCTGGGGACCCATAAGGGGTCATGTGGCAAAGTTTGTGATGTGCCAATGGATGCTGATATGGCAGCATCTAATATGTAATGAGAAATGTGCCTAATAGAACAGTCCTGCATTTGTAATTTTTCTGCTTCTTAGTAGTTTGGTGATTCAAGTCAAGTCACCACAGTCTTTTCTCTAGTTGAAGTATTCTCATCTGTATTAAAATAATAATTTACAGAGTTGTGATAATTACATTTGTTGATTGCTGTTTTTAAGTTTTTATAAAATAACACTGGAGTAGGAATTATAGCATTATCTTGAATAGATTTTAGAAAGTTAGAAAAGAAATAGCTAGAGACTTCTCATCTGTTCCCAATATCTTTAGATAACCCATAGAATACTAGAATGTTAGTGTTAAAATTCTGATCCCTTGAGGATCGTTTATCTTTTCCCTCTCATTTTAAGACAAAGATTTTCTCCTAATCCTATTTTTGTCACTTATGCTGTGCTTATATGCACAGAGGGTAGGTAATATTATCACCAGTATCAAAGTTATAAAGGATGGCACTGATCTCTCAATCTTGATAGACAAATTTCTGAAAATGTAAAACAGTGTTAGAACTCTGGAGGTAGCTTCAGGTTGTGGAAAGAATTTGTACTTTGTTGTTAAAAGCTGAGATGGAATCATGATTCTATTACTTGTTTTGGCAATCAGTGAGAAATTTATTAACCACTGTACTGTGGTCGCCACTAAACTGTACAATTTCTTTACCTAGCATATAGGTTGTGTCTCTCTCTATACCTTATTTAGGACTGGTGCTCCATTTTTACATGTGATTCTTTGGATCTGAGATATATTGGTTTTTATGTTATTTATATAAATGATTCTTGACTTTTCCCCTTTTATTTCTAACAAATTTGAGACTGGGAAAATACAAGAGTGACTCCTCAAGATTGCAGAGTAACAAGTTAGAATCTTGGTGTTTTAGGTCAGCTTTAGTTTGTAATGGCTTTGCTTTAAACCTGGTTTAGGGACTTAAACCTGGAGCTCAAATTTTTAAAACTATAATTCTGTTACATGTTAGTATTTTTTTCTTACATTGTTGATTTTGTAAGGTTGAAATTGTGTTGATTAGCATTCATTAAGGATTATGTATGTTTAAAAATTAGAAAGTGAAAGGGATACTTTTAATGTGAAGTTGTAAAATAGTATTAAATGTATTCCCTTGAGAAAAGAGCTCTTCTTAATAACAGGAAAATAATGTTTTATCACTGAAAATTCATGTAAATGCAATGAGTATTTATGTTTATGTTAAAAAATTGTTCTTTCTGTGGAGATTCCATAGTTTATATATTTTTTTATTTCTTAAAATATTCTTTTCATCCTTGTTATCCTAGAAATACATATAAGTTGATCCTTAAAAAAAAAAAAAAACCTCAAAACCAATTTATTCAGTTCTGAAGACTGAGAAATGGAAGATTGGTAGATAAAGAGAATAATATATAAACAGGTAGCCCATGATTTAGTAGCACTTTTCTGCAGCATTTCAACTTTGGAATGTGTTTTTCTTTTTCTTTCTTTTTATTAAATAAATGAACACAATTTCTCTCTTGATCCTCTAGCATATTTTCATTATAGCCAATAGTTTGGCCTTTCAGTTGAATGTTTTTTGTATGAATTTACATGGGGAGGCTTTGCATCTATCTAAATTTCAGCTATACTAATTAGACAGTGGCTATTATAAAAATTGGTAGACAATTTTTAAAAAATATTAAATGAGGTACTTATGAAAGGAATGGAAAGGGATACAAGTGTGTAGTTTTATATTTTTCAACTTGCTTTTTTCAGTGTTCTCAGAATGTTTAGTATTTTGTAATGAAATTATATATTTTTGCAGAAAGAAAACAGTCATGCAAAAATACGAGAAATGTTTTCAGTTGTCCAAGGCTAATGTTGACTAAAGTAGGTCTAGGTCTTCATGGTTGACAGCTGCAGATAATTAGCTTTTTCTTCTTTAACAAAGAAAGCAAATGGAGCTGCAAGACATTCATTGCCTTTTCTGTCATCATAATAATAATGTATGTATTTAACTTCTGCAGTTCCTTAAATTGATTTAGTGCTAAGCTGCCTACATTACATATAATAGGAATGACAAGTGAAAGCTGCAGCACATATTTGCGTGGCAAAAGGGAGCCGTGATTGACAGCAAAGTTTCCCTCTACAAGAAATAACAGTGTTATGGAGCTCAAAAAGGGCCAGATACATAATTCTTAAAATTGTAGAGCAGATGCATGAAACGAATTTTGGAAAGGGGTTCCCACTAGGTGTATTCAAGTATCTCTGTGTTCTTGGCTCTGAGTGAAGGCCACAGATGAACAAGAGTCTCACCTGACTGTAAGTAAGAGAAATTCCTTTAAGGCATATTACTATTTGTAATTTAAGATTGTTACTTCCAAATTATAGAGCAAATTATGACTTTGTATTTAGTACCTGAAAATTTCCTTCAGGTATAACTGATTCTTTTAAAGAAGTCAAATAACACATCTACTCAAACAAGGATTTTAAGACCATTAATTGAGCTGTTCTTTAGTGAAAATACCCGTTTTCACGAGTCTGTGAATCTTGAGGTATCATTTCTGGAAAGGTAATCACATAGGCTTGGTGCTTTCTTTTGGTCACAGTGGCTAAGTGAGACTCTTTCAAAGTACTCAAAATATTCTGCCTCTCTTTTGTTCCTGTGACACATGCCCAGAAGCTGCAGTTGAAAAGACAGTTGGTGATTGCTGCTGAATAATGCTCTGTGATAAGCCTAGAATGCTGGGCTTCGTATTGTATCATGGAAATGCTTCATATGTTTGTGGCAGTTCTGTGTGTGTTGGGAGACTGGGGGCAGCAGCCCTATGTGTCCTTGTACGCTGGCAGCCTCTACTGGCCATTGGGGAGAGCAGCAGTGACTTCTTTCCACTCCATATTACTTGGGCTCAGCTCTCACTTCTTTGGTCTTAATTCTCTTTGTTGTTTTCTTTGGAAAACTGGTTCATCCACTAGATGTCTTGGTTTATAGTTATTAAAGGGCTACTAATCCAATGTTCCATTAATAAACATCATCAATGAGTGGAATTCTTTAGACCCTTGGAAGAAGTTATAAATGTAATATAATCCTATTTTGAGAAGTAATTTCTATCTAAAAGATAAAACAGTCATTTTTTTTTGTTAATTTTAAAATGCTTTTTCTGTTGCAGACCTTTGTGTGAGATCCAGTAATTAGGTCCCTTCTCCACCCTGGGTACTGGGAATTGAAACTGGGGTGCTCTACTGCTGAGCTATAGTCTCAACCCTTTTTTAAAATTTTTATTTGGAGACAAGAGTCTCACCAAGTTGCTGAGACTGGCTTCAAACTTGTGATCTTCCTGCCTCAGCCTCCTGAGTTGTTGGGATTATAGGCAAGTGCCATTGTGCCCTGCAGAAATTAAGCATTTACCTATGGTTGACAAGTAACCTTGATTCCTTGAAAGAAATCTTTGGCTTAAAGATTTAATTAAACATGTATTTAATTCTTCAGATTTAGATATACCAATTATTTTAGAGGTTTCTAGAAAGTGGGTGTAATTTTCATTGCTTTATGAGTATGGATATCTCTTAGGATTGAAGGGAGAGTGGCGTCTAGCCTTTAAATGTAGATAGACAGTTCTGAATTACTGTAAATAAAATATCCAAGAATGGTGATAAACTCTGGGTTATTATGGTTTTTAAAGGTAGAGACGTAATTTTAGATCTAGTAACTTTGTGTTTGGGGAATAATTTGACCATGGTAGGTGATTTCTCCAACAAAACAGATGCATTTCTTCACATTTGTTTTATCTATAGCTCTACTAATTTCTTAGTTATCTTCTGGATGAATCTTTTTATACAAGGTCTCACACCAATAGCTTTCCTTCCTGCTGCTACCACGTATTCCTAGATTATTACAGTAGAATACTAATCATCTTTCCTTCCATGTTCATCGTCTTTGAATTTAACTCACAGAACCTAGTCATATATATTTCACTAAAGCATTGTTATTACCACATTACACATTAAAAAATAATTTATTGTTTGCTTGAGAAAATGCAAAGGACTGTATGGTATAGCTAATGGAACAAGAAAAGGAGTGCTGCACCAGGGCTAGGAAGATGTGGGGTTTTGCCTGGATTCTATCTGTAAGAACTAAACATATACAGCTGTGAGCTCTATAGAACTCATTATTATTATTGTTATTATTATTTTTTTTCTTTTTTTGGCTAGAGTTAAAAACCAAAATTCCTGAGTCTAGAATATTTTTTCCAAACAGCTGCCTTTCTGTACCATGTCTGGCACATTATAAATGCTCAATAAATACTGCTTGAATAAATGAATCCCATTTGTCTAACCTTTTACTAATCGTACAATTGATGTTAAATAGTCACTACTGTTTCCACTGAAAATGTTGTTCACATTGTCACATCTATGTCATTCTCTTGTTTTGTACCCTCATAAGAATATTCTCATTCATATTTTTCAAAGCCATAGTTTTCAAGAATAGCCAAGTCTCTTATATCTCCTTTCAATCTATTTTGCTCCCTTCCCTCATAACAGTATTATTTTTACTACTTACTAATCTATTTTCACATATATAGTATCTTGCATTTATTAATAAAAGTGTCCTATTTGTTTCTGTGCCTTCTCTGTACTATAACCTTCTAGGAAACAGGAATAATAGCTTTGCTTTTGTTACCCTTTAAGTATATATTTATTGGATTTGTAATTCACATGCTGATGAGAAATAGTTTATATTTGCTATAAGATGAAGTTTAGAACAAGGATTGGCAAAGATACTGACAAACCACTGATACGACTTATAGGAGTAAATAATTCAAATTTTAAGGACTTTGGGGAAAGTTTTTCTCTGGAAAAGAATGACCCACATGTTGTTATCAGCTAGTGATTCTTCTCTTTTATTAAAGTACCTCTTTAAATGTATATTAGCAAACTGGTTCTTTCATACCAATATAGTTCCCTTTTAAATATAAATATAAAGTGATAAAAAGCATAGAAATTCTAGAGGTAGTAGACTTTTCTAATTATATACTTTTGAATTGTTTTTTAGCATTTCCATTTTTACCTATTCAAATCAAACAAATTGCAGCAGAAACCTTGGATAGGTATATTTTCAGAAATTCCAACCAATATATGTATTGAACATACCTTTGATTGCTTTTACTTCTTTAATTGGCTTTATTGGGGTGTAACTTACTTACAGTATAAATCACCAATTTTAACTGGATGATATAATGAGCTTGGATAAATATAATATAGTTGCATACCATCATCACAATCAGGATAGAGGCAGGTATGATGGCACATGCCTATTATTTCAGCTACTTAGGAGGTTGAGGCAGGAAGAGGACTTGAGCTCAGGAGTTCCAGGCTGCATTGGACAACATAGTGATATCTTCTTTTATAACCCTAGTTTTTTCCCTTTCTCTAATTTTATATAAAAGGAATTGTGCTGTGCAGTATATAGTTTGTACACCTGGCTTCTTTTAGATTTTACTTGTAGATGTATCACTAATTTGATTCTTTTTATTGATTGATAGGTGGAAGTTAACTGTATGGCTATGCCACAATTTATTTTATTTAGTAGTTGATGGGATTTGGATTGTTTCCAGTTTTTAGCTGTTGTGTCTAAAGCTATGAGGCAGATTCAGTACAAATGTTGGCACTGACATTTCTATTTTATTTAGATAAATACACATAATGCGATTGCTAAGTAATATAAGGGTATTTTAACTTTCTAAGTGACTGCCAGACTATTTTCCACAGTGGCTTCTTATATGTAATGTACCAATTTCAGTTGTTCTACATTCTTGCCAACATTAGGTATTAATAATATTTTAAATTTTAGTTATCATCCTAATGAATGTGTAATGGAAACTCATTTCAGTATTAATTTGTATTTCTCTAAAATGGTTAATCTTTTGAGCAGCTTTTCATGTGCTCATTGACTATTTGCATGTCTTCTTTTGTAAAATGTCCTAATCAATTTGCCTATTTCTTAAAAAAAAACATTTTTTTTTTGCTTCTTATTGAGTTTTAAAAATATATATTTTGAATATCTGTCCTTTATCAGAGATACGTTTGAAAACTTTTTCCTCCTAAGTCTGTGGGTCTGGGCTTTCATTTTCTTAAGAGTGTCTTTTCAAAGGACATGATTCTTTAATTTTGATGAAATCCAATTTATTGATTTCCCCCTCCTTTGGGATTTTTGTGGAGTATTACATTTTCGCCTAATCAAATTCCACCTAGATTGTGTGAGTTTGTAATCTTAACTTTGGATCTCTGCTGCATCTTATTTATTGTGTATGATGTTAGGTGTCAAATCTTTTCATGTGGGCATCCAATTGTACTAGCACCATTTGTTGAAAAAGACTTTCTCCATTTAATTTAATTACTTGGGCTTTTTCATTGAGAATCAATTGATCATATATACATGTAATTTATTTCTTTTCCTTTCCTTTTTATTTGTTTATTTATTTTTGGTACTGGGGATTGAACTCAGAGCACTCTATCACTGAGGTACATCCATAGTCCTTTTTATTTTTTATTTTGAGACATATCTCACCAAGTTGCTTAGAGCCTTGCTGGGTTGCTATGGCTGGACTCAGACTTGGACATCCCACTTTCTTAGCCTTCTGAGTTGCTGATATTACTGGTGTGTGCTATCATGCTTGGTTTTGCCTTTTCATATAAGAGTTGAAAAACCTATTGGGATTTGATTGGAATTGTATTGACTATAGGTCTATTTCATCTTAAACAAATTAGGTGTAATGATCCACGAACAGGCTATATCTCTTGGTGTATCTAGGTCTTTTAAAATTTTTTTCTCAACTGTTTTATAGTTCTTATACCTGTCTTATGTTTGGTAATATTGTAAATGGTATTACATACCAGTATAAATTTTAATACTGTCATTACTAATACAATATGTCTGGTATTGAAATATATTTGACTTTTTATATTTTGAGCCTGTAATCTTATAATGTTACTAAATGTACTTTCTAATAGTTTTTCTTTCTTTCAGTAAATTTTTTAGATTTTCTGCATAGAAAATTATGTCTGCAAATAAAGGTAGTTTTATTTCTCTCTTTCCATTCATCTGTCTTTTGTTAATCTTTCTCACCTTATTGCACTGGTTAGGACCTCCAATGGTAAACAGAAATGGTGAGGGTTGGGGTATCCTTGCCCTCTTTGGGATACTAGAAGAAAAGCATTCAGTGTTTCTATTATCATTGAGTATGCTGTTATCTTTAAGTTCTTTCTAGTTGCCCTTTAGCAGGTCAAGGACATTCTCTTCTATTCCTGAGTTTAATTATTTGAATTGTGAGTAGCTTATGCATTTTATTTTAGTCTTTTAATTTAGTAAATTATCCTGATCGATAGTCTATCGATAAAGCTGTCTTGAATTCTGAAATAAACCCATTTTGTCATTATTTATTTATATATGTGTTCCTGGGTTTGGTATGATAGGATTTTTTTTTTTTTTTTTTTTTTTTTTTAACCGGGGATTGAACTCAGAGGCACTCGGCCACTGAACCACATCCCCAGCCCTATTTTGTATTTTATTTAGAGACAGGGTCTCACTGAGTTGCTTAGGGCCTTGCTAAGTTGTTGGGGCTGGCTTTGAACTTGCGATCCTCCTGACTCAGTCTCTCAAGTGCTGGATTACAGGCATGCGCCACCGCGCCTGGTTTAGGATTTTTTACCAAATATTTTTGTGTCTATTTTCTGGAGGGATATTGGTCTGCTGTTATGTTTTCTTGTGATATGTTTGTCATATATTCTTACTTAAATCATTGTAATGCTGGACTCATAAAATGAATTGGGGAACGTTGTCCCTTTTATTATTAGGAAAAGTAAACACTAACTTATTTGTGAATTCATACATAACAAAAGTTCACTTTTACTACTCTTAAGAATTTAGGATTAAAATCAATGTTTTAGTATGTGTTAAAGGGTGTCTTCTACCTTTCAGATGTTCTCCATATAGTTATTTGTACCTAAAACTAAAAAACAAAACAAAAACAACAACAACAACAAAAAACCCCAGAAAATTGGTTATACAAGTAGGCTTATGCAGGTATTTGTAAACATTGATATGCACATTAAAAATTTTCTCTCTGAGTGTAAATTTAATATCAACACATTCTGAATATAGGAAAGTATATTCACAGAGGTGTTAATGCTTGCATTAATTTTCATTCATTTAAACACTTTATACAGTTTCTTATTACATTCTCATTAAGTCAGGCATTGTTTCTGCTTCAACTTCTTAACAGATTTTTTAGTGGAAATTTTTATGTTGTAGTGAATTAAAATATATCTTGATTTAGCAGAATATTGTTCTAGTTATATTTCTTCTTAGCAAGAAACTATTTCTGAAAAGTGCAGTGGCTCTTAAAGTGTATCTTTATTAGATGAGAAAACTGATATGGCTTAGTCATCAATTTGCCTTGGTTTGATTGTATGGCTTTTTACATGTTGGTATTGAAACATCCAAAGCATATTCTGTGAACTTTAGGATCTGAATGATAAGAGTATTTGTTAAAATTATTGTAGTGTTTGTTAAAATTGTTTTAGAAGGTTGGGAAACTGGGTTAAATGAATTACTAGTTGAGCTGTATTTGGTAGTAAAGAAACAAAACTCTGAGAGGAAAATAATTTGTTGAATATTACTCAGCAATAAAGAAGAATAAAATTATGGCTTTGCAGGTAAATGGATGAAGTTGGAGATGGTCATGCTAAACGAGATTAGCCAATCCCCAAAAACCAAAGGCTGAATGATCTCTCTGATAAGTGGATGATGATGCATAATGTGGGGTGTGAGGGAGGCAAGAATGGAGGATGGATGAATTGCTTAGGGAAAAAAGGGGAGTAGGATTGGGGAGGGGGATAAAAATAACAACAATGAGACAAACATCATTACCCTGTGTACATGTATGATTACACAACTGGTGTGACTCTACTTGTGTACAAACAGAGAAACAACAGCTGTACCCCATTTGTGTACAATGAATCAAAATAAATAAATTAAAAAAAAGACAAAAAATAATTTGTTGCTCTCTTAGGTACTTTCAAGAATATTTGAATTATAACTTTACCAAGAGCTTTACAACCATTTACTATGTTACTTTTGTCTGAATCTAGTTTAGAACTATACCCCCTAGGGAGAAACTCTGTGCCCTATAAAATCATCTACTATGTTCTTGCTTTTATAACTATTAAGGATCTGTTAGAATAATGAAAATATAAAACTGTCTAGAAAGTTTGAATAATATAAAATAAGATTTTTTTGTTTGTTTGTTTTTGGGACTGGGGATTGAACCCAGGGGCACTCCACCACTGAGCCACATCCCCAGCCCTATTTTTGTATTTTATTTAGAGACAGGGTCTCACTGAGTTGCTTAGGGCCTTGCTAAGTTGCCGAGGCTGGCTTTGAACTCGTGATCCTCCTGGCTCAACCTCCCAAGTTGCTGGGATTACAGGCATGCACCACCGCACCTGGCTAAAATAAGATTTAATAAGTTGCTTAAATAGATTCTTTTTTCATTTTTTCTTCTTACAACAATCATGAACTTTCTCTCCTGTGCAAATTTGCTAACTGCTCACTTTGCAGGAAATGCCACCTACATAATGATATAATCTGTGAGTCAGTAGCTATAACTAAATCATTAAGTGCATTGTTGATACTTTGCATGATTACATTTTTGAAGTATCTCACTCCATGAGTTGCACTTGTGTTTATTTACTACATGGAATTATATAAAAAGCCAAGTTATAAATTACTAAAGTCATCAGTTAAAGCTAATACTATAATGTATATTTTAAATGAATATTAATGAAAACAAAGTAAGAAAGAAGTAGTAAATCTCAAGGATGAATGTTCTAACTCTCTCAGAAGTGTTGTATTTTAAAAATTATGGTAACCTGCCATCTTCAAAGTAAAATTGTGAAAACATTAAGTATATCAAAGTAAGAATATGATAGAAGTGTTAGAAGACATTTGTAGCTCTCTGCACATTTAAGAAAAATATATTGTTGATTAAGAAATTAAGAGATCATCTAAGGAAGTACCACCTTTTCTTGCTGTAGAAATAGAAGTATGTATACTTGGAAAAGACAGGAAACAGGGAAAAGTTTGGTAGTTGGCATGTGTAGCTTATAATTACCTGCTGTAGCTTAGTGTAATTACTGATGCCAAGTATCAAGTTTGAGAATTTTATTCCCTCCTAAACCTAGGGGGAAGAAGGGAAGTTAAGGTACTAACTCTAAGATTCTGTGAAATCCTGCCTCAGAGGTGTTCCAGAACGAACTGACCAAGTGATACAAATGAGGTTTCACAATAAATTTATTAGTCAACTTCAAGTTTAATGTTGAGAAAAGTAAGATTGAACATCGATCATTATATTTTTGGGTTTTTAAAAATGTTGATTTATCTGATTTATTTGATGAGTACATAATGTACAGGGAAATGGGGAAAGTTTCAGGGTGATGATTGCTTTATTGAAGAAGCATTTTTTTTCTAGCAATGTTCAGTCTGTTATGTGACATTGTTAATATTAGATTAATTTAGTTTCATTCATGCATATATGGAGGTGCAGCAATGTTTGTATTTTATGTTAAGCTGTGTTCAAAGTATAACTTGAGGCTGATGTAATTTGCATCATATTGTAAGAAACTTTGGTATTTTGGTTTAATATAATTTAATTACAATACTTAAAGCCCAGAATAGATTTAGGATCTTCAAGTATTTGATATGTAACTTAGATTTTTTAGCCTATGCCTTCATTGTCCAGTTTGTCACAGGCACTCTGACAAAGCTGTTAAGTTTGTGTATTCATACCTAGGTTGGGTTGTTAGCCAGGCTAATGGTAGAAGGCAAGAGGAAGATCTCAGATGAGTGTCCTTTGATATGTGTAACTGTCTTTTATCATTGAAAACTCATTATATAATAAAACTTTTCCTCTATCATGTTACTATATAGTTATTTAATATCTTTTTTCTTGAGTATAAAAATAACACATAGATCATTAAGAATAAATAAATTATTACCCATAATCTCTGCATTCATAATAATATGGATTAACTTCTTTAGGTAATAATACATATAAAATTATATTAGGGTAATTACTGGAAGATTCAGATTCTGCCTTTTGTCAAAATATAACTTACTTTGCATAGAATGAGTACAAACATAGTAGAATGAGATGATCAGTGGGTAACTAGGGGCTAAGGTGAAGCCTCCTGAGAAGACTGGGAAGGAAAGAGTCCTCATCAAATTATTGATGTACAGACCATCAGGGGAAAAAACAAAAACCTGACTTCATAAGTGTATCTAAGGAAATGTTAGTTCATATAAATAAGTATTGTTAACCATGTACATCTTATCCTTTATTATTTTTGAAATTAATTTTGATTTTGCATTTTAGTTAGCTGTGTCCCAATGAAAAATAATGTCTTCACAATTGAAGAAGTGCCCAGTAAGCACCAGTTTTATGTTTTTCAGTTCTTTATTCTGAGAATTTAATCAATAGTATCTTGTCCCAGAACTTAAGACGTATGTCTTCCACTTTTCACAGATGTGATTGGGGTAGAAATCATTCCTGTTTATCTGAATGAGAACTCTGGTAAAATTTCTTTGATTCTAAGATAACTAGATGAAATGTGTTACATAAATCATGTCATAGAAAACAGTTGTCACCAGGCACTAGAACTTGACGAAATTTAAAAATGTTGGCTCATTGCCTATAGTGTTCAGTTACAATTCTTTAGAAAGTCTGCTTGTACAGATGCAGCAGTTCTTGGTGTAATGCAAGATTCATCTCTCAAGTGATAGGACTTGTATAAGTTTATTCAGAGGTCCATGCTCTGAGATCCCAAGACATACTTAGTGAAGCTTTGTTTTAATTTCTCATTGTGTTCCCTTTGGCACACTTACAAGAAAATGGAAAAGACCTTCAGTTTGGTGAAACTCTTTACATTTTAGTCCAGCATCTACCATAGAGCAGGATTGTTTTTAGTAATATTCTTGGCAGATAATCAGATTTGGGCTTTAAGATGCTGTTTTTATTTGAAACAGTTTATTCCTCTTCAGACCTCATATTTGTTTTTATCTATTTCTGAAATGTTTACATTCATTGCACATATTGGCACTTTACTCTGATACCTCACCTTTTCCTACAGACTGATAAAGATGACGTGTAGAAAAGGGGCAAGAAACCCAGGCTCTTCACTCCAGGAGAAAACATAGCTACAGGACTGTAACCTTCTTTCTTTGTAAAACCCACATTAGATTTTGCTATTCCCAGATCTCAAAACCTCTGCTACCTGTATAAACTTTCTTGGATGTCAAACAGGTGCATACTTGCTTAAAAAAATCCCTTGTTCTCATTTCCCACCCCCCCCCAATACTTTTCCACTCCCATAAGTATTCTAATGTTTTTAACCTAAATCTTTTTGTTTGTATGTGTTCTTGTAAAACATGTAGATTTATTTTGTGTGCACACATTGTGTGTGCATGTATTTTAAATTTGTATTGCTGGTATTATGCCTTAGGCATTGTTTATTTTGCCCTGAGCTATTCCATCTTGATTACTACTTCTAATTGCTGCTTAGTATTCTGTAGAGAGCATTTGTTTCATTTTATTTATTCTATACATTAGACACCTGGATTATAAAACCTTTTTATAACTGGCTGCATATTTTCAGGCTGTCATTTGCAGCTACACTCCCTGCAACTTCAGTCCCAGCCACGTGAAGTTAATCACTTCTGTGTGAAAACAATGTAGTTTTT
This sequence comes from Glaucomys volans, assembly GCA_020662805.1. NCBI lineage: Eukaryota > Metazoa > Chordata > Mammalia > Rodentia > Sciuridae > Glaucomys > Glaucomys volans. The sequence continues at coordinate 292,499 of JAJEJO010000257.1, read as the reverse complement.
CATCTTGCCATGCCTTTTGTACATGCTGTTCCCTAAGATACTTCCAGTTTTCTAATGACTGCTTCTTCATGACTCAACTCAGATGTTGTTTCTTGATGAAGTCATCTGCAGCTGTTTCATGCTTGAGCTAGTTTCTCTGTACTCTGCTCAGACAGCGCTTATTTTTATTTTGATAATTTAGAAGTCTGTTATTTCTACCTGTTGGTCTATATTTCCCTCAGGATTCCTTGAAGTCAGGAACCAGATTATAGGCATTATTTTGTCCTTCACACTAGTTTGTTCAATATCATATATGAGGCAGTCATTTATTGAATGTATGAAGTGTGTGGAGGTTTTTGAAAAGTGATATACTGACAGTATAAGCATATGAGTCTCATAAATTGAGACAAAGATACAAAAATAGTATATGAAGCTAAGAGAATGACATATAGGAGGCTGAATCCTAAAGTGGATTGAAAGATACTGTACACCACAACATACTATGTTCCCATTATGAAAAAGAAGCAAATAATTGTTTGAGACAGATGGTGTGATGGTAGGTGTTGAGGCAGAGTTATGGAACTCCTGGGTTGGTTTCAACTGATCCATAAAAGAAAACAATATTAAAATTCAGTAAAGGTGACTAACAGTGAAATTCAGGGAGTTAAAGTCAAAGAAGGTGAGGCAATGATGAGACTGCATTCTGATGCTTTCAACTAACTATTTAATGTCCTACTATTAAATGACTAGCAGATCTGAATGACTTGGTGATTTTTTGGCAATTATGGTCATTACCAGAGGTGCCAATATGCTAAACATTATGTAAATACTGTTTTTATTTTTGAAAAAGAGGAAAAAGTAGCATTTCACAACTATAAAGATTAGTAGATTTCATATCAGCCCTTGTGACAATTTGTTTCATTAGCTAGGTCATTTGTGAGGACTTAACCAGGGAAAGAATCAGTTCTCTGGAGACCACAAGGGCTCACTAGGAAATACCACATTAAATCTTGTGCAGTTTTTTTCCAGTGTCGATGAAATAAGTCAGTTTGAGCAAAGTTTTGGCCTAAGTGTTTCATAATATAGTCAAGACGTAGGTGGTCAAATTAGGGTAGATTATTCGGTGAGGTTCATATGAAAATGGTTGAAAGAAATTTAATGAATGGATTGATACAAATTTGGATAGAGGATATCTATGACATAATATGGCTCTTTTTTCTCTTATCCTATTAATCATTTTTATCATTGAATTGGATGAAAGAGGCATCATATTTGCGTGTCACATAAAGGTGGAAGCAAAAGCTAATAGTGTAGATGAAGGAATCAGAATTGAAAAGAAGCTTAGCCATTTGAAATAACTGGTTAGAACTAAAATGGCATATAATAGTGACTAATGTAAAATTGTGCATATAGGTTTGTCAAATTTTCACTCGTCAAGACTATAGCAGATAAGTTTTTTTTTTTTTTTTTTTTTGGGACCAGGAATTGAACTCAGGGACACTTGGTCACTGAGCCACATCCCCAGCCCTATTTTGTATTTTATTTAGAGCCAGGGCCTCACTGAGTTGCTTAGGGCCTTGCTAAGTTGCTGAGGCTGGCTTTGAACTCACGATCCTCCTGACTCAGCTTCCCAAGTCGCTTGGATTACAGGCGTGCGCCACCACGCCCGGCTTAGACAAGTTTTTAAGAGCATTATATGAGGAAACTTGAGAATTTGTGATATTATTGTCATTGCCATGTTCCTTGTTACTATGTGTCTCCTCCAAAATTTAGGTTTTGAAACTTAATGGCCAGTGTGTTGGCCTTGATATTTCGGCCCTTTAAGAATTGTTTAGGTCATGAGGGACGTTTTCTTCTTTGATTAGATTGATATTTTTATAAAAGAAGCTTCACATACCATTTTGTAATTGTTCCTCCACCTCTGTCATGTGAGGACACAGCCTTCCTTCCCTCTGGAGAATGGAGCTCACCAGACAACTGAACCTGCCAGTGACTTGATCTTGGAATTCTCAGCCTCCAGAACTATGAGAAATAAATTTATTTGGTTCATAAAGTATCCAGTCTCAGGGCTGGGGATAATAGCTCATTTGGTAATGTGCTTGCCTTGCATGCACAAGGCCCTGGGTTCAATCCCCAGCACTGCCAAAAAAAAAAAAAGTATCCAGTCTCTTGAGTTTTTGTTATAGCAGCACAAGCAGACTAGGATACACGTATGGATTGTTTTAATAGACGTGTAGTCTCTGTGTACTGATGAGAAGATACCAGTGTGTTGATTTATGACTTTCAGGGTTTGTGTGTGTGTGTGTGTGTGTTGCTGGAAATCAAACTCAGGACCTCACACATACTAGGCAAGTGCTGTACCACTGAGCTACACCCCAGCTGAATTATAGGTTTTAAGATGTTATCTGGGAACTTTCTCATAAAAGGGGTATTTCAAAGAATCAGAGTGGTTTCTTCATTAAAAACTATTAAACTTTTGTATATGTATGTGTGAAGAGAAAAATCATCGCAATAACTGCTATTTTCATATTTTAAACACTGGAAGAGGAATTAGCCTATTTCTATATTTGTTCAGGGTTTCAAAGAAAAAAACAAATACTGTGGCACCAAATATTGTACCAAGCATTGGGAACATATTAATGATTAAAACCATAAATACTTCTTTACTGCTTATGGTATGGACAATCTGTGGCAAAAGGTGGACATTAACCAAATAATTACATGAGTGCCTGTAAATTTCAACTGTGAAAACTGCAGTGAAGTAGAAGTACGTAGCACCCTGAGTGACAGCATATAGTAATGAAATTTTATTTGGTTAGTATGATAATGGAAGGGAAGACGTGATAAGGTGAGAAAGAGTGAATTAACTAGGTAAAAATGGACAAAGAGAGGGATGTAAGGTGAGCCAGTATGGTGATTACAAAAATCAGAAAGTCTGCCTGGTGTTAGAGTGTCTACTCCAAAGGAAGGGGTCAGGCCATTCAATCTTTGAAGACCTTGGTAAGAAGTTTTACTCTTTATCTAGAAACAATAACAAGTGTTTGCTGGTTTTACCTAATAGACTACATGATTTAAATTTGGAAAGATATCTCTGGCTACAGTGTAGGGAACTGATTGGTGTTACGGTCAGAGAAGCTGTGATTAAACCACCTAAGCAAGGATTGCAGTGATGGGTGGGGGTGGTTATGCTCCAGTAAGAGTATATGCTCCAAGAAAAAAAAAAATCCTGGAATTCACATATGAACCCAACACATACATGTGGTTATGCTTCATAAATAACACGTAAATGCACTCTTATTAGAGAAAGTAGAATTGAGTTCAGGCTATCAGGTGCAATTGAATGAACATAAAAATTCGGGGGCAGAAGATTTGGGTATGAATCTCAGTTTTGCTGCCAATCAGCTGGTGACCTTGAGCAAGTAGCATTACTTCTTTAACTCTAGTTTAACTGTATGTTATTCTTACAGTTTTTTTTTTTCAGGATTAGATGATTTATTATATGTGTGAATGAATGATGTAAAAACTGAAGTATGAAAAGTGTTATATATGAGAAAAAAAGAGAAGTCAATAATGTCATTATTAGACTGGGTGGTCAATAATGGTATAAGACTTTTTTCACTGGTTCCTAGTTTGAATAGATGGTTCCTTTAGTTTTTTTTTTTATACTATTCTATTGTAGTTTCAGATTTCTGTACCTCTTTCCAATTGTTTTGAAGCATTCACTATCAGCAGTAGAATAATATTTTATAGTGGGTCTATGTTCTTTGGCTTTCTAGTAGTAATTGAGTAGTTTGATGTGTTTTAAAAGTTTTACATGAGTTGTTTTCCTTATGTGTGATCTCAGAAGTAAGAAGCAATTTTAAGAAATCTGTTGCAAAACTTTAAAGCAAAGAAATAGAAAGTATAAAAAAATTCTCATATTATTTGGTTAGGTAGAACTTTGATATTTTCAATTATATTCAAGTACGTAGAGGTACACATTTATTTCTTCTCTGGAGAGTTATCTGTGTTTGTGTTGGAAATCATGTAAAGGTCCTGTGAAATATACTTTCAGTTTTTAAAATGCTTTATTTTATAACCCAAGATAAAATGAAAATTAGGGTAAAATAATGTTTTTTAGCTGCTTTTTTGAGAGAGAGGAAACAAGTTTTATAATAACTCTTAGGAAGGCATATGTGTAGTAGCATTACTCGCTATTTATGTTCTCAGAATTCAGTCAAACATTCATGTTTATTTATATGCATTGCTCTAACCTGCATTATTTAAAAAAATTCTCTATAGAATTTTACCACTAGCCTCAAAAATCTGTTCCCAAGTAAAATGTGATATGCCTTTTTGCAGTTCACTAGGACAGAAGTCCAGGATACAAATGTAATCTAAAATTTTAAACATGTACAGTTTTCTGTGGGAATCCCAAAGACCACTTACATTGTAGCTCTTTGTATGCATTAAGAAGGTTTGATGTTAGGGTCCTTGAGTACTTTGTTGTTTATGGTCCTTGAGAATTATTTAGTTCTAAATATGTGTGACTTCTTTGTCTTTTGCTTTGCCATGTTTCTGTGCAGAGGAGGAAATAATGATAATTCTAGCATTTAGTGATAAATATTTAAGAAACCAAGAATAGTAAGTGCTAAAATTCAGTTGTACTTGAGGAGTGTTCTTGCTTGGAAGTTGCCTTAGATGTATAGAAGACATGCCTGAATGATAAATCCAATCTTCACCCAGGCTTCACACAGACTACTGATAATGACAGTAATAGATAGGCCAGCCATGAGGCTAAGGATTTTACATGTATTTTTACTTAATCTTTCCATCAACCCTGTGAGTGGTGAGTACTGTTGTTCCAATTTTATAGATGAAGAAGTTGGGGTTTAGTGAATCTAAATAACTAGTAAATAGAGAGGCCTATGTTCCATCCCAAGTCACTTTGATTCCAAGACTGCTGTGATATTTTGAAACAGCTTATTTGATACAAAAGAATTTGATTGAAATCATTTTAGACTAATCTTCTGGAGCCAGGCTTCTTGCTATGGTACTATATTAAAAAGAGATAACATACAGATAGCAGATAAAAAGTTGAAGTCAGAAACCTATATGGATCCCAGAGTAATAATGAATTTGTGTTGTTGCCATTATAATGAGGTTTTAAATAACTGATGAATGCACATAGTGAAAAATAATTCAGATAGTTCAATAGTTTATTCAGTACAAAGGATGTATCCCTCTCACTCTAGCCTCCTGTTCCCTTACACGGAGGCAACTTCTATATCTAATTTTCAGTTGTTATTTCAAAGATAGTGCTAACATGAGTTGATTTTTTTAAAAATGGCATCTCAGGATCAATTCCAAAGAAACTGTAAAAAGCCTGGTCTGTCATTGGGTAGTCACCTGGGTTAGCCAAGTCAGGGAAGGCTGGAACTGGATGTTTAAGACAGGGTTGATAATGCAGCCGGGCCATTAGCATTATCCCCCTATCCCATATGGGTAGAAGAAAATTCTCGCAGTATTCTTGTGTCTTAAAGATGAACAAAGTGGTTATTTAAGACACATGTGTAGTTAGAGCAGAACTCAGATGCAGGATTATGCCTCTCTTTCTATCCTTTTCTATCCTACTGCAGTGAAGCAACTTCTGAATTTCAGCGTGTTGTGAAGAATTATAAAATTGGAAAAAAAAGAAAAAAGATGAAAAAAGGGGAAAAATAGCTATACAATTGAAATAGTTTAAAAGTGATTAAGAGTTTCTACATGTAAGCTAGGAAGCAAACTTTAGGAAGCCAAAAGTAGTAAGTAATATTTTTGCTTCTTTTCTTTTCTTTTAAAATGCTGTTTTAATTTTAGAATAGATTTAGATTTGCAGAAAGTTTGTAACAATAGTGCATGGCTTTCACATACCCTACTCCTAGTTTTTCCTGTTAACAGGTTTCCCCACTATAAAGTTACTCCTTATCCCTCACATCCACATTGTACTCTTTCCAAGGAAATCATTCTCCAGCCTATATTTAAGGAGTGGGAGTTATATTCCTCCTTGAGGCTGGAATATCTAAGTAAGTTATTTGAAATACTTCTGCACAAGGGATTTCTTTCTCCTCACCCATTCATATTCCATCATTTAGGTATGGATTCATAGTATGATTATTAGGTTATAATCTAATACAACTGAGGACTCTTTTAGTTGGTTTCTGGGTCTCTATGATGTACCCTCTTCATGGTGATTTTATTTTATGGAGTGCTTTATTTTCTGAATGTACAGAATACTTCAGATTCAGCTTATATTTCCTACTCTGCTTCTAGAAACAGCAGTTTCTCCAAAGAGCCCTGTTCTTCCTTCCTGGAAGATAATATTAGAAACCAAGATCTAAGTGCCAGATATGTAGTTACAGTCCTTTAAAAACTAAATATTAAGTGGAAAAGAAAGTTTATTCATTGTCCCAGGTAATACTAAATTAGATCATTGTAAGAATTTATTTAATTTTGCTGAAATGTAAGATTTGCCTCATTTATTTATTTATTTTTATTTAGTTAATTTTGATTCCTTGAACACAAATTGAGTACAGCTATTGTTTCTCTGGTTGTACACAAAGTAGAGTCACACCATCTGTGAATTCATACATGTACACAGGGCAATGATGTCTGTCACACATTCTGTTATTATTACCCCCGCACCCCGAACCCTCCCCTCCCGTCCCTCTATGCTATCTATCCTTCCTCCATTCTTGTCACCCTTCTACCCCACATTGTGCATCATCATTCACTTATCAGAGAGACCATTTGGCCTTTGGATTTTGGGGATTGGCTAATTTCACTTAACAGTCTCCAACATCATCCATTTACCTACAAATGCCATAATTTTATTCTTCTTTTTGGCTGAGTAATATTCCATTGTGTGTATATATACCACAGTTTCTTTATCCATTCGTCTATTGAAGGGCATCTAGGTTGGTTCCAGAATCTAGCTATTGTGAATTGGTCAGCTATGAACATTGTGGCTGCATCACTGTAGTAATCTGATTTTAAGTCCTTTGGGTATAGGCCAAGGAGTGGGATAGCTGGGTCAAATGGTGGATCCATTCCAAGTTTTCTAAGGAATCTCCACACTGCTTTCCAGAGTGACTGCACCAACTTGCAATCCCACCAGCAATGTATGAGTGTACCCTTTTCCCCACATCCTCGCCAACACCTGTTGTTGCCTGTATTCTTAATAAAAGACATTCTAATTGGGGTAAGATGAAGTCTTAAGGTAGTTTTGATTTGCATTTCTCTTATAACAAGGGATGTTGAACATTTTTTCATGAATCTGTTGATTGCTTGTAGATCTTCCTCTGTAAAGTGTCTGTTCATTTCTTTGGCCCATTTATTGACTGGGTTATTAGTGTTCTTGGTGTAAAGATTTTTGAGTACTTTGTAGATTCTGGAGATCAGTGCTCTATCTGAAGTGTGAGTGGCAAAGATTTTCTCCCACTCTGAAGGCTCTCTCTTCACATTGCTGATTGTTTCCTTTGTTGAGAAAAAGCTTTTTAGTTTGACTCTATCCCAATCATTGATTCCTGCCTTGGGAGTCATGTTAAAGAAATCTGGTCCTAGGCCAACATGATGAAGATTTGGACCTATTTTCTCTTCTATTAGGTGCAGGTCTCTGGTCTAATTCCTAGGTCCTTGATTCATTTTGAGTTGAGTTTTGTACTGGGTGAGAGATATGGGTTTAGTTTCATTTTGCTGCATATGGATTTCTAGTTTTCCCAGCACCATTTGTTGAAGAGGCTATCTTTTCTTCATTGTATGCTTTTGGCTCTTTTGTCAAGTATGAGATACCTGTATTTATGTGGGTTTGTCTCTGTGTCCTCTATTCTGTACCATTGATCTACCTGTCTATTTTGGTGCCAATACCATGCTGTTTTTGTTACTATTGCTCTGTAGTATAGTTGAAGGTCTGGTATGGTGATACCCCCTTCTTCACTCTTCTTGCTAAGGATTGCTTTAGCTATCCTGGGTCTCTTATTCTTCCAAATGAATTTCATGATTGCTTGCTCTAATTCTGTGAGGTCTGTCATTGGGATTTTAATTGGAATTGCATTGAATTTGCATATTGCTTTTGGTAGTATGGCCATTTTGACAATATTAATTCTGCCTATCCAAGAACATGGGAGATCTTTCCATCTTCTCAGACTTTCTTTAATTTCTTTCCTAAAGATGTTCTGTAGTTCTCATTGTAGAGGTCTTTCACCTTTTTTGTTAGATTGATTCCCAAATATTTTATTTTTCTAGTGCCTCAGTTATTTGAATGGAATGATACTAAGAATTTTTAAGGGATAAACCTAGGAAATTTTATTACTTGTTTTTGTTACTTACCAAAAAACCTGTTCTTGATGTTAGTTTATTTGATATATATGTGTGTGTGTATGCCTTCTGGGAGTCTTTTTTTTTTTTTTTTGCCGTACTGGGGATTGAACCCAGGGCCTTGTGCTTGCTAGGCAGGCACTCTACCAACTGAGCTATATCCCCAGCCCTCTGGGAGTCATTTTGATTCTTCTGGGATGGATAATACTTACACACAAATATATTATGTATTATACATTCATAATATATATTTTATTTAAAACATTTTATATATAATATGTATTTTATATGACATAATATTGTATATTATATATTATATATTACATATAAATTATCTGATTATGTTTAATATTTTATGTAAAAAAATTTGTAGATACATAGATATATAGATATATAGAGATATAGATAGATAGTTTGGTGCACTTGACCAAAGAACCTGAGGCAAAACTTAGAGCATGGTAATTTGAAACAGGTTGAGATTAACTCTGGGATATTGAAAGGATTTTTTACTCCATTAGGAAAATTAACAGGCATGAAGTCTATGAAACACATATAGTTCGTTTTTATCTAAAGAATAGTACTTTCTTTTTCATGACAAGCATTCATTTTGTGTGTCCAGCAGAGAATTGGGGAAAGTAGTTTTTAAAGGAAATGTTAAAACTAAAAGATTAATTAAAAAGTAAGGAGAATAATGACTAGTCTATTATAAATACTCTATTATATTAATCTGTTGTCCTAATGTGTTATATTTTAATTTTCTGTCTCTTAGTTTAACTACAAGGAATAGTCTTTTTAAATCAACATAAATATAAAAGTATTAAAAAAACTGATGGTGTACAATTGCAATTATTAAGAATCAGCACTAATGAGGAAACTAACCAGCAGGTGAATAATTAAGCCAAGGTGATGAAGCTATCTTTAATGAATTAGCAAACCTTGAGAGCACATGGGAAAATTATGAGGCAGAGATGCCCTGGGAGCTCTAGAATAAAAATGGCTGGAAAGTCTCAAGAGGAGTGGAGTGTAGAGATGGGAAAATAATAAAAGTTAAATTCTGGGTAAGGATTGCTGGTGGGTGCTGAGGCTGGCAAAGGTTGCCAGGAAAAATATGAGAGCCCAAGCATCTTATTTGAGGTTCAGTGGAAATGTTGAAGATCCTGGAAACAGTGATCTCTGGGACGTGGTAGAGAGAAATATTTATTGTGTCCACAGTATGCTAGGTGCTACCCCTCCATGTATTATGTCATTTAATTCTCACATCAACTCTTTGAGGGAAGAATATTATTAGTTATGTTTTACTTGAGAAAATGAGGCACTGAGGGAATTGAGAACATAGGGCAAATGACACACAGCAAACCAACTGGATGGAGGTAAACTCGGACCAATACATCATTTTTAACTTCAAAGTTATTTGGGGATCAAGTTGGAGAAAACCAACTAGGTATAGCATGGGTGCTAACTCTTGGGGCCTGGAGCAAACAGCAGTACTTTTTGGAGTTTCTGGGTTTAGTTGATTAAGAGAAAGTAATTTAGAATGGCACTAGGTTTAGATAGTTCTTAGCTATCTAAGCAGTTAATAATTTGGGTACTGGTCATGAACTGTATCTTGGGAGGACCTTGGAATGGACGGGAGATTCATGGTGACGGATTGACAAAGAAAGTGGGCTTGGATATGGGTTTGTCTGGTCATTTCAATTACCACTTAACACTCACTTTGAACAAAATCCTTTGACAGAATCCCTGCTGTGAGTCATTTTGACTCTTCTGAGGAGGATAATATTTAGAGATTGTTTTTTGACTCTGGCAAGCTGGTTGTTAGTGCATTAGTCCATTTGTGAATGGGAAAGGAGAATAACTAAAACCACTGTGAATTTTAAGAAGGTATTTTTTTTTAAATGGTGTGTTTATATTTACAGAGTAAATCTCAAGAGCAAATTAATTATATGACTGTAGTTCTTGAAGTTAAGTAGGCTAAGTGAGGGAAAAGCATGATTTAATCTTGCTTTATTGCTGGCCAAATCTCTAGGCTAGCCATTTTTTTCCTTTTAATAAAAATGCTTGTGGTTCCTTGTTTTCCTATTAGCTCATAGTTGAGAGCTCTGTTAAGTTGTCTGTGAGACGGAGTGTATTAAGCTTGCCTGATTAAAATTGTTCATGAGAGATCAAGCAGACAAGGGACTTTTAGCATAATTAAAAAAAGCATTGCTGGCCTTTAAAGATGAGATTTCAGAGATTTTCAAAATTTATATCCACCTGTAGGGATGTGTGTTTATGTAATTAGATTCCATTTCTTTCATCAACCCTTTTTACTTAATTCATGTATGGTGTCTGTCCTTTTATGGAATATTATCTTTCCTTGTAAGAAACAAAAGAACCGTTTTGAAGAACCTGGAACTTGAACGAATCAAAATGTTTCCCTTGAAAGATCACAGTGTAATAAGTTAAAAAAAATCAGTTATCTCCTTATTTTAACCTATGAATTTATGAAAGGAAATGAGGAGTAAAGTTGAAGATGACAGTGGGAAAAACCAAAGCAAATTGCATATCCTGTGTTCTCAGGCTAATCTGAAAAAATTATACCAGCTTTTGGGAAATAGCCTCCTTTTGTTTAATGGATATCTTAGCCCAGAGTTTTTATTTTTGCCTTTTCATTTTGCAGTTCTCAAACTTTGCATTGTTGGGCTGTGAAATCAGTTATTATTCCATTTCACTATCATATTTCAGGGAAAAAGATGATTATACTTAATATGGTTTAAAATTGTCCCTTCTTTGTTTGAAGTGAAGTCCACTGCTATAGACTGTTTGAGTACTTTACTCTATAGAGCACTTCAGTTTTTTTCTTGTGTATGTTTTTAAAAAGACATTTTAGTTCTTCAGAATGGAGCCCTTCCTAGAATAAATTAAAATGACATTGCTATAATGAGGCAGCATTTTAAAAGACTATTACTAAGGCGTGATTTTTTTTTAAACCTACATGTATAAGGCATTAATTTCATAGACTAAGGGCTTCTGACTTGTGAATACTTAGGGAAGGCATTTTCTTCAACGAATAAGTAATGCTTTGTTTTCACACAGAAAATTGCTTTAGAACATTTTTCATGTAATTAAAATGATTTTCCATTAGTTGAGAATGATTCTCTGAGATTTTGACATTTTTTTAGCTTATCTTAAGTTTGCATTTTTAAAAATGATTAGTTCTATCTTGATTTTAACATAAAACAACAGTGTCCAATAAGAACCCATGTTATTTCCTTATCAGGTTCGAGCAAGAGAATAGGATGATAAAAGAAGTCGCTCAAACCAAAATGCACTGTAAATTCCCATAGTTATATTTAGACTGATTTGAAAAAACGAATCAAACATATTTGAGCAGGCATAAAAATATTTTAACTTAAATCATAAATAAATAATGAGAAAAGGAGCCTGATATTTTAAATGGAGTTGTTTCTTTCCCTTCTTTTTAAAAACTGTCTTATTATCTGCAGAAGGAGAGCACTAAGCAAGGTTACATCTTGAAATGGTAAAATCTGAATAGTTTTATTTGTGCGAGGAGGTTAGAAAAAGGTTATTCCTCTGGCTTCTTCTTGACAAGCAATCAGAGAGGAGTTCACATATTTCGTGGTCTCCAATCATTTTATAATCTTGAGAATTAAGTTTTGCATCAAATTATATATTACCTTTACTTTTGATTAAATAAACTGTTTTAATAGACTGTACAATCCAGCAGGCTAGATAATAATAGATGTTACAATTAAGATATAATTGAGGATGAAATCATATGGAATTTATAAGATGTAGTATGTTACAGTTGTGGTAACTGGTATATCTTTGTTATACATAGTATTACTTCTTTTATATATCCCCACAAAAAACCCTTTAATTTCAGACACTGGTTAGTATATCTGTTTGTTTATTCATTCATCTATCCATCATTTGTTCATTCAGACAATAAACACTTATTGAACCTTTCTTGCACATCAGGTATTGGGCATGGGCAATAGAGATACTGGGATGAGTTTACATGTTTTTGAGATGTTTATGACAAACAAACAGATAAATAATGATCATTATGAACATAGAATGGTGTACATGTAATTGTGGCTGGAATATCAGAGATGATTTCAAAAGAGGAAATTATATTTAAACTGATTCTGGAAGGGCAAGAGTCCATTCACCAAGCCAAAAATAAGAAAAAGGTCATGCAGAAAGTGGATAGAGCAAGTACAAATGCACTGCATTTTTAAAGGACTAAAATATTTTAGTATGTCTGAAATATATGGATGTAATTGGAGATGATCCTGGAAAACTAGGTGGGAAGGCTTCCCATCCACCACATTGACAAATTTTGATTTCATCTGAATGAACTGAAGGTGAATGAGTAATATGAGGAAATTTGTATTTAAAAAAAGTTGGGTGGTAATATAGGAAATATTTAGAAAGGGAGAAAATAGTATATACAGTGATCATCAGATGGATCTTACAGTAAACCAGGAGGCATTCCTCTATCATCAGTTCATTTGCTAAAGATGCCCTGCTGAAATTTTTAGGCGTACAATCAGTAGAGTAAATGGTTGCTATTATTAAACTTGAGGTGCTTAGCATTGCATAATAAACATCATAAATGCTCAATTCTCTAAGAAGTTCATGATAAACACAAAAAGAGAAAAACACATTAAAAAACTATACTTATCTTTGAAGCTGGCTTCAAACAACTAATGACCCAGCTTTTTTTTTTTTTTTTTTTTTTTTTTAAGGTATAGTGTTTTTGTTATCCTCATCCATATGCTCGCCAATACATTAAATCACTCAAAATGTTTGGTGTTAATGGCTTGAAAATTTGTGCATAGGATTCAATAACTTTCTGTCCAGGTGCAAACTAGTTGTTTTGTTTTTTTAACCATTGAATAGGATCAAGAAATATCTTCTATCCCAGATGAGAATTTCTGCTAATTCTTCATTTAAAAAATCATCAGTTGAGATTCTGCTTAAACTCTTTTCTGACATAGAGCTTTACTTTACAAAGCAGTCCATTCCATGTATAGGCAGTTATGATTGTTATTATATTCCATTAATATAGCTGATGCAACTTTCAGTTTCTATTCCTTTGGTACTAGTTCTCTCATGAAGCTTCATAGACCAAATCTATTCACTTTTCATTTGCTATGCCATCATCCATTTGCCAAAATTTTTCCTTTTCTGAGGCTTCTTTTTTCCAAGTTCAGTATATTCCCAGATTTTCCAAGTTTTGTGATTGTTCATTTTTTAAAACAGTTTTGTTGAGGTGTATTTGACATACAATGAACCGCATCTAGTTGAAGTATACAATTTGATGAGTTTTGATAATGTGTCTATGAAATCATCATTATAATCAAGATAGTGAAGATACTATCATCCCCAAAGTTTCTTCCCATATCTCTTTTCTGTCTCTCCCTGCCCCACCCAGGCAAGTCTCATCTCCACAACTGCAACCACTCATCTGTTTTGTCACTATAGAATTGTATACATTTACTAGAACTTTACATAAATGAAAACATACAGTGTGTATTCCTTTTGTCTCTCTTCTTTCACTCAGTGTGACTGAGATTCTTCCATATTTTTTCCTGTAACAATAGTTTTCCTTTTTATTGAAGAGTAGTATTCCATCATGACTATATCATAATTGGTTTAGCTATTTATCTGACGATGGAAACTTGGGTTTAATGTGCCAGTTATTGACTGTTAACGATTAAAACTGCTGTGACCATTGATGTACATGATCTTGGGCAAATACTCCCTTTGCATTAGGGCAAATACCTAGGAGTAGTATGGTTAGGTAATATGGTAGGTATGTGTTTAAATTTGTAAGAAACTCCTGAAACATTTTTCAAATTGGTTGCACCATTTTACATTCCACTAGCATTTTATTAGAGTTCCAGTTCCTCTACATCCTTGCCAACATTTGATATGGTAAGTCTTTTAAATTTTGACCATTCTAATGAGTATGCAGTGGTTTCTTCTTGTGGTATTAATCTGCATCTTCCTGATGACTGATGATGTTGAGCATCTTTTCTTGTGCTTACTTGCAATCTGTCTATCTGTAAATCTTCTCTGGTGTTTGTTCAAGTTTTGTGCCCATTTTAAATCAGGCTATTTGTTTCATAATTGACTTGAGAATTCTTTATATTATAAATATAAGTCCTTTATTAGATACGTATTTTACACATTTTTTTCATCCCCTCATAGTACCTTTAAGAAAGCAAAAGTTTAAAATTTTGATGCAATCTGATTTCTCAATTATATCTTTTAAAGATTGTGTTGTCATCTTATGTAATAAATTTTGCCTAACTCAAGGTCAAAAATACTATCTTAAATCGAGCTAGAATTATGGCCTTAGTTTTTTATATTTAAGTTGATAACACTTTTTTATAATAACTTTTTTAGTTTGGATTAATTTTAGCTTTTTAGAAAAGTTGCAAAGGTAGTATAGAGAGTGCCTGTATATCCTTCATCCGCTTTCTCATATTAACATTTTATATAATCTTATTTAAAGCCTTTTGTCAAATTTGTCAAAACTAAGCACCCAGCATTGGTACATTACTATGAATTGCACTTCAGACTTTATTTGGATTTTAGCAGTTTTACCTCTAATACCTGTTTTCTGGAATTCACTCTCAGATTATACATTGTGTCCACATGTCCTCTTAGCCTGCTCTGATCCTTGATAGTTCCTCCATCTTTGTTTTCCCTGAACTTTACAGTTTTGAACAGCGCTGGTCATATGTTCATAGTATTTACCTCAGTTTGCATTTTTCACTTGATTAGATGAAGGCTATGACTGTTGGGGGAGAAGTTCCTTTCTTGTCACATTGTAATCATGGTGGGAATAACGTATGCTATTAACATGCCTTAATTGGTGTTACTTATCCCTGATTACCTGACCAAGGTATTGTTAGTTGGGTTTCTCCACTGTAAAGTTAGTCTTTTTTTTTTTTTTTTTAAATCCTTTTTATAGTCTGTTCTTTGCAAGCAAGTCACTAAGTCTAGCTCATATTCAAAAGATGGGGTGGGAAAGAAGCAGAGGAAGGCATTTTGCTCAGTGACCTAGAGATGGGTTTCTACATAAATTATTTGAAATTATTCTATAAGAAATATTTGTTTCTCCTTCATTTATTTATTTAGGAATTTTTACATTAACATATACTCATTTATTTTATACTTTTAAGTTGTATTCAAGTCCTGTTATTTATTTTATTGCTCAAATTGTTTTTTAAGACATGGTTAGCCTTTTAGGTTGGGTCCAGGGTCCCTTTGAACTGTTACCTCTTTTTTGGAATAAATATTTGTTTTTTGACACTGCAAGATATGCATGGCTTATCTTATGTTTTCTATGTTCAAGCCTTAGGATAATTATTTCTCAAAGGATCCCTGATTCCTGTTTGGAAGTATATAGTTTAGAAACCAAGATCTGGAGACTAGGTATGCTGGCTGCTGTTATTGGGATGTCATATGTCTAGGTTCTCTTGCTGACAGGGCAGGAAATGTATGTGTATTTGCTAACCCATGGATATATGCTATCTATAATTATTTCTGTATCTGTCCATTTGTATTTATGTTAAGCTAAATGTGAGTTCATACTGATGTCTCTGAGTCTAATATAGTTCCATGCGATTCATTTTATCATGGTTTATTGTTTATATCTAAATATTTCTCTCCAACAGTGAGAAACATGGCTTTTGTCATCCATTACTTGGTTGTTTTAACCATAGTGTGCATATAAAGCAGTTTCAGAATGTTAGCCTGTACCCTGGAATCTGTTTTGAGTTAATTTATGTATGTGGAATGTGGTTTGAACCAACGTTAATTCTTAAACTGTATATGTGTGTGTGTGTGTGTGTGTGTGTGTGTGTGTGTATATATCCAATTGTTCCAACAATTATTTATTAAAATGTATCTTCTATTGTTTTTACATCTTTGGTAAAGTTGCTTATCCATTTATGTGTGGGTCAGTTTTGGAATTCTCCATTGTTTTCCTTGGTGTGTTTGTCTAACTTTATCTTACAACAGATTGTCTGGATGACTGCTAACTTAAAGTAGGTCTTCAAATCAGCTAGTATTGTTAGTCCTATTTTCTTTTTTTTTCAAAGTTGTTTTGTCTATTCTAAGTGTTCTGCATTTCCATATGTAATTTAAATTAGCTTGTCAATTTCTGTTTTAAAAAGTTTACTGAAATTGGTATTTGGAGTACCTTACATGTTTAGATCACTTTTGAAAGAACTGACGTTTTAACAAGATTGAGTCATGTTACTCATGAGCAAGTTATATCTATTTACTTAGATGTTTAGTTTCTATAAGAAGTATTTCTGTAGTTTTCAACATACAAATCTCTTTCACAGCTTTTGTCAACTTTATTCCTAAGTATTTTGTATTTATTGGTGCAACTTCCAGTTTGGTTGCTAGCAAATAAACATACAATTGATATTTTGAACATTGATCTTATGTCCTATAACCTTGTTAAATTCACCAGTTCTTATAGCTGTTTTATAGGTTCTGATTTCCTACATAGAAGATCATGTTGTCTGTGAATAGTTTTACTTGTTTCTTTAAATTCCAGACACTTTTAATTTATTTTTCTTGCCTGATGGTACTAGCAAGAACCTCTAGCACAATGTTGAAAAGAAATGATGAGAGCAGTCATCTGATTTCTGATCATAGAGGAGAAGCATTCACTTTCAAGTATGATGTTAGTTGCAAGTGTTTCAGAGCCTCTTTAATTAGTCCAGTGAAATTGTCTTTTATTGCTACTTTACAGACAGTTTTTATCTGAAACTGCCTGCTGGATTTTGTCAAATACTTCTTAGGTGCCCATTTATTTATTTTTATATGGCCATTATGAATCTGGCACTGTGATAAATATTTTTGTGACATTATCTTTGATTTTCAAAACCATCCTCAAAATATGCATTCCTGTCCTTGTGTTTTAGATAAAAAAAACTAAGTCTATAGAGACCTTAATATATTCCTTTTGGATTCCTGGTTTTAATGAGCATCCTCATTTGAATAGTTCATAGAAACGTTAAGCCCTCAATTTCTCTCTGCCCGTAGGTCCTTTTCCCTTTCTTCCTTTAGGCATATATTTAGGTGATCATTATGTTTTCCTTTTCAAATTTCTTAATATGGTAAATTACATCTAAACCAACCATTAAACAAACCTTAAGCTAAAATTAAAAACTTAAATTGAAATTCTAAGATTGAACCTATGCAGTACTCTTGACATATCATCCCTTAGGGATACTGCTATATTCAAATTTTAAGATTCTTATATTTATGTATATGAGGAATCTTGATGTGTAGTTTCCTTTTCTTATAATATCTGTCTCTGGTTTTGGTTTCATAATAATGATGACCTTGTAAGTTGGAAAGTATTTTTTGCAATGTTTGAGTTAATTGTACTTGTATTTTTAAGTGAGCTTATGTCATCTGAGTTTTTTAAGAAATTGATCATTTCTTTTAAATTGTGTAAATTGTCAAATTTATTGGCCTAAATTTGTTATGTTTTGATAATGTTGCCATATTATATATAGATTCTGTAGTGATGTCAGCTCAGTCCTGAAATTGCTACTTATATCCTTTAGTTTTTGAGTAGTTTGTTTAGAGACATATCAATTTTTTTAACCATTTAAAAGAGTGAAGTTTTGTTTTCATTGGTATTTTTCTGTTGTTTTCTTTTTCATTGAATTCTACTATAATTCATATTTCCTTTTGTCTGTTTACTTTAGGATTGATTTGATCTTTTTCTGATTTCTTAGGATAGAAGCTAAACCCACTTAGACTTTCTTCTTTTCTAATACAGGTATTCAGTGTTATAATTTTCCTCCCAAGTACTGTTTCAGTGGCATTCTACAAATTTCTGTATGGCATATTTTCATTTTCCTTCAATTTAAAATATCTTCTAATTCTTCTTTTGATTTTTTCTTTGACCCTTTGGTAATTTAGAATTGTCTTATTCAGTTCCAGAATATTTGGGGGTTTTCAGAGATCTTTCTGTTGTTATTTTCTAATTTAGTCAATTGTGAGCAGATAGCATACTTTATGCGACTTGAATCCTTTTACATTTGTGGCCAGAATAGTGTATACCTTGATTTCTATCAGTTTTTGCATCATGTGTCTTAGAGCTGTTATTAGGTACATAAAGATTTAGCATTAGTCTGTTCTCTTATTGAATTGACCACTTTATCATTATGATATTATTCTGTAGATCTGTGGTAATAGTTTTGTTTTGAAATCAACCTTTTCTGATATTGATGTAGCCACTCGGGGTTTCTTTTGACCAGTGTTAGTATAGTATATCTTTTCATATCATTTTGCTTTTAACCTGTCTATATTTAGTTCACACTTTTCAAAAGTAGCATGTTGTATCTTGCTTTTTTAGGAGTCTGTTAATCTCTGTGTTGGAATTTTTTTCCCCCTGAGTCCTGGGAATTTATCCCAGGGTATCATACAGGCTAGGCAAGTGTTCTGCCATTGAGCTATCCCAAGGCCAATCTCTGCATTTTAATTGGAATGCTTAGATCATTTACATTTATTGTTGTGATTGATATTGTTTGTCATATTGCTGTTTATTTTCTCTTTGTTTCATATGTTCTTCATTTCCCATTTCTCTACTATATGTATATACTGTATAATATATCTACTATAAATTTACTATATATATCTACTATATATATATATATATATATATATATATATATATATATATATATACACACACATATACTGTCCAACTTTGCAGACCATTTAAGCATCCTGATTGTCTTCTTGGACTAACCCCAATGAAATATTCTCAAAGCCTGAATTTTTAATTAATGTCTTCTATATACTTTTGACTAGGATTTTGCCAGTCTTAAAAAAATTGCTTGCTAATTTTGTGTTTGCTGTAATACTTAGATGCTAGAATATCCATCCAGGTGTTGTAGTTAGTGTTGAATGACCTTTCCGGGATCTAGTGTTTATTTTCTGTTGTTCCCATTCTCTGATGATGGTGACACACTGGAGCCTGGACTGCTTGCTTTTGAATATATGGAGAACATCTGGGAGAAGTCAGCTGGAATTCCTGGGTTTATAAGTATTTATTTGCCTTGATTTCTGATTTTCCATTTTTATTTTCAAAGAAGTGGTTGAAAGAGGGAAAGAAAAAGAAGAATTTTTTTTTATCTCCATCTCTCTACTCATTCTTTCCCAAGCAGAAGGGCTGGTGGAAGATACCTTTCAAAAAGTTGAGAAGCCTTTCCCTATCCTATTTTAAAGAAGCATATCTAATACATCAGTCAGGGAAGGGAGGTCATTCCAGGTCTTGTAATTTCTGCAGGGAAGAAGGAATCACATGAAGAAGGGAGAAAGGAAAAATGGAGTTATGCTTGAATAATGCATGGGTTATTTTACCAGATTTGAAATGGGCAAGTCAGCACCTTTGTATCTCAAATACTAGGTTGTTAGGATGTATGTGATCTATGTCAGGGCTCCCTAGAGCTCTATACCTGAAATAGCTCTATTAACCCTGGCCTAGAACTGCAGAAAAATAACTTCTTGTAGTTACCCCTTCCTCGAAGTTCCTTGTTCCTAGAGGATTTCCTTGAAATAGCCTTGTCGCTGAGGATTTTTGTTTAAGTAGCTGGTTTCCAGAAGATGTGTTAATCAGGGTATTCTTGTTCATTGTACATTCTAAGTCTAGCTCTTAAAATTTCAAAGAAGCAGAATGTGGTACATCTTTATTGAATGCAGGTGCTTTCTGCCCTGTTTACTTCAGACAGTTGAATGTCTATAGTGGTTAGGACTGATGATTTGTAAGCTTATGAATGATGCCAAAAACTAAATGTCTCTTGAGTACAGTGGAGCCTATAGTCTAGTCTCCATGAATATTAGGGCAGTGTGCCAACTAAAGCTGGCTTAATTCTGCAAGCAGGAGCCCTTTGCAGAAGGATTCATGGTAATTAATCAATTCAAAGTGCAATATTTTCCTTTCATTAATTTGGCAGAAAACAACTAAATATCTACACAAGACTATTTTTGACACATTCATTTGCTGCTTGGAAAATAGTGGATACTTCGAATTAGTCTGTAAAAGAAAACTGTTAGGATTTTGTCATTTACCTTTTAATTTTCTAACAAAAAGTGGATTATTCAATTAGCAACTTAAAAAAAAAAGTAGGAATAGTTGGCTACAGGAGTAACCAGAGTTGATTTACATTTTGAATTGATTGACTTGTAGGAGATTCTTAGGGATTTATTGGTTCACACCTACTGTTTTGTATATCGCCTTCCCTTTGTGTTGTAAGATTCTATTGGTGATGATAGTTTCTAATATTTCCTTTCTTCTCAAGTTTATTTCTACTCCAAATATTGGAGAGCATTTTTTTTCCTCCTTTTTCTTTGGGTTAAAGAAATTTTTGTTACCTCAATCAGTTCATTCCAAAAATTGTTAACTCTTTACTTTAAAAAATGCACTTAGGGCCAGCCACCCAGCATGAGGTATTTTGAATAATTTCAGAACTTGCTGTCCATTGATACGAAAATTTTCCTAGAGGAATTATAAAAAAATTTGTTCATTTTAGGTATGTTAGTTTCCATATAAATTTTCTTGTTTGTGGGTAGTAGTGTTTGTCCTTTACGAAAAATGTTTTACAATTCTCATACCTTTACTAAACTGTAGTTATTGAAAGCTCAATGATTTCTCAGTTTAACATTTTCCTCTCCTTATATTTTGACACATTTTCTGGGTATACTTTTTCTTGCGTATGGTCTGTATAAACTGGATGTGTTTAGTTAGAAAAGTATCTTATTTTTAAATATCCTTTTGATTATAAATATCAGAGATACATTTCCATGTATTCAAAAACACAAATATGGAAGGATATTGGGATAGACCCTGAAATCTCAGAGAACAACTTGGCTTCATGAGGAATTGGAACTTCCCATGAGTAAAGCCATTAGAAACTGAGGTAACCCTCCCCTCATCTTTTATGCTTGCTTCTGTCTACTTGTTTCTTCTTCCTCACACTTCATAAACTTAGTTTCAGTGCTTTCACATATACAAAATCCAAATAGCCATCTACTACTACTCCTTAGAGTGAGAAGCATAGACAGAGGCCAGAGTCCAGTCTCAGTTCAAAAAATGCAAAAAGAGAGATGTAGACCACCTTGGTCAGATGTCTATCCTTTGTTCCAATCAACCATAGTGTAGGGACAGCATCATAAAGTGCAAACTTGGCTGGTAGGCCCATGCAGATAAAAGGCAGTACTTGTAAACTAGGTAGATACATTAAGAGGTATTCACATTGTAAATATAGGAGAAGATAAAAAATTTCTCTATAAAATAAAGATGTCTATTTAGCCAATAAATATGTTTGTTCCTAAATATCTCAGGAACTGTGCTAGGGATTCAGTGGTGAATGAGGTAAATATAGTTCTTAACCTTGAGGGAGCTTAAATTCCAGTACAGTAAATGGAATTTTGAAAAGTCAACATATAAAAAGGTAAAATAATTATAAAATGTGATAAGTGCTTTGAAGAAGACCTATAGTGCTGAGAAAGAAAACCACATTAGTAATGGGGAAAGGGACTGCTTAGAGGATCATGATAGTTACTTTCTCTACTGCCTTCTGAAGAGGTAAATTATGTTTAGATTTGAGGGAATAGGGAAGTTGTTCCTATCAGGGAAAGTGGTATGTATAAAGGCCTTGAAGCATAAGGAACGTGGAATGCTTAAACAAATAAAATAAGTTTAAGTTTATGACGAACCAATGAACAAAGAAGAAGATTCTAATAGAACTTCATCCTCTGTCATATATTATTATTACATGTGTCATTCTTTGGGGGCCACTGCTTAAATAGGAATTTGTGACTTGATAGGCTGCTTCAAAGAGATTGAGGACTTTAAACTGGAAAGAGGCATCAAGTTCACTTCTATTGTAGAAAATGAATATAAAACAATTGGGTGCAGTTGTGAAGATAACATCTGCACAGTAGCTTAAAAGAGGTCATGGAGATATCTGTTTACGAGTATACCATTGTCCAGTATCTTCCAGTTTTTGGTTTGCCAAATGCAAATGGTGCAGTTCATCTAAACCAAAAAGACTAGGGGAAAGTTTAAGGATGGATGAGTAACTCTGAGAACTTAGAGGGAAGAATACCTCATTCAGTCTAGTAGAAAGATACCTAGGGCTTCACACTCTAGAATCTACTTATTATTTGAATTTAAAATAAATTAAACCATGTTTTTGAGTTCCTGAAATAATAATGGTCCCTAATACCAAATGGATAAATTGGTCCTCTCTCTAGTCATTTGAGCGAAAGTCTCTAGTATCTTAAGTCAATTGAGAAGTCCATGTTCAACAAGTATACACTTCATTAGTGGAATTATCCATTTTGTGAAAATGTTTTTGAAAAATTTAAAGCTTTTATATATTTACATTGATTTATCATTCAGATCTCTTATGGGTCGTCTAGTAGTTGCTTCTACACTCTTAAATATAGGTAGAAAGTCATTTACACTTAGGCAGTGAGATCAGACCAATGTTAAAAACTGGAAAGTGAGAAGAAGTCTGATAACTTGAGGTTTTCTCAAATATTTTTATTTTAACTTGAATAAAAATAGGCAACATACTTCAACAAGGAAAGAATGTGAAAGGTAATAAGGTACCAATTTATTGATGATTTTTTCTTATGCCGTTCATGAAAGAGGAAAATAAGTATGAGAGGATATTTTAAAAATCAATTTAAAATAATTTTGCTAAACTTCAGAAACTACAAAACTTATAATAATGTTTTCCATCATCATCATAAGATTTAAGATATTTTATCAGAATCATTTAGCACTATATGCAAATTGAACTCAGGCTCATAGAATATACAAATTAGGCATGAAGAGAGAAAGAAGAGAAATATAAATTGAGAAAATGAGAGGAAAACAAGAATAGTTTAAAATAATGTGGGCAACAACTTCTGTTACTGACCTTGGTGGAATTACTGGTAATGGGTTAATTCTCCTGCCCACAAACAATTATAAAATTGACAAAATAAAAACTGTTGTTAGGAATTGGACAACAGGCAGTGCAAGAAGCCATTTGTAAGAAGAATCCCACTTTTGCTCTGACTCTAGGGGCAGTTTCCTGAAGGAGCTGAAGTCCAAGCAGAAACAGTGGCACCTTTCAACTGAGAAGGCAGAGATCAGAGTTTGGGGTCGTTGAAGCCTCGGAAATCTGGAGTACAACATAAGAGAGTAGAAAGTTGCACAGAAATGGGGGATCAGAATTCTAAAAGTGGGTTCCCCTTGAGTCCTTTACTAAGGGATTGTGTTCATGTGTGCTAAATGAGACTGTGTGAGCTTGCCAGAGAGTAGCTACTAGGGATTTAGTCGTGTTTCTGGTAATAGTCATGTTTCTGGTAAATGTAGGAATTCTGTCCCAAGCAGAGTAGAAAGATGTTATGAACCTCCTAGCCATCCAGCTGAGAATCAGGAAAGTCCATAGTTTAAGAGTAAGGATCTCTGCCTTAGTCAATTTTGCTGCTATTACAAAATACTTGGGACTGAGTAATTCTTAAGAAATGGAATTTTATTTTCTCACACTTCTATAAACTGAGAAGTTTAAGATCAAGGCACCAGCAGGTTTAGTTTTCTGGTGAGGACTGCTCCTACTTCCAAGATGGCACCTTCAATTCTTTGGCCTCCAGAGGGAAGGAATGCTGTGTCCTTACAGTAAAAGGGGAAAGTGCTAGAGAGCTGAATACTGGGTAGTCCTTAATCACAACCACAAAGAGATTCCTCATGATCTAATTACCTCTTAGAAACCTCTTCTCTTAATATCATCACTGATATTAATCCTGAATTTTGGAGTGGACCCATGCAAATCATAGAAGCATCCCAGAATAGGACTGGGTAAGATTAAAACTGGATAGATCTCTACAAAACTACACAGGAGAGAGAAATTTAATCCTGCCAAACTGGAGGAGCTTGAGAAATACCTTGGGCCTTTCTGAAATTCATCCAGTCAAAACATCAGTAATTTGAAATGTTCAGCCACTGATAGTACTGCTTGAGAATAAGGGTCACTTAACACTCTTCACAGGAACATAGTGCAGAATCCAGGCTTTCTTCATTTTTTAAAATCATAGTGTTCCATATGTAATTAAAAATTACTAGACCTGTAATAGAATCAGGAAAAAATGTGACCTGTAGTCAAGAGAAAATGAAGTCAACAGAAACAGACCTTAAGGTAGCCTGGATGTTGATCTCAGCAGACAGAAGCTTATGTATGTATATTATATAAGGATTTAAACACAAAAAATAAACTAAGCAAGCAGACAGAAAAATCTGTGATCTTCGTCAGTGAGCAGGTTGGGTATCTTGGCTGAGAAATGAAAACTATAAAGGAAGCTAAATAGAAATCTATAATAGAAGAGAAGAATAATTGTAATTAAAATTTATTAGTTTTATCATCTCTAATAACTTATTAAGAAAAAGCAATGAACATGATATATATCAATAAAATTTATTCAATCTGAAGAACCTAGAGAACGAAGGTTGAAGAAAAATGAACAAAAATCCAGAAACCTACTGATCTAGCATATGTATAGTTGGAGTTACAGCAGGAGAACAACATGAGAATGGAGCATATAAAATATTCAAGGAAAAACAATTGAATTTTTTTTATTAAGAAAACATCAGTTTATACTCCAAGAAGTTCAGCAAGCTCTAGGCAGTTTAAATAGACTATAATGTGGCTCATCAAACTAAAAATATCTAAAAATCATTGCAGTGGTGATGAAACCGTCAAGGGGCTCAAAGCCTACCACTATTTAAGAAGGACCTAACTTTGTCTCTGGGAAGGTAGGGCTCTATATTTAAAAACACTGGATCATAAGGTCTTTCTGCTTGTGTGGGACCATTTAGAAATAATTTTATTTTTCAGAATATAAAAGTAATGCAGGCTCACTGGAGACATTCATAATCATGTAGGTATAAAATAAAGTTGCTTTGGCCCTTTTATCTTGTCATGTTTCTATTTTGTTTGATTGCTTTTGACAAGCAGTATGAAATCATTAGAAAGAACACAAAACTTTCTTACTAAGTTCTATTACTTTCTAAAATGAACTTTATATTCTGATTCTAAAATTTTTATCTTAAATTAAGTTGGAACTGATATTATCATTTTGTTAGTAAAGCTCATGATAAATTCAGTTTAAATATATATGTGCACATATATTTATTTTAAAGACCAATTATAGATGAGAAATCATTCACAAAATTGAAGAACATGAAAGTTGCTTATACGTTTTATTTCTGTATTATGAAATGTAAATGTATAATTTTTCAGTTAATAAGACACTCAGTTATGTATTAGAGTGACTGACCTGTTGACATTTATCATTCTTCCTCCCCATATTTGAGACGATATTGTCCTACTAAAAAATTTCCACAGACCTTGTGGATATTTGGAACTTTTCCCTCATTTAAATAGTATTTAGAAACAATGAAATTGAAGTGATTTGGTACCTGAAGTCCACCAAAGACAGCTTCCTATTTCTTTTTATTCAGAGATTTTTATCAGAGGAATATAGACTGGAATCTGCAATGGTTCTCAAAATCTCAAAGTGGTAAGTGAGACCAGTTAAGTCTTTTCTTACCAGTATTTGTTTTTTGTTTTTTTTTTTTTCTTGGTAGTTCTTAATTGAAACATTTCAAATGACAAGCCCCATTAATTCTGGGGTTCTTGACTTTTAATAACAGATTTTTTTTTTTTTTAGCTGTTTTACCATCTGATAACTTTAGTTTGGTTGCTAGAAGTTCTGTTTGTATCCTCAGGGTTTTTATTTATTTAGGATCTGGAAATGAGGTCCAAGATTAGTTGGAAGCTTTGAGGAGCAAAGCTACCATCATGATTTCTACATTTTTGTCATCTTTGTGGAGCTGACCACCCCAAATCCTGGAGTTGATGACTCTTTGACCAGCCCCTGGTTGATTATGATAGACTGAATAGAGATGGCATTTGACTGTTTTCACCTCACCAATTCAAGAATTGTAGCCCAAACCCATTAAATCTGTCATGGATATTTATGAGGTGGTTGAAATTGATCTAAAATCATTTACAAATTTTAAAATAAGTGCTTATAATAAATAGCCATGCTAGGAGTATAGCACAGTGGTAGAGTGCTTATCTGGCATGTACAAGGCCCTGAGTATTTGATCCCCAGCTCTGGGAAAAAAGAAAAAGAAAGAAAAAAGAAAAGTGGGGGGGGGGCGGGGTGCAGAGAGGGAGGGAGAAAGGAGGAAAGGAGGTAAGATGAGAGGAAGAAAGAAAAATTCACTTAGAGGAAATAAAGATGTTTATTAAATGGGGACTTAGATCATGTCAGTATTAACACCAGAATTATTTTAATTTAGCTATAAATTCCAAAAACAGTTTTGAGTCTTACTGATATCTTATGTATTTTAGTCTGTCTTCCTTTGTATAAAGTTTTTGTTGCAAATAATAAAAAATTATAATAATAAATTGACGCAGCCACTAATGAATACATTTGCTTGTGTAACTCCAAAGACAGGGCTATCTCAGAAAGGATCCAGCAATTCAGTGACTTCTGTTTCTTTGGTTTGGCTTTCTGATGTTGCTTTCAACTAGGTGCTCCTAATCGGACTTTTTACTAGCTTCTAATGCTTATTATTTCCATGTTTACTTCCGCTTAGAAAAATAATTGTCTCTGTATATTTAGTAAAGGTCTGAATATTTATTCTGATTTGACTAGTGGAGATCATATTTCCATCTCAGCATTGTTGTATCTGGCGTGTATGTTTCATCCCAGGAGACAAAGATGAAGTTAACTTTTTTGGAACTTTGGATCCCCAAATGAGTCACTGTCTTCTTGGAAAAGGAAAGTGTAGAATAAATGTGAAGGGAGGTGATTAACATGAATTACATGACCTTCATCCTTTACTTTCATCTGTCCCTTACCTTACCATTAATATCTACCTGAAGTCTTAACATTATTTTCTGTCATTCCTGCTACCTATTAGGGACTCTTCCCTACCCCAAAGAAATAGGAAAATCACTTTGTCCAGGCCATTCATTTACCTTTATAGGAAACATAGCTTGCCTTTTTTTTCCTTTGTCAACAATTTTCTTTTTTTTTTAGGCACTTGACATTTTATCAGAAAGTGAATCATTCTAAAGTGTACTTTCTTTTCCAATAAGGAAGAATTTTACCATTAGGTGATTTATACTAAACAAGAACTCTGCCTCAAATGTGAACAGTTACATGTTTTTAAAAGTGAAGCACAATTTAATCAAAAACATTTTTTGAATACTGAAATATGAAGTGCATGGTAGTAGTAACCACTATAAAGTTCACTACTTTGAGATAATAAAATTTTATTTCAAGTTTTGTAACTGGAGCAGAATGTATTGTGAAAAGAGATTTTAGAGATCATTTAATTCATTGTTCTATTACCTTCTCTAGTAAGACTGACAAAAAGTTCAGCAGGGACAGCTCCACAACTATTTTATTAGAAAGCTCATATTCCATTTACTCCATTTACATTGAAGGTGGTAAATATTCAACAAGGGTGACTTGATTTTTAGTCTGAGCTCTAAATAGAATAATTTTGTCTTCCATATGTTGAGGATAAATTCTGTGTGTATGTAACTTTCACCCAGTAAAAGTGTTTCTTTCCCCTGGAGGGTAGTCTTTTGGCATGTGAAAGCAATAATGTCTCTCTATTTTATCTTCTTATCACCAGGATAACTATATGATTTTATTGCCAATTACACTCACTGTTCAGCTTACCCTCTGATTTCTTTAATTTTTCCAGGGCCTCGCACACATGCTGTGCAAATGCTCTACCCGTTGAGCTATACCCTCAACCCTGACTTCCTTTATAATGTTCATAGAGTTAAACACCATGGCCTTAATATGATCTGAACACTGCATTAAGTGTAGTATAGATATTGTTTTCTTTGTTTTAAATGTGTTACTTTCAAAGGTTTTTAAAAATAATTTTATTTGAAGTATACATGTTATAAAATATGCTATACATTAGATATATCCTTTTTAAGGTGTCCAAATTTTTTAAATTTCCGTCTATGTAATTACCACCACAATAAAGACATAGAACATTTTTATACTCACCAATGATACTTGTATCTCTACTCAACATCATATCCATTTCTGATTCCCAGTCCCAGGTAAACACTCACCTGCTTTCTGTCTCTGTAGATTAGATTTTTGTTTTCTAGAATTTATGTTAAGTGGAATCAGACATTATATACAGACATACCTTGGAGATACTGTGAATTTGATTCCAGACCACCACAATAAAGCATATATTACAATAAAGTAAGTTTACATGAACCATTTGGTTTCCCAGTGCACAGAAAAGTTATGTTTACATTATACAGTAGTCTTTTAAGTGTGTAGTAGTATTAGGTCTAAAAAATTTAACATACCTTAATTTAAAAATATTGTATTGCTAAAATATGCTAACAATCATTAGAACTCTTAGACAAATAACTTATTCCATAAAGGGTTGCCACAAACTTCAATTTGTAAAAAGCATATTATCTGTGAAGCATGATACATCATAGCACAATAAAATGAGGTATACTCATGCTCTTTTGTCTTTTTTTGCTCAGCATGATGTTGTCAGAATTTACCCACATTGTATAAGTATGAAATTATTTTTAATTGCTGATTGGAATTCTTTTTTATCAGTGTACCACAATTTGCTCTCTACCTTCTTGATGGGCAGACTTTTATTCAGTTTTTAGCTGTTATGAACAAAGTGCTGTGAAGGTTTGTTTCCAATTCTTTGTTCAGACAATATTTTCATTTTTTCTTGGGTAAATAAACATGTAGGTGTAAAATTGCTAGTTGTATGCTTATAATATGTTTAACTTCAGAAGTTACTTCCAAAGTGCTTTCTGAAGTGGTTGTACCATTTTCCATTCTTGCATCAATGTATGGAGAGCTCTGGTTCCTTCATAGCCAGTAGCCACTCATTGTTTTAAAGCTCAATAGAATTCTTAGCATTTGTATACATTGTGTTACACTGATGTTAGAAAAACAGTCTTTAGTCATTCAGACTCCATTTAGTCTGACTAGACAGTAATATAATCCTATAATAAAGAGATAATTTTTGTTTTCATCTTTTATCTTCTCAGGATTGACAGTTTTCTGGTTTAT
Organism: Glaucomys volans; assembly: GCA_020662805.1. Classification (NCBI taxonomy): domain Eukaryota; kingdom Metazoa; phylum Chordata; class Mammalia; order Rodentia; family Sciuridae; genus Glaucomys; species Glaucomys volans. The sequence continues at coordinate 262,979 of JAJEJO010000257.1, read as the reverse complement.
CTTTATTTTCCTAACAGAAATACTACTGTTGGTTGTGTGTGTGTGTGTGTGTGTTTTAAAATCACATACTGAAATCACATTTCTAAAAGACATTTCTCCTTTTGAAGCCATTTTTATAAAAACTATTAACCCCCAACCTTTCTCATTTATAGCAGGTACTTTATACATAGCAGAGCAAGTATTTTGTCTCTTTTTTGTATAATATAGCTTCTCTCTACAAAATGCATTATTTACCTTCTAAGCAAATAGCAAAACTGGTCAGAGCTGTGAAATATAATGAGTCTGATAATATGGAGACTTGTTAACTAATAATGATTCAATTCTTGAATTTGATCTATAAATGACTTGAGGATCAATTTTTATTCCCTGTAGACTGAAAGAGTAGAGAAGGAATGCTTCTGATAAGGCAGAGGGTTTTTCCTTCACCATCTAGCAATTCAAATATTTCCATTGTAAGCTCAAAATTCTGTAAAATTGGCTAGCTCCACACCATGCCAGGGTGAAATGCCTGTAGTGTTTCTGCTGTTGACTTTAGGTCTCCTCTTCTCTTTTAAAGGATACACATGCATCACTTCATCATCACAGCCCAAGTTGGTTTCAGGATCAGTTTGGCAACACAGGGAAAAGCAAAGGTTGCTTTTTACATGTGCTGGAATGGTTTCCCTACAGATTTTTCATCTGGGGTAGATTTTGTAGATTGAGTTTTGTTCCCAACCTCTCATCTTCTCATTTCCAGAGCTGCTCTTTCCCTCCTTAGGTGCTTTTCTAATCAAAGAACAAATCAGGTCTCCTTTTAAAAAATGCTTTCTAATCTTTTTTTTTCCCCCCAATAAAAGTTACTTACCACACTGATGGTTTTCCGAAAAATATTTATAGAGGCACACTCTGGCTTTACTGAGAGTGGTTTCTATCATTAGGACTATACATCCCTGTTGGTGGACTAATCATGCTTGCTGGTAGTTTTGATAACAGGACTACCTGTATCATTGGGTTAATGGGATGACAGAATGAATTCATATAGATGAAAGACATGGAATGCTGAGAGTTTTAATCTGCTACTATTCTATACAATAATAAGTACTAAATAGACTTATAAATGCATACCTCTTCTGCTATATATCTTTGTAAAATAGACTAGAAAATATTAAAATATTAATGATGGTTATGTCTATGGAGTTGAATATCTGGTGATCTAAATGTTCCTTTTTTCTATATGAATGAATGTTTGTTTTATTTTAAATTTTAGATGAAAGGAGGATATTCAGCCCTGTAGAAAGTAATGCAAGGATTGCCTTTAATCAACAGGGGTTTCATTGCCATTTTTTCTTTTAGCTTCCTCCACTTAACTTGTGAGTGCTTTCTAAGATTTGAGTTCAGAACATGTTTTTAAAACTCTTAACATGATCAACTGGATAATTCTTCAGAAGTTCATTAAGATCTTATTTTGCACTGGGCATCTTGTTGCATACCTGTAATACCAGCAATTCAGGAGGCTGAGGCAGGAAGATCAGAACTTCAAAGCCAGCCTCAGCAACTTAGTGAGGTCTTAAGCAGTTCAGTGAGACCCTGTCTCTAAATAAAAATAAAAAATGGACTGGGGATATGGCTCAGTGGTTAAGTGCCCCTGGGTTCAATCCCTGATAACTTAAAAAAATCGTATTTTGCTGTTGAATGCAGCTTGTTCTTCATTCTCAGTGTTATGGCTTAGCAACTGAATATAGCTAGCCTGCAGAGATAGACCACAGCCAGAAGATATTGTAGTGATAATTTATTGTCTGTTTGTTTTTTATGGCATGCAGTAGAGATATTGACCTCTGAGATTTCCTCAAATTTCCTTAATCCTAAATCAGTTTCTGATGTAGCTATAAAACCTCACAGATGAAAAGGCTCTATATTTGTTGGTTTCAGGTTTGACCCAGGAATATCTTTGGTTATGCAGATCAGGATCTGAAGGATTTAAAAGGACAAAATGTTTTTTGACTTCTTGGTCATCTGAAGAGAAGAACCAGGAATAAAAGGAGGTAAAGAAGTAAAAGAAGGAATGGGATTAATAAAGGCAGTTATAGAAGAGTACATGGTTTATAGAAATGATTACTGACTTTGATATGAAAAATGCTTCCTCCTTTGTATGGAATGTAAAAGTGTAGCTAAAAGGCTAAATTTAGTTTCTTCTCCTAGTTTTGAGGAAGATAGAAGTCAAGATTTTGCTCACTAATTGTTAGTGACCTATCAAGTCTCAACCTTTTTCAATGTCTCTACCTGCAACAGAGTAAATAATAAAAATACTGTTACTATCAGTATCAAAATAATTTTATGTGAAGACACTTTGTAAATTGTAAGGCATTAGCTAAATAGATGGTGATGATAATATAACCTCACTCTTCAAAGCCATCTAAACATTTTGCTCCGGGCTTATGTTTTCAAGTTTCTGCAGTGCTTTCAGTAGATCTTAGAATCAGTTAATTAGAGAATGTCCCATTAGTACTCAAACCCTATTTAAGTATTTTTCTGACCTTGATCCTTTTCAGGTGGTAGCATTTCTGCTGGTTGGTCTAGTTCATTGCAAAAAGCTAGAAGAAGGCAGCATACACAATAAGAACTTTGATTTTCTGCTGGCTGAGGCTGAGAGGCAACACAGAGGAAGAAGTGGTGCTAGGGGTTCCCTCATGCCTTGTCTAACTAGTCTCCTTCATTGCCTTCATGTGCCATGATGACAGAACTCCTCAAAATTTTGGGTACAGTATGAAGAGAAGAGAAAGGTGGTTTTACAAATGTAGAAGTCATGAATGAAATTTTAGTTATAGTATTAAAAGTGTAGTAAATCTAATCGCCTACTTAGTTCTTACCCAGGTTAGAGTAAGTTAGGCATATTCTATATTGTCATATTGATTCAGGCACATCCTCATTCATAATTTCTAAGGAAGCTTCTGGCCTCAGTGTTAGAAAAAACTTGGATTTCAAATAGTAATTTTCATTAAAATGTGAGATTTTGAATTACTTTGTAAAAATATACTTGTTTTTCTTACTCTCTCAAACATAAGAGACCCATAAGATTATTTTAATTAAAAAAAAAACAAAAAGCTCGTCCTTTTGACACTTGGAAGAAATTTTAAAGTATAATTACATCAATTTGGTATCTTTACAATTTGATAGTACAGCATCTATTTTTGTGCTTTTTGTAATGTATGCAGTGTTGAAAGCATTGAAGTTGCATGAACTAAAAAATATGTGAAACATGTTCTACATTTATTTTGTTGTTTTCTTATACCAAATGGAAATTGTTCCAGTGATATATTGCTGGATATTGCCTTTTAGCCATTTAAAAACAAATTTAGGAATAAATGCTCTGTTTTTTAAGATAAAATATTTAAATCTATAAATTCCGGTTGAGTGGAGCACCTAATAAGGAATAGTTGAAGGCAACAGGACAACATTACAGTATAGCTTCCATATCATCTGAAATTTGGTATTATTAGTTTTGTTGGTTGATCCAAAAACCCTCCATGTAATTTTTCACTGGATCATTCTTGTTTTGAAAAGAAATTGCCCCAGCTTTGTTTGACATTGACTTTGAAATAACTTAAATCATTTGTAAATTTTTTATAACACTTATAAATTAGAAGCAACCCATTTTTCTCTGATGGTATCCCATTTTAATTTGTCATCTAATTAAAAAATTTAAGTTGATGTCTACTAAACTTCAAGTAATTATAAGTTGATGTTGTAGAATAGTAGTTGTTATTTCTTGAGCTCTTTAATGTGTTAGATATAGTTATATAATCCTTATAATCACTCTAGCAGGTGGGAACTATTTAGTCTCATTTTACAGTTATTTTTATTTTGCATTTGAGAAAACTAAGGAATCCATTTTTAAAATACTTTTCCAGTATCATGGCTACTAGTAGTGGTAAAGCCTGGGCATGAATTCAGGCAATTGTGATTGAGAATTTAACACTCTTAACCATTATGCTGTTGTGTGTAACCATGGAAAACTTAGTTACAAAGCACAGAATGCTAACATTAACCAGATAGAAGATGAAAAAATTTGTAAATCTGGTTTGTAAAACACGTTGTATGCTTTCATTAGGCGAAAATAGGCATTAAAGAACTCAGATACTTACGTAGCTACTAGCAGAGACTGCTCATTTAAAAATATTTACAATTTTGAGTCCTATTAAGCAAGTCATATGTTCTTCCTGGAATTATTCTTCTGTAAATTTCATGATTTTACAGATTTTAGAAATATTTTTAGAATTATTCTAGTTCTAATATTTTATGAATTTATACTTCTCTTTTAATCTTCCTGATTTTGAGGACATGAAAATATAATAGGTCAAATAATTTAATCCTTTTTTATTCACTCATGTTTATGAAAAAGGTTCTGCTTCTTATAAACTACAGTATTTAGCTGGGTGTAGGAGTGCATGCCTGTAGTTCCTGCAGCTTGGGAGCCTGAGGCAGGAGGATTGCAAGTTCAAAGTCAACCTCAGCAACTTAGTGAGTCTCTAAGCAAAATTTCGAGACCCTCTCTCAAAATGAAGTATAAAAAGGGCTTGGGATTTGGCTCAGTGGTTAAGTGCCCCTGGGTTCAATCCCTGGAACCCTCCCCCCCGCAAAAAAAAATGCACACACACAAAAATATTATTGTCATTTTCATTCCCTTCAAATAAAGTTTAATTTTCCTTTTTCTCTTTTTAAAAAATTTTTTATTATATTAGTAGCATATATTAATTGTACAAAATAATGTTTTCCTTTGTGAAATTTTTATACATGCATGTAATGTACTTTGATAATATCTACCTTCCCTGTTACCATGTCTTAACCCCTTTAACCCCCTTCCTGAGGTTCTATTTTCCTTCCCTAATAATCTGTCTCTCTTATATTGTCCCTTATTTTTTTTCTGGAGTCTACATATGAGAGAAAACATGTGACGCCTCCTTTTTTTTTTTTTTTTTTGCATCTGGCTTATTTTGCTTGACATGATGATCTCCATATCCATCCATTTTCCCGTGTTGTTTATTTCTTCTTTGACCAATGAGTTAGAATTGTGTCATTCGTTTCCAAATATTTTGTGATTCTCCATTACTAATTTCTTTTTTCTTTTCTTCTTCTCTTTATTTTATTTTAACTTTTCTACTGTGGTGCTGAGGATATATCAAATCTAGAGCCTTGCCTGGAAAATTTTCTATCACTGAGCTACATCCCCAGCCTAATATTGTTTTCTAATTTAATTCTGTTGTGATCCGACAACTTAATTTTATAATATTTAAATCCTTTGAAATTTATAGAGACTAGTTAGGCTATTGATAAGAAATAAGAATATGGTCTGCCTTGGTAAATGTTCTCTGTATACTGTAGAAGGATGTATATTCTGCTGTTGTTGGGTGGAATGTCCTAAAAATGTTAGATCAAATAGGTAATTCAAGTTTTTCTTTTTATATATTTACTGATTTCTGTCTATCAGTTTAAAAGAGGTGTTAAAATCTCCTTTTTGTAACTTTTTTTAGTATCTTTCCTCTTTCAAGTCAATCAGGTTTTATGTTACGTATTTTGGAGTTCTCATAATTGGTGCCTTGAAGATTGCTGCATTCTCTTGATGAAATGACTCCTTTATCATATTATAAGGACCCTCTTTATTCTTGATTTTTTTTTTTGTTTTGTTTTGAGATCTGTTTTGTCTATTAATAGCGCATGGTTTGTATTTTCTATCACTTTAACCTATGGTGTGTGTCATTTAGAGGGGATTTTTTGTAAGCAAAATTTAAGTTGGTCTTTTTTTATGTGATGTGACAACCTGCCTTTTCATTTGTGTGTTGAAATTATATTTTATGTCATAATTAATATGGTTGTATTGAATTCCACTGATTAGCATTTGCTTTCTGTTTGTTCTGTTTATTCTTTGGCTCCTTTTTCCTTCTTATTTTCTCCTGGATTAGCTGAGTAATTTTTATGGTTTCCTCATATCCTTTATTGGCTTATTGCTCTACTTCTTTGTTTTCTTTTTATAGTGGTACTATATGGTTTGCAATATGTTTCCTTAGAGTATAGCTTCAGATAATTTGCCACTTCATGTATAATATGAGAAAAGCCAGGGATTCTGAACAGGGGTTGGGACAATGGAATGAAGGACCATACTGGAATCATGTTGGGTGTACATATAGGAATTTGGAAAAATGCCTCACAGTAGATGTCTTTCTAATGACTTCTGTTCCTCTTAGAGGAATACTAATAACACCCTTTCTTTTTGTCTTAATGAGAAAATTGAGCTCAGATTAAAGTGACTTTAAAAATGACAGGACCAGGACCACCATACCATCATATAATAAATATGTGTCTTAAAGTCAGTAGACCTGTATTCAATTCTAGCACTGTCACTTCCTCAATATGTGACCTTGGACAAGTTATTTAACTACTTGAATTTTTCGTGCTCAAATGGACAGAATAATCACCTTATAGGGTGGTTGTTCTATTGTGCATATGGGATTGATTTCTATCTTGGTTGTCAAAATTAAAGGGGATAGTATTTATGAAGTACTTAATTAAATCACTTGGCAGATTTAGGACTTCAAAAATGCATATCATATAGGGCTGTGGAAGTTATTGACTGACTCCCAAGTAAGTGCTCTTATTTTAATATCCTGGGAAATTACCTTTTCAAACTTTAGTCAGTCCTTAACACCTTGAGAACTTTTGTATAAACATTAAGAAAAAAATCGTCAACACAGACGAGATTACTATGAGTGAGTGTGATAATTAATCCAAATATGTTCAGAGTTGGGAGAGCACATGGCCAGTGAAGCAAGCCACAAAAAAGCTAGTGGATGAAACACTCAGAAACATTCCCTCCCCACTCCATTTTATGAATTGATAGAGGATGAGGGGTTAATATTGACATGGTGTGAGACGATCATCTTGTATCTCACTGAGTTATATTTACGAAGAGACAGTTCATATTAAGAGATTAGAATTCAGGTAAATGAGAAAGCTGTAACAGTAAATCTGAAAGTCATCACAATATACAAGTGAAAGTTGAAATTTCAATATATTATTCCAGGGACAGTGTGCTCAGAGAAGAACATAGAAAGGAAAGGATGTACCATGGGGGGAAATAATCCTTGCTGTGGGGAAGAGGAGGAAGCCAAGGAAGTTAATGCTTTTCTCATCTTGGGGGCATTCCCAGCCTCTAATGGCAGTGTCCAGCATTCAATGAATGGATATTTATTTATAGTGACTGTAGATCTTAGTAGTTTTTCTTCAATAGATGAAACTGTTAATGGGCCCATTAAAAATGCTAGTGGTATCTAATGCAAAGTTCTTTTTTGATAGGATAGCAAGTATATCTTTGATTTCAAACTGGCATGGATAAGGAAAACTAGAGGGAAATGTGGTGATTTTAAGTTCTTACTTTGTGAGACTATGATTTTATTCTTTTAAACATTTTTTTTTTAGTTGTAGATGCCTTTTTTTTTAGTTGTAGATACCTTTATTTTATATATTTATTTTTATGTGGTGCTGAGGATCAAACCCAATGCCTCACATGTGCCGGGCAAGCACTCTACCACTGAGCTACAACCCCAGCCCCATGATTTTACTCTTATAAAGAGTGCCATTAATGGCACTTGCCTGTAATCCCAGTGGCTCAGGAGACTGAGGCAGGAGGATCACAAGTTCAAAGGCAGCCTCAGCAAAAAGCAAGGCACTAAGAAATTTAGTGAGACCCTGTCTCTAAATAAAATAGAAATTGGGGCTGGGAATGTGGTTCAGTGGTTGAATGGCCTTGAATTCAATTCCTGGTACCCCCTCCCCCCACCAGAAAAAATATGTCATTCTCATGAATGTTAAAAAATTTCAAGTATGAAGCTCAATCTTTGTTAACTTGGATATAACAAAAATATTCATATATACATTTATATCAAAGTAGATTGGAGTATGGCATGAATATACATTTTATAGTTAGATGTAGTTCCCTTTGTGTCCTGATGTAGTCTTTTACCAGCTGTGGAACTTTGGGGGAAATTCTTCATCTCTGGAGCTCAGTGTCCATTTCAATAAAGTAGAAAACAGCACACGATTTTTAACATTGGTTTAAGAATTAAAGTATTAAGTTTAGTGTTGGTTACTTGGTAGGAACCCAATAAATGTTAGCTTTGTTTTATGCATGCTAGGCAAGTACTTTTCCACTGAGCTACATCCCCAGCCCCTTTTCATTTTGATTTGAAATGTGGTTTTGCTAAGTTGCCCAGACTGGCCTTGTACTTGTGATCATCCTGCCTTAACCACCTGAGTCTCTAGAACTACAGTTGTGGGCTACCACACTAGGCTTTTTATTGTTGTTGTTGTGGTTAATTGGGTTCAAATAAAGGAGTGCAAAGAAGACAACCCTAAATTATTAGGTCAATCTTTTAGGTGTCAAAACCATATTACCATTTTTCAGGTTATCTAGGGGGAGGGTGTCATTTTTTTTTTTTTTCTTTTCATGGTTTATTACTTAGTATCCATCCCCTCACACTGAGATATATGAGATATATCATGCAAAAAAGCATAAAAGGGTTTTCACTTGCAACCTTATTCACAGTTGTCAAGAGAACTACTGTACAGCAATTAGCTTACATTTGTTCCAACTGTCTTGACTCTGTGAAGGTGTTAAAGCAGTGAACTGTTAGGTTAAATTCCACATTCAGCAAGCATTTGTTCCTTGTCTTCAAAGAGAGAAGAAAGGAAATAAGAATGAATTTTTCAAAGAAATTGTGTCTGAAATCTGCTGTAGTTTTAAGTATTTTTCTCTGTGGAGGTTCTTTTATCTTCTTAAGTCAAACTGAAACATAAGAGCCCAATATAAACACTGAAGTTATGCCATTTAAAAATAAAAGTGTTCACTTTGAGCAACACAAATCATGAAACCATGATGGAAATATCCTTAAAATATTAAACTTCCATAAAAATAATTTCATTGTTTATTTTTGGAAAGAAACATGAATCACCTCAATTATGAATTGTTGAGTTTTATTGGAAATATTTCACAAAATAATTTGTTGAATAGACTTTAAAGATTTCTACTTGGTGTACACTATGTTTTAGCAAATATTTTAATAACATTGTGATGGAAAATGTAGCTGTTATTATTTAGACAGTTTGGATTAAAAGAGAAAATGTGATTGAAAAAAGTTAAGATGTTACTATAAAATGATAGGTTTTGTATAATTTTCTGTATATTTTATAAGTAAAGGATTATTTGTTTTGTTTTGTTTTCTTGTTAAATTGAGAAAAATTTCAGATATTTAAAACCTCACTTTAAATACTAATTAAGAACTGTGATTTTTAGATTCATCAGTACAAATAAATTAAAATCTTATTTAAAAAATTTACCCCATTCTCTCTATATATTGGTTTTTATTTAATTCCCATTAAAAGATAAGCACAGATTTTTGAGCATTTGTAGTAAATGCTCAAATGCTCTAGTCAATTTGGAAGTATGATTTTTTTCTAGAAATTCTGCTAGCATTAATGATTTTAACAAATTAAGAAATTTTCTTTTTTTTTCCTAGTCATTCAGATAGTCATAAAGTTCACTTTCTTTCCAAAGATAGCTTGGTAATAAGGCCAGAATGGTTAAAAAGTACACCGCTTCATGTTTTTTTAATTAGGTGATTAAGCTTTTGCTGTAGACACATTGCATCTCCTGAAGCCACCTCTGGGATTTGTGGGTTTTACTGACTTCTGTGGGTTTAGAGCAACAACTTTAAAAATGCCTGCTTCAACATATGCTGGCAGAATGGGTTAAAAAACATGACCCAACTATATGTTGTTTGCAGGAGACAAACTTTATGGGCAAAGACAAACACAGGCTGAAAATGCTAGGCTGGAAATTGATATACCATGTGAATGGAGCCTAAAAACAAACAGGAGTAGATACCCAGATGTCTGACAAAGTGGACTTCAAACAAAATTTCATCAGAAAGGACAAAGAAGGTCACTTCATACTGGCAAAGGGACTGATCCAACAAGAATTTATAACTATAATATTTATGACACCAAATTGGGTGCAACTAATTATGTAAAAGAGACACTACTTAAATTGAAGCCTTAGGTAGATCTAGTATAGTAGTACTAGGTGAGTGATTTCCACACACCTCTTTCACCATTAAATAGGTCATCCAGATATAAACTCACTGAAGACTCTTTGGACCTGAAAAATATTGTAAATCAAGCAAACCTAATAGATGTTTATGGAATATTTCATCCAACAAGAGCTGTGTACACTTTCTTCTCTGTCGCTCATGGAACCTTCTCCAAAATAGACCATATTTTAGGACACAAAGCAACATTTAGCAAATACAAAAAAATTGATATAATTTATTGCATCTTATCAGGTCATAATGGAATGAACTTAAAAATGAATACCAAGAAACTGCAGAAACTATGTGAACACATGGATACTGAACAATATACTTTGGAGTGAATAAATTGAGTGATAGAAGAAATCAGAAGAGAAATTTAAAAATTCTTTGACTCAAATGAGAATAGTGATACAACATACCAGAACCTCTGGGACACTACGGAGGAAATTCTAAGAGGAAAGTTTATAACTATGAGTGCCTATGTAAAAAAATTGGAAAGATCCCAAATAAACAACTTAATGATGCATCTCAAGTCCTTTGAAAATGACAAATGAACCAATTCTAAAACTAATAGAAGGAAGGAAATAATTAAGATCAGGGGTGGAATTAGTGAAATTATAATAAAAAAATAATACAAGGGATCAATGAAACAAAGAGTTGCTTCTTTGAAAAGATAAACAAGATTGATAAACCCTTAGCCAAACTAACCAAAATAAAAAGAAGACCCAAGTTAATATAATTAGAGGTGAAAAAGGAGAAATCACCACAGACATTACAGAAATCCAGCTGCTCATTAGGTACTATTTTTAAAAACGTGAATCAAGAGGACACAAAAAACCTAAGTAGATCCACAACTTGTAATGAAATAACAGCAGTAATAAAAAGCCTTCCAACAAAGAAAAGCCCAGAACTGCGTGGATTCTAAGCTGAATTCTACCATCATTAAAGAAGAACTAATGCCAATATTCCTGAAATTGTTCCATGACATAGAAAAGGATGGAACCCTTCCAAATTTGTTCTATAATGCCAGTGTCACACTCATACCAAAACCAGATAAGGACACATTAAGGAAAGAAAGCTAAAGACCAATGTCCCCGATGAACTTAGATGCAGAAATCCTTAATATATTAGCAAACATGTTCAACAGCATAGTAAGAAGATTATAAATCATGACCAAGTTGATTTTATTCTAGAGATGTGAGGATGGTTTAATATATGCAAATCAGTAAATGTAATTCAACACATAGGAGAATTAAGAACAAAAATCAGTCATCTCAGTAGATGCAGAGAAGATTTTCAACAAAATCCATCACTCATTCATGATAAAAACACTGAAGAAACTAAGGATAGAAGGAACCTACATCAATTGTATAAAAGCTATATGTGGAAAACCTAAAACCAACCTCTTAGTAAATGGGGAAAACTGAAAGAGTTACCTTTAAAATTTGAAACAAGATAAAGATGTCCACTAACATCCCTCCTATTTAATATAGTGCTAGAACTTCTACCCAGAGCAATTAGGCAAGAAAAGAAAAGAAAAGAAAAGAAAAGGAATAAAAATAGGAAAGAAATTAAATTATCACTGTTAGCAGTTGATATGATCCTATACTTAGAAGATCCAAAAAATTCCACCCAAAGACTGCCAGAGCTAATAAATTTGGCAAAGTAACAGGTTACAAAATCAACATAGAAAAATCAATAACTTTCCTATCTACCAGCAATGAATCTGCTGGGAAAGAAAAGAATTCCATTCACCATAGCTTAAACAAGCAAACGTAACCAAGATGGTGAAAGACCTCTACAGTGAAAACTACAGAACACTGAAGAAATAAATTGAAGACCTCAGAAGATGGAAAGACCTCCTCTATATTCATGGATAGGCAGAAACATTAATGGTAAAATGGCTGTACTACCAAAAGCAATATACAGGTTCAATGCAATCCTCATCAAAATATCAATGACATTCTGCAATGAACTAGAAAAAAAGTCCTAAAATTCATTTGGAAAAATAAAAAACCCAGAATAGTGAAAGCAATTCTAATCTAAAAAATCAATGCTGGATGCATTACATTACCTGACTCAAATTACATTGCTGAGCTATAGTAACAAAAACTGCATGGTAGTGCAGTCCATATAAAAACAGACACATAGACCAGTGGTACAAAATAGAAGTTACAGAGGCAACTCCACATATCAACAATCATCTGATCCTTGAATAAATTGCCAAAAATGGACATTGGAGGAAATACAGCCTCTTTAAGAAATGGTGCTGGAAAAAAAAAATGTTATCCATATGTGGAAGAATGAACTAGACATTTATCTCTTACCCTGCCCCCACATCAACTCAAAGTGGATTAAAGACTAGGAATTAGACAGAAACTATGCAATTCCTAGAAGAAAATATAGGGACAACACTTCAGCATAGAGGCTTCAGCAATAGAAGCCCTGAAGCCCAGGAAATAATGCCACGAGTTAGTAAATGGGATGGCATCAACTTAAAAAACTTGCATAGCAACAGAAGAATGTTAAGAGAGAACCTATAAACTGGACATGGTGGCGCATGCCTGTAATCCCTGCAGCACCGGAAGCTGAGACAGGAGGATCTTGAGTTCAAAGCCAGCCTCAGCAAAAGCAAGATGCTAATCAACTCAGTGAGACCCTTCTCTAAATAAATTGCAAAATAGGGCTGGGGATGTGGCTCAGTGGTTGAATGCCCCTGAGTTCAATCCCTGCCTCCTCCCCTGCAAAAAGAGGGAACCTACAGAATGGGAGAGAGTCTTTGTTAGCTACTCTTCTGATAGAGAATTAATATCTGGAATATATTAAGAACTCAAAAAACTTAACACCAACTCCCCCAATAACCTAATTAATAAATGAGCAAATGTATTAAATAGACACTTCTCAAAGAAAGAAATACAAATGGCTATTAAGTATGTGAGAAAATGTTTAACATCATTAGCAGTTAGAGAAATGCAAATCAAATCCTCACTGAGATTTTATCTCATGCCAGTCAGAATGGCTGTCATCAAGAATACAAATAATAATAAAGGTTGGAGAAGATGTGGATAAAAAGAGACACTTTTGTATTGTTGGTGGGATTGTAATTAGTACAACCACTATGGAAATCAATATGGAGGTTCCTCAAAAACTAGGCATGGAACCACCATATGACCCAGCTATAATACTCTTTGGTATTTATCCTAAAGAATTAAAGTCAGCATACTACAGTGATACATGCATACCCATATTATAGCAGCACAATTCACATTAGGCAATGTATAGAACCAGCCTGCTTGCCCATCAGTGGATGAATGGATAAAGAAAATGTGATATACATAATGGAGTTTTATAAAGAAAAGTGAAATGTGTGTCATTTGCAGGAAAATGAATGGAACTTGAGACCACTATGTTAAGCAAAATAAGCCAAATTCAGGTTAGGGGTCATAAACTTTCTCATATGTGGTAAAGTTTCCTCTCTGGAGGAAAAAGGGAAAGAAAGTTGTGTAGGGAAAGTGGCAGGGATCTCATGAAAATCAAAGGGAGATAAGTAGTGAAAAGGTACCAGGGTATGGAAGGACAGGAGGGAGGGGGAAGGTGCTGGGGAGTGATATTGGTCAAATTATATTGTTACCTGTTCAAATATGTAACAACAAATCCCATCAATGTGTACAACTATACCAATAAAAATGTAGATAAAAACAGATTATGATATATGTGCACAGTAAAAAGCCATGCTTAACTAAGAAAAAAAATGCCAGCTTCAATTTTTGCATCTTGTTATGAGCTTTTACTTTATTTATTTACATTAGGAAAATGATATTTGTTTATAACACTGAAGAAGAAAAAGTGAAGTGAATTAATTCAATAAAAATTATTATGCTGTTTCAAGCCTTCCTTTCTTTTGTCTACTGCTAATTATTATTCTACACTTAAAAACAGTCACCTTGGAATCATGTTAAGAGCTAAATTCTGCAATTTGTAATAATTCTAGTAAAGTGGTAGCACTTCATTATGAAGATTCATATAGATGATGGTGCAAACCATGACTTGAGGTCATTACCTTGAAGGATTTAACCTTAGTTCTGTGAGTCCTTTTCTTGGAAAATCAGCTGCATTAAGTAATGTAAGACTTTTTGTTGACCTTTCATGGTTTTATTGTAAAGTGGTTCTACTCTCATTTTAAAAGTACAAGCCATGGGCTGGGGATGTAGCTCAGTTGGTAGAGTGCTTGCCTGTCAAGCACAAGGCCCTGGGTTCAATCCCCAGCACCACAAAAAAAAAGTACAAGCCAAGATAAACTATAGCACTGATGACCTGTTTTCACAATAAGCATTGTATTAAGACTTCAAACATTTTGATCATGTGGTATTTACACACACACACACACGGAACACTAGTTTCTTGTTTCTCTATGTGACTATGAGAGCCTATAATGTCAAAATCAGTTGTCAGGGTGTGCAAAAATTTTTCAAAGCAGAAAGTAATTGATATAATTAAGCTTTAATGCTGGCCTGTCTTATGTGTACAGAGCAATTTGAAGGGGTCATTTTCTAGCTAGTATTTAATTATGGGCAGTCCTTTTATTTGGGAGGGACATCAGAGAAAGAGATGGGGGAAAGCAAGACAGGAGAGAAAGAATTATTCATTAGCTCACATCGAAAATTCTGTTGCTGTCTTAATTGTGAAAGAATTATTCAATGTTGAGTAAATTTCATAAGGAAAGGGTTTGGATTTTTTTGTATGTAAATAATCTTTCAGTTGCATTTACAGCTCACAATTCTTATAAATCTGGTATGTGAGAAAAGTGACTCCATGGAACCATGAAAAGTAATCAGTATTTTTACATGTGGTTTTTGAATGCAATATTAGATTATTGTTATGATATTACAAGAAAATAATTTATATTACTTTCATAGTAAGGACTACATAGAAAATAATTTTTGAGTTGGTTTTAATGGGAGGTATTTCCCTTAACTTTGCTTCATATATTGCATATTGCAGTGGTACTACTTCTATATAAATTAGGTCTTGACAACTTTTAGGCTAGTAAAACTCAACAGAATGCATTAGATGATTAAAGATGCAATAGCATGGCTGGTTTTGAAGTTACATTTGTACAAACAATTTTCAAATCCTTTAAAAAGAGAATGTGAACATAATATGTAAAGAAGTAATTGTAGAACATTTTAATATGGATAAATAGAACAAGTTGTGGAAAACTTGTAAACTTCCCATCTAAAACTGGTTACCCTTATGAGCATTTCATGCTGTTTGACAGTGAAAAGTGCATCTTTTAAAGGCTGTTACACAAACTATTACATTTAAAAGGCTTCTGTCTCACACCCCAAAATTGCACTTATTTGATTCAAGTGAAAATTTAGGATTTGTTCCCTGTTTATTTTGGTCGCAATTATTATTGTGTTGAATTTTGCCTTTTCCCTTTCCTGGTAAACTAGAAATTAGTCTTTTTGGCTTCTTTATTTCAGTGAAAACATAGTTTCTGTATTATAGGTTACCTCCAGAGATGATGTAATAATAAAATTATGAGCCACAGACTCAGATACTATATATAATAATAAAATATTATACCTGGAATACCAAGATTACTCAAATATCTGAGGAAGAAGAGAAGATGAAGAAAGAGAAGAAGAAAAAGCAGAAAAGTTTTGCAAGATGTTTCAGAATTCCTATAGAATATAAAATACAGTGAACCACTTTTGTTGATATCTCCACACACACACAGTTTGCCTCACTTGAAACCTTGTTAAACACTCTTGAAACAGTACCCTATTCATTTATGTGAGAGAGAAACTTGGAAACGTTTAAGAGACCCTCTTATTTTAGGATTACATTCTCCATGTTATAGGAGTATTTCTTTCATTGTATAACAAGCACTTTGAGCTTCTGGCAGGCCTTCCTGCTTCTTTTTGAGTGCCTTCCTTCTTTTTTCTTATAAACCATAGTCTGTTAGAAAGGGCTTTTGACTGGGAATTAGAAGTCCTGAGTTCTAATGCCTATTCTGATACTCACTAAATGGTCCATTTGGAGTATTGATATTGGTCTCGGACTCTGTGAAATGGGAGCCTGAACTAGATGATCTCCTGAAATGCTATCATATTGAGAAGCAGGCAAATTATATGAAGACCAATTATCTTTCCCCATCAAAAGAAAATTTACTTGGACTGGGGTTGTAGCTCAGTGTTAGGGCACTTGCCTAGGACATGGAGGTATTGGGTTTGATCCTCAGCACCACATGCATGCAAAAATAATAATAAAAAAAGGTCTAAAAAACCAAAAAAATTACTGATTGATCAGTTCATCAAATGGGTAATTCTAAATTCAGTTTGCTGACATATTAATTTGTTGAATAGTCACTTTGGTAAACTTACCAAATACTTTGATTTATCCATTTGCCTCATGACTAGTTTTCCAAATTATAAACTGTTTAAAAATGTGTTTGTATTAAATACATATAAAGTTCATCACTAATCATGCTAGAGAGAATAGTCTTTAACTTTTGGTGGTGATTATTAAGTTTTAGTCTTTCTGTACAAAGGAATTTCAACCCCTGATATTTTATGATAGAATCATTTATCAGTTCAGCTCAACTGAATGCCAGATTTATCAGATATTTAACAACTGAATGTAGTTACAGTGATTTTTTCAGTCATTTAAAACAGAAGCACCATACTCATCCGGTTGAGTGGGTTAACGAAATGTGCGAATTAAGGCATGTACAAAATACATTGAAGTGTATAGAAAATGTGTTAAAGGAAATAAACCTTTCATACTATCATTTATAAACTCTGTAGCATTCACGATATCCATAGCTCTTTGATTTAAAATAAATTCTCAGTCCCCAAAATTATGAGCCCTGAAAATAGCAAAATTTCATAATAGTACAGGTAGGCTACACTGTTGGATTGCAACAAAATTTTAGGTAAATTAAAACCTTGATCTCATCAACTTAAAAATCAAGTTACTATGCAAGGGCCCTTTAGAACAGATTTATTCAACACATATATCAGTCAACAGTATAAATAGTTAAGTTTTGAGTGAATATGTAATATTGGCCATTGGGCAAAATGAGTTCATTTTGAGAAAGGAGACCTTGTTTTCTTCGTACCTTATCATCATCTTCGCCAGGGATGGGGGAAAATAAAACTTTATTGGAAGCATATTACTGTCTTTGGAATTAGAGTCCTTTTTCCTCAGCCACATCCTTTAGCCTGAATTGTAACTATTTGTAAGTTCTTCTGCCTCCGTGTGTGTGACAATTGGGCCACCATGTAGACCTTTTGAAATCCTGAAGAAGTACAATAAGTCATGTGGATGAGAATTTAAAAGTTACTTTATAATTTACTCTTTTTCTCTGATTACTATAGTAAAACATGTTCCATATGAGCATTGGACTGATTCAATGCAATTAATTGATCAGGGTATATGATAATTTCTTCATCATGTCAAGGAAGGATGGCCCTGTGCTAGAGTAGGAATTGAGATGACAGTTGGACTAGAGGACTACATTAAAACATTGTCATAGGGATCACATGACCTAAATACTGTTTGATTTAGAATCTTCCATGAAGCTGTTTGCTCCTGTTATTAGCCTTAATTGCAGTGTTCTATTAGGTTGTGGGCTTAAATTTATTTTTCTGGCAGTTGCTGAAAGCAATTTGTGATTGTCTATAGATTACAGACCAACAACCCTGGGCACCTATATCAAAGACCCACTGATAACCAGTTTTTGGATAAATGAACTAGATGAGATGCTCCTTTTTGGCAACTGAAAGGCTGCATTCAGTCATTCCTACTCCTCTAGGAGTTGAGGGCAGATACCTGAGAGTTCCATTCTGAGATATCAGAAAGAAAATATATTGCCCCGTGGCACATAATTAACATTGTCTGAGTCCTGACTCAAATTCCACAAGCATATCTGTGTTGATGCCTTTGCAGAGGTAATACAATATCCAACTGATTTTTTTATTCTTAGCTGATGTCTACAAAATAGACAGCCATCTTGTCAGGTACTTTGTGTTACTGGAATCAAAATTAAGACTTCCTTTTAGAGGATAATGTGTCATGGAAGATTATTAACTGTGTTAGAAATTATAGCATGTCTAATTCCTATAATGTAGAAAATTGAAAATGTAGAAAAGACTCCTATTCTAGAAAGGACTGTTAAGCATTTAACAGTCTGTTAAGCATTTAATTGTCATATTTTAAGCCTAGTACTGTATATGGCTGAGTTAGAAAAAGAAAGCCAAAACTTTGTTCCTAAACCTAATAGGTTATATAAGATATTTAAATCCTTGCTCTGCCCCTTTCTAGTTGTGTGGCCTCGGTGCTGATGGAATTAAAGTTCAGTGCCTTAGTTTTCTCATCTATGACAAAAAGGATATTAAAAGTACTTACCTTATAGGATTTCTAGGCAGATGAAATAATGTATGTAAATTTCTTACATAAATGTGTTAACTAATTAGTAACTACAGACTTCCTGGAATTTTTTTATTTTTGAGAGTTTCAGTGATTATTGAGAGGACATAGGAGAATGTCAGTTGAATGTTGCCAAGCTGAAATAAATTTCAAGTGGTTAATTAATGATGAAGTCAGAACAATTACTATTAGGATAATTACTTATTCTTAGCATTTCAGCTGTGAAAATTAAAGGTCTATAAAGATCTCAGTATTTCTGTCAACAAAGGGAGCCCACCACATCGCCTGAGATGACATGATTAGAGCATTGGTTCCAAATCCATAATTCAAATCAGGTGTACTTTTTAAAACAGTGATTGATGTGTCAGAAGGTCCGGAGCAACAGCTGAAGACCTAATGTGCTAATTTGACTATATGTAATCCTAATCTTTTTTCTTGTTTAAAAAGCTTAATCAATCAATCTTTTGAGACTTAAAATTCAAAGAATGTGGGAGTTGTTAGAAAATGTTGATTTAATAAAAATTGAAAGTGAAGTCTTATTAGAAAATTAAAAGCATTTAAAATGAATACTTTGATTAGAAGTGGCTCTAATAAACAATTATACAATGTTTCATAGCATTTAATGCCTCTGATAAAGCATATCTACTCTTTGGAGATTCATCTATTCATTCAACAAATTGAAGATCCCATGTATATTAGGCACTGTGGCACCTGTGAAAGTGAGAAAGAAGCATAGATATTGTGCTCATGGAGTTTAAGCTCTGATTGGCAAGAATTATACTACAATATGATAACTGATGCACTGAATAATGATAGGGTGCTATAGGAACATCTAGGAGAACGTTAAGCCCAGACTTGTTAAAAGGAAGGGTGCAGAGAAGTGGTCATTTGGGAAGCTGAGAGAAGTAGAATTAATCCTGACCATGTAACATGAAGATGAGAGAGGTATGAAAGAAAAATTGTTAAAGCAGAAGAAACTGCCTGTTCCAATACCCCAGGTTAGGGAACTTGAGCGTAGTTCCATAGGGCTAGACTATATATACACTTGGGAAAGATATGGGCACAAGTTATATTCTCAAGAACCTTATAAACCTTGTTAAGGGATTTGGAGTTTGTCCTGAGAGCACTGGGGATCTATTGTAGGAAGAGGCCTGAACTCTAAGGATTCATGTGGTGAGATGAAGATAATTGAACAGATTTTTTTTTAGAGATAATTAGGATGCAGAATCATTAGACTCATTAATTGATTAGATTTGGTGGATGAGAGCAAAAAGAAATTTGGTACTTTCAGACTTCCTTGAGAAAAAAAGATGCCAAGATAACTGAATCCTCAGATTGTTTCTCTTTGTCTAATGCCATCAGTAGACTTTGAACCCATTGATGGGCAGAGACTATGTATCTTCCTATATCATGTAAGAGCGAGTTTAATTTAAGAATGATGAAAATTTAGATTGGGCTTTGATGATTGCATTTGAACAGTTAGACTTGTACTAATGAAAGGCTATTAAAAAAAGATGCAACAGGTAGTAAAAAATCCAGAACTACAGCTCAGTAGAATTAAAAGTATTAACTGAAAGATCTGGGAGTCTCACATGTAGGTAATATTAGTTGGCTAAATTCTTCAAAATAGAAAAGTGAGAAGGCAGAAAATACATCCCAAACTCAACTCTGTATATATATGTGTGTGTGTGTGTGGTGTATGTGAGTGTGTTCTAAGGGAAGAATAAATCTTTGAGGGATATAGGATTGAGAGATTGTCACTAATTTCAAGTATAATTTAATAGTACAGTGAGTCTGAACACTAAGAAAAGGATATAGACATTTTATATAAAGAGATTGTTCCTTTCTGTCCTTGGAAACCACAGGATTCTTAGAGTGATATAGTAGAAAGTACATATCAAGGCATACTTACTTGAGTAGAATTTGCAAAGATGGAGATGGTGAGTGTAGCGAATTCTTTTTGAAAATTTGATGATGAATGATTAGAATAAGAATAGTTACTACTATGGCTGAATAATATTCCATTGTGTATATATACCACAGTTTCTTTATCCATTCATCTGTTGAAGGGCATCTAGGTTGGTTCCACAATCTAGGTATTGTGAATTGAGCTGCTATAAACATTGATGTGGCTGCATCACTGTACTAATCTCATTTTAAGATTTGGATATAGGCCAGGGAGTGGGATAGCTGGGTCAAATGGTGGATCCATTCCAAGTTTTTTGAGGAGTCACCATACTGCTTTCCAGAGTGGCTGCACCAGTTTGCAACTCCACCAGCAATGTGCAAGAGCAAAAAGAAATCTGATGCTTTCAGACTTCTTGAGAAAAAGGATACCTTTTTCCCCATATCCACGCCAACACCTATTATTGCTTGTATTCTTAATGATAGCCATTCTAATGGGAGTAAGATGGAATCTTAGAGTTTTTTAAATTTGCATTTCTCTAATATTATTCATCCACAAATAAGAGTAAAATTATGGCATTTGCAGGTAAATGATGGAATTGGAGAATATCATGCTAAGTGAAATAAGCCAATCCCAGAAAACCAAAGGCTGAATGGCCCTTTCCCTGATAAGTGGATGATGATATATGATGGGGATAGAGGAGGGATGGGTAAGAGAAGAATGGAGGAACTTTAGATTACATAGAGGGAAATGAGAAGGGGGCAGGGGGAGGGGTCAGGAGTATGAAAGATGGTGGAATGAGACAGACATCATTACCCTATGTACATGTATGATTATATGAATGGTACAAATCTACATTGTATACAACCATAGATAGAAACGAAAAGTTGCACCCCATTTGTGAACAATGAATCAAAATGCAGTCTGTAAAAATAATTTAAAAAGAATAGTTAATGTATTATCAGGGATAAAGGAGAAGTTCTTTCTCCTTTTACTCCTCACAGAAGACTACCAAAGTATAATAAGAGGAGGAGGCTGAGAGGGAAATAAAACTAATTATATGATATTTCACACTTACCTAAAATATTAGATAATGACAGCTGCTTTTAATCAGAGAACTTAATTTTAAACATTTAAATCATCCCAGTTAGGTGCATTTATTAAGAATGTATGAGATAGTATAAGACAATCCACTTTAGAAGGTAGGACTATTTAGTAAGGAGTTTTCAAAGGAATTATTGTTCCTGGAACCAAGAAAATGCTTAAGACTGATTGGAAGTACAGCCATATATAGAGCACATCCACTGATTCTCATAAAATCAACTCCAAAGGAACAGTGATTTTAAATAACCGCAATTATTTCAAATTTTACTGATTTTTTTTAAACAAATAGTTTGGTAAGTATGTGAATTTCATGATTTGGCTAGATTCTTCACTATGTTACACATGCATTTCTGTAATGAAAACAATTTAGACATTTCATTTGATTAATAGCATCGTTTTACAGAAAAATGTTTCCAAAATTTTTGTGTGTGAATATATGGAGTTTTTTTTTTTTGAGGTTCACCCACACTTTTGTTCACCATATTTGACACAACGTGGCATTTATGAGAATTTAGTTCTTTAACATACTACATGTTTGAAATGGGGTATGTTGTTTCAGTTATTAGCAATGTTATCATACCGTATTATTTTCCCTTTTTAGACATGCTGATCTCTTTGAGCCTGTCCTTAGACTAGTGAGGAACTGCAAAAGATTCTATTTCCCACTTTTATAAAAAAGAAAAAATGATTGGAGGAAAAAAAAATCATGTAGGCAAGAGAATCTAAGAGCAAACTTGTCACTGCAATCTTTTCTAGTGTGAAGAAAATTAAGAATTTCTAGTTTTGCTTTCCCTCTCTGTAAAATCCAAAGGAAATCTTCCTGTTTTTGGACAGTACTACCTGCCTATTTCTTTTGTGGCTCTTTAGGTTATGTTGATGTTTAAGCTAATCTTTGCTTTTGTTCCCATCCCATCTAAACTAAGACCACTTGGATGCCTTACTTGGCAAACATTTTTTGTTTTGTTTTGGTACCACGGATTGAATCTAGGGGCATTTAATTACTGAGCCACATCCCCAGATCCCCAGACCTTTTAATTTTGAGACAGGGTCTCACTAAGTTGTTTAGGGCCTCTCTAAAATGATGCAGTTGACCTTGAACTTGAAATTCTCCTGCCTCAGTTTCCTGAGCCACGGGGATTACAGGTGTGCACCACTGAGCCCAGTAGCTAACAAATTCTTTATCAACCCCCAAATTAGGTAGGATAGGTACTTCTATGTATGTGGATCAAACCATGTTGGTGAGTATAGGGGCAAAAAGGGATAAAAGTTCATTGTGTTTAGGGTCTGTAGGAAGAATGTACACTTGACATTAGGACCAGTTTAGAAAGGAGATGCTTGCTTGCTTGCTTGGTGGAACTAGACAACTACATTACACACCTTTATCCTCTCCTCAATTGATATCTTTAGAAGAGATACCATTGCTGTTTTCAGTTTGTATACAAAGGGAGTAAATTTAAGGGAATTTAAATTCATGTCTTGATTCTGGATTGGACAATATGTATTGGGCAGTGTCATCAACAAGGAATCATTTTGACATTTGGGAATGTGTACTACCATAGATTTCCTACCCTTTTTTTTTTTTTTTTAACCAGGGATTGAACTCAGGGGCACTTGGTCACTGAGCCACATTCCCAGCCCTATTTTGTATTTTATTTAGAGACAGGGTCTCACTGAGTTGCTTAGGGCCTTGCTAAGTTGCTGAGGCTGGCTTTGAACTCGTGATTCTCCTGACTCAGCCTCCCGAGTCGCTTGGATTACAGGCATGCGCCACCATGCCTGGCAGATTTCCTTCTTTCAGCATAAAATGACTATGTACAAGTGACAATGAGTGAATCTGTTGAGACTTAACTCCAGAGATATTTTTAAATAGCTATTCTATTAGATAAATTATATAAAAATAGCTTATTCTGTTAGAGACATTGAAAAGGTGGCTCTTTTAGAACCTCTTGTTAAAGTTTTGAAGCACTTAGCAGTAAGAAGGAAGGCAGAGCTCTTGCTTAGCAACCGAAAAGATCAAAATCTGTTCTTGCGAAGTATCTTTGGGATTATAAGGGCTATTTTAGGTTACAGAATTTAGGACTGACACTTTGGGATGTTTCCAGGCTCAAGTGGGTTCCTGAAGCCCATGTTGTTTCTGACTAACAAGTCTGGGGTAAGCTCATTTCTTTGGAAAATCCTTTATGCATTCCACTGAAGTGATTGCCCCATCTGATGACCCATCTTATAATAATAGGCTTTATGAATTTTTCATAAACACATAATCTGTTAATAAAATTGTACCATGGTCTACTGCTTGTCAACCTGCTCTTTATGCTTATACTATTATAACTATCTTTACATGTTTTTTTTTTATAAATCTATATAGTATTCTAGTATGGGGATATAAAGAAAACAATTTATGAATTGCCCAAATATGGGTGTTCATTTTTGGCCTTAAGTAACACTTAAATAAACATTTGTGTATTTGTGTTTTTCAGTTTGTATATGCACATTTAATTGGGTCCTTATTTGACTTTATGAGATAAATTTAAATTCTTAAAAGCAAATGAGTCTCTTTGAATTATGTAGTCTTTCATCCATAAAGTATTTGATAAACATAGGTTAATATATGTCATTTTTTACCCATCATATGCTTTTTCCTATCATAAAAACTATAGCTTTGGTGACTTTAAATAAAAAGTATTGATCCACTATGCATAATACATGTTTCAGTTCTTGTGATATTTGTTCAAGTTTAGAATTATTTTCTTTTAGTACCCAAAGTGTTCATGAATTACTTTATGTCTTTAAAGTAGATCTTGCCAACATAGCTTCACTGTCTATTGATGCTGTCTATGTAACCAACTAGTAGGGGTATGACTAGGTATCATCATTAGAGTGAGATAGACCTGGGCTTGAATTATAGCTTTAGCAATTGTTCTGTGACTCTGGGAAAATTATTTAATGTACTTGATTGTATTTTTGCCAAAGTTTCCTAAAGTTAAATGTATAGTATGTTTATAACATATACACATATATAACTTCAAATATGCCCTATTATTTTACATTGTATATTTTTGAAAGAGGTTAAATATCCTTGCTATTTTTAAACAACTGGAGTAATCCTAGTATTTTGATCACCTACTCCAGAATAGTTAGAAATGTGTACATTCATAGTAATTTTATGTTTAGGAAAGTAAACGTCAGTAATACCCCCTATCCCCAGAATCACTGCTCATTTTAGTCACCTAAACCTTAATTCCTCTTCTACAAAATGGGAATATCTACTTCTTGGCACAATTAGGGTTAAATATTTTAGAAGGATATATCAAGTAATAAGTGATCAATATATAGTAGCTATTCTAAATATCTGTAATAATGAAGATGATAAATTTTTGATAAAATGCTAAATGCTTATTATCTTTGGATTCTAAGTGTTATTAGGTACTTCATTAAGATAAGAATATTTTTCTATATTCATGCCATTTTGTTTTCAGGAGGTAAGAATGTAGAATTGGGATACATAGAGGGTTCTTTTGGTTGTTTGGATTTTGTTTTCTTTTCAAGGCATTGACATTTTTTAGCATATGTTATCTAGGTTAAGACTGATTTGCCTATTAATTTATAAATGTGAGTGAGAGGAAATGCTGGAATGTCACTTGTGCCTGATGACAACTTCTCCTGATAATCAGAAATGAAAATAAATACAATAATTTTTACATCATTTTAACCATTTGGCTTCAGTGTTAATGGATTGTTTTAATTTTTAAAAACAGTACAGTAATTTAATTTGATTTTTCTGAAAGAAATAGTTTTTCATAATCTATTCTGAGTCATGAGAAGAATTAGGTAAGAAAAGTGAAGAAAGTTACCCAGACAACCTGTTAATAATAATAATAAATAAAATAATAATATGTTACCAGTGTGCTGATTAATCATCTCCAGTATTAATCACTGTCATCAGTTATCACAGAAAGATGACTACAGAACACTTTGCACTATTATCATTCCATCATTTTTCTACAGATGAATTTGGTACAAAAGATTTATTGTACACAGTCATGAGGATTATGACAAAGAGATAGGACTTTTATATAGAAAATCAGGAATTTTCTTTTTACATCCCTCATTTACTTAGTTCATTGATTTGATAAAGGCTTGTTTTTTCACAGTTAATAAATGTTTCACAGGGGTATTTTAAATAATGTAGGCTTGGTATTTGACTACGATTTATAGCTTATCCAGTTTCTTCATTTTATTGGCAGTGTGTGGTAGGAAGGGAAGCCATGTCATTGTGTTTTGTATGTATAGGTAAAATAATCAGCTCAATAAAGTTTTATCAGAATTCCAGAAGGCTAATTTTATAAAGTGGTTATTTATCCATTTAGTATATCCACTTCTATATTCATCTCTCTCTCTATATACACACATATATACATAATTTCAAATATGCTCTATTATTTTACATTATATGTTTTTTGAGAATTGTTTAATGTCCATCTTTTTTTAAAAAGCTGGAGTAATCTTAATTTTTTTTTGGTGATCTACTCCAAAATATCCAGAAATGTGTACATTCATACTAATTTTATGTCCAGGAATTTAAATGTCAACAATATTGCTTACCCAAAAAGCACTGCTCATTTTAGTTGTCTAATTTTAATTAATGGAGATTTTAATTGCAATGGGCAGTATGTATGCTATTATTATTTTCTAACATTTATTGAAGAACTCTGATACTGAATCAGTACTAAAAAATTGTTTTATGCAGCATAAGTTTAATTATAATGGTTTTGGATTTTTTTTGTTAAAGTCCTTGATCTGTATTTTTAAAACAGTTATTTTCAATTATGAAATGACATTCCTCTAATCTTATGGTAAGCCAGGTTTCTAATGCTCTTGTAAATAATTTTTTCTTGATTATGGACACATTTTACATGATTTATTTTTACTATAATTATTAAGTGAGTCTCCTGATTTTGGATAATTCAGTAGGATTAGAACTAGCATCTTTGTCTTGCAACTGTAAGGAGAAAGGAAGGAAATCCTCTGTTGCACTTGAAATTTAAATTACAGGTCTTTATTTTCTATGCTGAGTAAAACCTGTCACATTCTTCAGCGTTAAAAATAATATCGTAAGTGTAGTGGAATCATGCTTTGTAAACTTTGCTTTTCCAAATTATTTCAGGATGAAAATCCCCAATAAAAGATCAGAAGGATACTACCTACTTTAAAGCTAGCCTAGTTATAGCGTTCTGTTTGATAAGTAATTGATTAGGTCAGACTTTTAAAGCATTTAATCTGGCATGTATATTGTGCATGATAAAAGAAGTCCAACTGTGAATTTGAGTGTATTAAATAATCTTCAGGAAGTTCCACAAAGAACATTTGAATGCCTTAAAACTTGCAATAATGCATGTTTGTTCCAAACACATTTGATTTGTCTAGGTTTGCCCATCAGGTTGAAGAAATGCTAATCTTGTTGCATTCAGCAGCTGGGTTTTTGCAATATTCTTTTCCTTCTCCTAGGGGTTAATTAGCCTTCTTTCAAAATGTGGCCTATTTAGCTGTAGATTCAAATGATTCAGCCAGAGCTGGCTGTACAAAGCAGAACCGTTAACAGGCGGGTGTGTCCAACTGCTTAATTAACCAGAATAAAAAGGTCCTTTGTCAAACAAGCATCTGTTGCTCATGACACACCTGACAGGCACATTAGGCAAGGATGACTAGACTGAAATTGTGCATGTCTCTCCTGCAAGAATATACAGCTCATTTACATATGGGCTGCATCATCTACAAACTGCAGGGGTTTATTTAGCTTATCAAAATGGATTAATGTGACTGTGTTTGTGGCTGATAAACAAATATCACTTGAAAGGAAGCTGTGAAGGAACTAAACTAACCAAATTACTCCCAAACATAAACAAAGCACCAGAAACCCCTGCTAGATGAATGAGAGCACCTTGAATGTACACATAAACTGTTCCACTGGGAGCAAAATGAAACCTATAAATGGAGCGTGCCTTAGTATTGACCTCATATTTGATGATCCTTACTTTGCATATGATGAACCTTACTTTGCATAACTGTTGGAAAACTATCAGAATACTCTTAAAGGTGTTGGTGGGTTTAAATCATGTTAAGCAAAATTTAACAGAAGAGTTACACTCTCCTTTAACATTCTATTGATTTGCTATTATATTAGGTCTTCAGAATTAATCAGTTAAAATTTTTCTGGAAAATTGTTTGTTGGTCAACTTAATTATGACCTCAGTAGGAAAAGAGGAAGTATTTCATTAATTTCAGTTTCAGAAAGAAGAGCTCCATGTCCTTTGTTGAAAAGTATAGATTAAATACTATGGACTGAGAACCTAAATAACTGCTCTTCAGACCAAGTCTCTAGCTTTTCATTTGGAAGCCCTGTCATTATGGTATTGCCCAGTAATATATGTAGTGATTTATATCACAGACTTTAGAAGCAGACAGCTGTAACTGGATTCAGGTTCTTACTCTTTCTAGTTATGTAGCTGTTGTCCAGTTTTGAAATCTGTGACTTAGTTTCCTCATTTGCTAAGTAGAGAAAATAACACCTCCATCATGGGTCTTGTCTGAGAATTAAATGAGACCATGTTTTTAAAGCAGATAGCCTTAGAAAAACACCAGGAAAGACTTATTAAATGAGACTTAATTATGCTTATGAATGTCAGGGCTAATCTGTGAAAGGGGTATGATTGAGAGGGGTATGATTGAGACTCTCTCAAGGCATGGGGGTTGGCAGAGAGAGGCTCTTCCTTAAAGCCAAAGAGGATAATTAAACTAGTAGAGGATGATGAAATTATGTCCCAACAACAACAACAACAACAAAACCAGATAAAACTGAGAGGATGGATTCTTAATTGAATCCAGAAGTTAAACACCCCTGCAGCCTTGGGTAAGTGACTTAACATCTCTGAACCTCAGTTGACTCACCTATCAAATGAGGGAAATCATGGCTTTAATCATCTGTTCACACATTTCTATCGCTGAAGTGGTCAAAGCTAGGGTATCAGTCTTCTGTATAAATAGATGAATCAGTATAAATATTATCAATATTGTTTTGAACCAAAAAAGCAATTTTCTACTTTCAATTTATAAAAATAGGTAATACTCAAATGCCTGTAGAGGCTAAATAATTGAATGAGTATTGCCATTTAAATAATCTGCCTATAAAACACATAGTAAGAGCTTACCTTTTAAGTTTTTCAAGAAAATCTGGAAATCTTTTTTTAATGCAAAATTTTCTGATTTTTTTAAATGTTGAGGGTTAAGGATTTTCATTTGTAATTACCCTGTTCAAAGAAAACCTGTCTATGGAGTCAAATATGGTCCATAGAAGGTCAATTGCCAAATCCGTTTCTTTTATTTCCTGATATACTCTCTTTGCAGTTTATTGGGAGTTGTTATGAATTACTTTAAGGGTACGTTTAATTTTTAAACAGAACTTCTTTACATTCTTACATGTGTTTGATTTAAAACACTGAATGTCAAAATATGGGTCATGTACCCAAAAGGGATATATAGACCAGTCTGCCATGCAGTAGATGAGCCCAGGAGCTAGTTTGGCCAATTTCCCAGCTGAGTGAGATAAACAGGAGAGAATATGAGAATAAATGGCTGTGCTGTAAGAAACTCATGTACAGTTGCTTGAGCAAGTCACAATAACTGGTCAATCTGTCTTCTTTCTCTGTACACCATCCATCTTGAAGCTGACAAGAGAGACTGGCAAAAACTTCAGAACATGATATCTAATGTCTGTTTCTTCCTTGAAGAAAGTACTGCCTCACTCTCCCTAATTGCTCCTCTGTTGTAGCACAAATGATATCAGTAGTATACAAGTATATAATGAATCAACACTCACTTTTGCTTTTCTTTTTTGGGAGGGTGTTGGTCCCCTATTCCCACCAGTCTATGATGGAAGAAAAGGAAGAGGCAGGCATAGATAAGCTTCCTAATTTGTGTATTTTCTGAAAGTTTTGAGAATCATTGGTCCCCTAGTAATCGTAGGTTAAGGGGTTTGTGTAGCGAATACTGCCATTTTTGTGCCTTTTTAGACATATCCATGGTCTTAATAATAGCCCAAAGTCGTGGTGGTGGTAGTGTGTGTGTGTGTGTGTGTGTGTGTGTGTGTTTGTGTGTTTATGTGTGTCTGGAGATCAATACCACATTTGAAAAAGCCACAATTTGTAAAATTTCACATTAAAAAAAATCTGGATTTTAAGTTTGTTTGTTTGTTTGTTTTTTGGAAGAATAGAAGTAGGATCTGCAGATTTGCCTTCCCATATAACCAACCATATTCTGGAGCTTAATGTGAGTTGAATCATATGCATGGGGTTTTAGCCACAGTTTCCATCTCTGTTGTTTAATTTTGTATCCTCTAGTCTCCTTCTGTTTATATAACTGAGGTTCCTAGATTGTAAATGAAAATTATATTCATACAACTACGTTGTATTATTACATGAGATTTTATTTATGAATTAACATGTAAAGCATTTAGAAGGGTCTTTAGCACTTGTTAAGCAGTGATAGCTATTATTACTGCTATACTTTTGGAATGTACTAAGCTTTATTGTGTCACTTTAAGATTTTTGACTAACAGGGGCTGGGGTTCTGGCTCAGTGATAGAGTGCTTATGTAGCATGCGTGAGGCACAGTTTCAATCCTCAGCTCTGCATATAAATAAATCAATAAAATAAAAGGTCCATCAACAACTAAAAAAAAAATTAAGTAAAAAAATTTAAAAAATTTTGACTAATAAAATAAGAAAATATTCAGAAAAGTATCAAAGTCTGGAAAGAAAATAATCACAAATTCAAAGTGAGAAAGCCCATCTTAAATCTTCTGTCACCACTGAGTCTGTTAATTTCTCTGGGTGTTAGTTTCCTCATTTATAAAATAAACAAAGTAGATTTGATGTCGTCAGAGATTCATTTATAAAATTGAATGAGATGATAGAAGGTTTGGGGAAAAAGAATTGGAAGAAGACATACTATGACAAAAGATGCTGAGAGGGGTTAATTTTCTCCTCAGAAGAACTAAATACTTTTTCAGAGTTTTTTTTTTTTTTTTAAATTAATGCTTACTCTCCTTCTTACAGATTTAAATCATGATGCAATATTTTTCTTAGGCTACCAATTAAATACTGTCCCTCCCACCTCAGGAAAGAAAATTAGAATTCTGGTCCCTGCTCAGTAGCATAGAAACTCATGTTTATTTTATTGAATATTTATGTAACAAGAAGGGGTGTCAAGGCTAGGAAGCCTGAGAAAATTAGAGAACTTGATCCTTTGGCTAATTTGGGGTATATCAGTTGATTTTGGATGCCTATTAACTTTTTTTAGATTATCAAATCACATATGTTTAAGTTGGAAAGGACCTTGGAAATTACTTATTCTATATACATAGTCTGTGAAAGTGTCTATAAAGTACAGTTTGTGACAAGAGAATTTTGAACTAATTTTGAACCTTCATTTTTAAAGGAATTGAAATAATTTATAACAAAATCTAAGGAAGGTAGCTTTTAATGATTTTCGGTGTTTATTATCTCAGGTTAAGAGGTACTAGTGAGGATTTTTTTCAATAAAAATGTGCATTAGTAATTTTCTGCATTTATTTAAAAAGTGGTCAGAATGACGATAAACATGCATGAATTATCATGGCAGTATACTGGGGAGAGGTATTATGAGAGTTGTAAGTCTCCCAATAGGATATCAAGAACAAATGAATGAAGCTCAGCATGCAAGGTGAACATTTTAAACTTTATTTCTATTTTCATGTATTTCAGAGACCATCATGCAGACATCAGAGACTGGGTCGGACACAGGTTCGACAGTGACTTTACAGACATCTGTGGCTAGTCAAGCAGCAGTGCCTACGCAAGTGGTACAGCAGGTACCAGTACAACAACAGGTGAGGAGCTACTGTCCTCAGAGGGGAGGTTGTGACCTTCTTCATGTGCACTGTCCAGCATAGCTATATCCAAAGATTATTTGAACTTTGCTTCTTTGGGTGCTAAGACTGGCATATTTTAGGCTTTAGGCATATTCTGGGTTTGCCAGTTTCTGTGCTGGGATACAGAGAGTGCTACAAAGAAGACTACTCAGACTATAATCCCTCTTCTGAAAGAGCTTCTCTTAATTCCTAAAGAGTGTTGTTTCTTCTGACTTAACCACACTAAGAAGGGTTTTCTCCTTTCCCCTCCCCATTGCTTATTACATCTTCTTATTTCTTTCATACTGAAATGTCAGCAATAATACTTACTTAATTGGTTCACAGTAGCACTTAATAAAGGAAGGCATGCATGTACTTTATAGGCAGGGATTTTGCCTTTGTAGTGGTTTAAAAAGTCTTGGCATTAGGTGGCTGCTAAATACTGTTTAATGAAAATAAAATTATCTTAAAGGTCTGGAGTGACTCATCCCTTTTAAAAAGTTGGAAAGGAATTCATTGTCAGATTCTTACTACTTGTTTTATTCATGCTCAGGGCATTTGGCTTGTTTTGGAAAGATACTGACAAAATAAATAATGCTCATGTCAATTAATAGTTCTGCATGTGTATTAAAAACCTGTTGACCTATCATTTCTTCCAATGACTGATAGAACATAAGAAAGATTATACGTCATATGGCATTATCTTGATACTTATGATTTGCCTATAATTTCTTAGTGTGTAGGAGAATCTTTATCAAATGTTATTCCTACAATTATATGAGAGTGTAGGGAGAGTGGTATCATAAATGATATACAGAAGGATATAAGGTTATATTCTTTTCAAGATGCAGATTTGGATTGTGTGTGGGGTAGGGAGGGCTGGAATTATAGAGAAGTGTGGGTTCAATTCCCAGCACTACCAAAAGAAAAAAGTCTTTAACTTTTTGGTGAGATATCTGAAATAAGTAATTTTTAAAAACTATATATTTTTAATATCACATTCCTTTCTTGTCTCTACCGTATATACACATACATCCTCCTACCCTTCATGTTCCAAGTTTATTAGGTTAGACTATATGTAGTTTTATTCTGTAGAAGCAATTTTATGTTTTACCCTATTCATTCTGTTTCTTATATTTCTTATCATTTTTTCTTTTTAATTATTAAAAATGAGTTTCTCCAAAATAGAGTTTTAAAAGCCTCTGGAATTATTAATGTTGTTGCCAACTTGAAAATGTAAACATTAATCAGAAAAGGATGCTTATGTTATGTCAACCAAAGAGCAAGTAAAGAGAAAAACTGAGGTATTGTGCTACATACCTAACTTTAAAGAGAAAATGTTGAACAATGAAACTGACTCTGGTTTTGTTTTTATCTCACTTGTGGAAGAACAGTGTTGAAGAATGCCTACCTCTAACAAGAATGTGATAGAAAAAGTGTTTTTATATTCAGAAAGTACCCTCCTGAGACATTTAAAAGCCTATGGTACATAGCTGACTCTCTGCCCTGGACTCTGTCCTTCCTTCTTCTTCTTCCTCCTCTTCTTTTTTTTTCTTTTCTAATTACATTTATAAAGCATCCAGTATTTACTATAGGTCTTACATAATGTATGTAGTTGTATAAAAGAATTGAATAACTCAGCAGATTTACTATTTTTTTTTAGAAAAAGCAGAATGAAACTTTCCTCTTTTCCCATAAACCACTACTTTTCATTTACCTCTTTTAACCTAGTATTTTGATATTTACTTACATGTATTTACAAGTAACATACTTATTTTACTGCTTCCTGATTTTTTAAAAAAATTATTGATTGATTGTGGTACTGGGGATTGAACCCAGGGCCTCACACATGCTAGGCAAAAGCTCTACCACTGAGCCAAGTCCCTAACTGCTGCTTGATTTTTTTTGTTTAAAGTATTGTCTTAGCTCTTCTTTTTGACACACACAAACACACAGATGCACCCTTCCCAGCCATAATGGACAAAAACAAGAATTTATTTTCATTTTTTTATGTATTTTTAGTTATAGATGGACACAATACTTTTATTTTATTTATTTATTTTTATGTGGTGCTGAGGATTGAACCCAGTTCCTCACATACACTAGGTAAGAGCCCTGATTGAGCTACAACCCCAGATTCCAAAACAAGAATTTCATATGTCTTAACCTAGTAGTTACATTTTAATTTTGGTAGATCAGTGTTTAATACTTTTACTACTGTGCTATTTAAATGCAGTTCAAATGTAGCATAAGTTAGCAGTGAATGCCTTCTTGCAAAACTCATTTACTTTCCCTGGATTTAATGATTGCATTTCTTCTATTTGCAAAATTGCTATGCAAAAATGAAACAGCATTCTAATTTCTGATCTTTTGTATATGACCTAGATGATTTTTTTCCTCCAAGTTTATACAATGTTTAAATACCAATGTTTGGAAATTTCATAATGACATGCCCTGAAATAGGACTATTTTCATATATTGTGATAAAATCTTGATGGATCTTTTTAGTCTGGACATTCATGTCCTTCAGCTCTAGAAATCTTTCCTCAATTTTATCATTGATGATGACCTTCTCTTTATTTTCTCTTTTTCACTTTGTGGACATTTTTGTTCTGCTTTAAACTTCATTTTTCTTCCAGCCTATTACTTTTAATTTCTAGCATCATACTTTTATTTTCAAGTACTTTAAAAATATCCCCCTTATGTTCCTGCTTAGAACATCATGTTTTATTTCCTGGTTACTTTTTTTCTCTCCAATTATATTAATTTTTTTTAAGTTGTTGAACTCCTCTTATGTAGTCTGTCTCTTTCAAGGTATTTTGTTGTGTTTTTGCCTCTTTTTTTCATGTTTAAAGCTTTTCTTAGATGTCTGATAACCTTTAGTGCTTATCCATATTTTAAAATATGAGTATTATAAGCTGATTTGAATGCATGAATGGGGTTTGTTGACTTCAAAATGGGGTCATATGACTAGGCTTTCTAATTAGGAAATCTCTGATGTTCAGTGTCTTTGTTTTCTTTTCTGGCTGGCCATATTTTTGAAGAAGACTTGTTTAACTTCCTGCCGTTGGCATCTAGATCTGAGTGAGGAAAGAGTTTGTTATTTATTGCAGTGATTCATTTACTCTTTCTTTTTTCATATGGTGTCACAGGTGTTTGGTCTTTGTCAGTGCAGAGATAAATCAAAGAGTAAACCTTCAAACTTTTTACCAAAGTTTGGGAAGGTCAGTCACTTTACTACTTGGGAGCTATGGAGGCAATTTGATTGCTTCTTAAACAGACTTACTTATATGTAATGTACAGTAGAGAATGTGTATAGTAAATACATATATGAAGAATAAAAAACAAAAGTAGATTGCTGACAGAAGTAGAAAATCATTGTTACCTGAACCATACTTTGAAACACATTATACTATGCCATATGGCTCACTGCCAGCAGGCATATTTTTTAGTTCCTCAAGTTAGCTCTTTCCTCTGGGATATCTGAGACAGGTGATACCTTGCATTCCCTTACACCAAGCAAAGAGGGTGAGAACTCTCATTTTCTTTTTGTCAACACTGTTTTATTTCACATAGTCAGTCAGTGTTACATTTGCTTGCAGATGCTTGTTATGACCTCCTTCTAGGGTGGTTGGAAAGGTTTTTTTTTCTCCTTTGTCATTTTTTTTCTTCTTTTTTCTTTCCAACTAGAACATGTCATGTTTGAAGTTCCCTGGTGCATCCTAACTTATACCCTCTGGATATAAGTTTTCTATAACTGATTATAATGGTGATATAGTAATTTCGTATTGCTCTCACATGCCTATAATGTTTGAATTGTTAATGTGTTTATGTTATTTGGAATTTAAAATTGTTGGAGAAATGCCTTTTAAAGTTTCTAGCTTTTGTTAGTGACTCACGATGGATATTGAAATCATGGTATTGATGTCAAAAGTAGTAGTTAATTGTTTTGCTTCAACTTTTCAGTAGCCTTGCTTTGACCATTAAAGAGAAAGCCTACAGCTAATGTGTGTGTGGTGTGTGCGTGTGTATATGTGTGTGCACTCATACACATACAATTATATGATTCTAATATTATACAATTCTGTTTCTTCAAAGCTTGAAAGGCTCTAATTTCACTGTGTATTAAAATAAAGTGTTGATTTTCAAATTATTTCTATGAAATTTCATTTATGTGATCTCACATGTGAATTTGTTATCTTTCAGGAATAGAGAATTCTGAGGAAAGAATGATAAGGTCTTGTTATATAAAATTACATCAAGTTTCTTATGTAAATTTTCATTGTTTTAGAAAATATTATAGTTTTAGCTTCCATATTTAGGCACCGTTGTCCAATCCAATAAAATTCATAAAAATGTTCAATGTGTTGACTAGAAACTAAAATGTATTTCTAGTATCTTTTTTCTTTTTTCTTTTTTCTTTTTTTTTGCGGTGCTGGGGATTGAACCCAGAGCCTTGTGCTTGCAAGGCAAGCACTTTACCAACTGAGCTATATCCCCAGCCCTCCTATTATCTTTATAAAAATACTTTTTGTATTGAAGTGTTTCTATAGAATATGACTAGAAATGGACTGCTACCTCTCCCTTTCCTTCTGTCTTGATTGGTTTGTTTAAGAGTTTCCTGTAGATTATTCTTTAGGGTTATTTTATGCCTTAATCTGGGAGACCCTACTTGCCCTAGATCTAGATTAAAAATCCAGGAGTAGGGAAAAGGAAATAGGCAGCCAAATTAGGTTCTTTTCAAGTTAGAACCTTGACAGAAGTTCTTCATTCCTTGTTCTAATCTTGGGCTGCCAAGTTACTCCAGGAATATTGTTGACATTGAGGACATTTCTTAAACCATCTTGAACCATGGCTCCTGAATTTTTTTTCTCCCCTTTCTAGGGCAAGGAGTCAGAGAGTTTGTTTCTGGTGGGTCTGTTATATAACAGGGACAATTGAAACTTTTTATGTGATAAAAGCCCACTTCAAGATTATATTCAGGAAAGACCCTTTGTTTTTTTATATAAATCAGCTATGTTGACTGGGAACCTTTGTTCATAATTCGAGCTATCAGAATGAACAGAAGAGGTAAGTAGCTATATTGTTTCTTTTGAGTTACTATCAGTTACTGTCACATATTTAGCATGGCATGTTAGTCATGGTATATCCTGGGGAGTAAGCGTATTATCCCTATGGTCAAAAGATAATGCCATTTTCCTTGGGGGACAGATTCAATCAGAGTTGTCAGATTATAGGAGAAGAGAAGAGAAAGATTTAGTGAAACTCCAAAAGAATTATTTATTATGGGTATCTATAAAATGATCTCTTAAAAAATAGGTTTTTGAAATTCAGTTTTAAAATGAATCCTTTTTAGATCCTCACATTCCTTAGACTGCAGTTGCAATCCCAGGTCAATTCCATCCTCATTCGTTTGCCATGTTTCTAGTAGTATTTAAGCAAAAACAAACTATGTTAATTAGCAATATACCAATGAGAAAGCTAGTTTGGTCAAATCAATCAACAGTGATTTAAATTTTTAAAAAATATGATTTTCTATGATATGTTAATTTTCCATAACAGACTTTTATTTTGGATCATTTTGGGTCAATGGGGTCTTAAATGGGTCCCCTTGCTAGCTTGGGGAGCTAAGCCTGAGGTACTGCATTCCATCATTCTTGTCTTCATCTTTCCTTTCTGTCTAGAGTCAAGGGGTTTGCTTTCTTGCAATCCTAGCTTTGATGGACATGAATAGAATGTTTTTTTCATTTGAGACCACTATCCCAGATAATCAGTTGAAACAAAGATATTTTTCTCTTATTTTTTCTTATTTGGGACTGGATTCTCATTGGCTTGGTTCCCTTAGGGGCATTCTCATAATTAACTCTGTAGCAGACATTCTATAAAGGTGGAATAAAATTTGAAATGAATTTCAGTTGAATGTCACTTAAAAAATTACAGTGATTTTAGCCATTCAAGAAAATATTTATTTTTTGAACCAGAGCTGCTAATTTTTAGTGTCCCATAAAAACATTAAGATATCTGGTTGGGGGAGGGTGAGAGAGGAATGGAGAATCATTAGATTATGTAGAGGGAAATAAGAGGGGAAGGGGTTGGGAGGGTATAAAAAATGTTGGAATGAGACAGACTACATACATGTGTGATTAACAAGAATGATATGAATGTACATCATGCATAACCATAGAAATGAGAATTTGTACCCCAAATGTGTACAATGAATCAAAATGAAGTCTGTAAAAATAAAAAAAATTAATAATAAAAAAATGAAAAAAAAATTAAGATATTTCAAAGGATGGTGCCAATTTCAAATTGAAATAAATCCTGCTGGTTTAATCCAATATGAAGACCCTTTAGTTGATTACTGAGTATTTGTAAAAATAAGAACTCAGTTATTTAAGCAGTTGAATAATAGTATTCTTTGATTTTCTGTTAAGTAATTTTTAAAAGGTATATTTTCTTATCTGTAGTTAGTTAAGTGTTAGCTTGGATACCATTTTAAGAGGAATGAGCCAGACACTATGTTAACTGATGGCATTTCAAAGGTAATTTAACATGTCATAGGAAACTAGCTTTTGAAGGAAATAACTGTGGTTGTGGAATTGGATACAAAGTGCCTCAGGAGTAAGATGGAGACTGTCCATGGGAGTAAGGGTCAGAAAGGTCTTCATCAAAGATATGACCCTTAAATTGTGTGTTGAAGGAAAATTTGCAGTTTGCAAGAAAACAAACAGGAGCAGGCCATGTCTGACAGAGAAAACATGGCATAGTTCAAGGGATATAATGCAGACTATGCAAGAGGGAGGAAGGAGACTAAGGAAGTGAGGGATGTGGAATAATGTTACACAAGAACCCTTTCTGGAAGGTTGAATCAGATGACCTGTTTATGATACCTTCACATGTATCCCTTCCTTAGAATTATAATTCTCTTCCCTGTCCTGTTGACTTGTTTCTTTAGGTATTTCCTTATTGCGAATTTTCCTGATAGAGACATCTGTATTGGTCTACTACATTTCCCTTTTGTTTGGCCAGTTCTTAATCCTATGAAAGTTGGATGTTGCCCACATAACTTTTTTTTTTTTTTTCTTTTTCCACGTAACTATTGATACTGCGAACTTTAGGGAAGCTAATCCCAATATGTTTCACGATCTTTGTAGATTTTTCTTTGTAACTTGATACTGTTGGTTGTTCTCTCTCTCTCTCTCTCTCTCTCTCTCTCTCTCTTCCTCTCTCCCTCCCTCTATGACTTTTGAGCTTCTTTTTTTGTTTCTTTTTTAGCTCCTCCTTGTATTACTTTGAGGACTGTTTTATTGAGGAGAACAGATTTGGAAGAGGTTAAGAGAGTGGGCTTTGTGGTTGAAAGGTATGGGTTCAAATTGTGACTCTAACCCTTTAAGGCATACTTTCCTTAACTATTCAATAGGGATAATATATATCTCTTATTAACTTAAATAGTAAACATTGTAATTTATAAAATAATTTAGGATAGTACCTGGATTTAATAAATTTTAATAAGTATATATTTACTATTAACATCATCCCTCAGAATCTGTAGAGGATTTGTTCCAGGACCCTCCATGGATAGTAAAATCTGTGGATGTTCAAGTCCTTTCTACCCCCATGATAAAAGATCTGGTCTTGAGATAATGAACCCACTTCAATGACAAAGTCATTAATCCATTCATACAGTCAGAGCCCTCTTGATCTAATCATCTCTTAAAGTTTCCAGTTTGTAACACTGTGGCATTGGGAATTAAGCTTCCGACACGTAAACTTTGGGGGACACATTCAAATCAAGCAATCAGGAATACCTCCAATATTTTATTCAGCTCATGAAATACAATATTTTTGGATCAAATGTGGTTTTCTGATATGGTATAAGACTTTAAGTGAAAATGACATATTAATAGCCAGCCTAATTGGAATTTGAGTTTTTAGTTAGAAGAAGCTTAAGCTATGCCAAAGAACATCCTAGAGTTTAATTTCTTCTTCAACAAATTAATTACATTGTAAGACTTTGTATAGACTTATTTTAGCTGATATCATAGTTTTATTCTTAGAGATATGTAATTGGTTTACTATTAATATATCTGATTTGCTTATTAAGATATCAGTTTCAGCATTAGTACTCTTCATTTTTTCTTGAAAAGTTCAATTTATCCTAAACATTTTTTTACATGAGTAAATAGTAGAAAACTTTAGGATAACTGACACTGTTCGCATATAATTGGAATAATTTAGAACATGATTTAAAAAGAACACTTAAAACCTGTTGTAATCAGGTTTGTGTTGCTATAACAAGATATTTGAGACTGGGTACTGTATAAAGAGGTTGATTTAGGCCGAAGTTCTGGAAGTCTAAGTGCTAGGTGTGAACATTTGCTCAGCTTCTAGTGAGGGTCTCATGGCACATGGCATCACATGATGTGGAGTGTGTATGAGAGGCGAGTAGGTGCATGCAGAAGAGCATGTGTGAGAGGCAACAAGAGAGGGGTCAGTTGTGTTTTTTATAATCCATTCTCACAGTTACCAATCCAGCTTTGCATATTCCTGCAAGAAAAGCATTAATTCCTCATAAAATACCAACACCTCTCAACACTTTTATAATGGGAACCAAGCCTCATCATGTGTATTGGTAAGGACAAACTACCTTCCAGCCATAAATTAAAATAGATATTTATAGTATTTGCTGGCTGGCTAAGGAAGATTTCCCAAGAGGGAGTGACTTTTTAAGCTAAGTTGAGGTGTAGAGGTAAAGAATGGGGGAATAAAAGGAGGTGTTTTTTGAAGGAAGTAAGTGTTGGAAAACTTGGTGTAAAAGACAACTTTGTGAGTTGGTGGAACAGGAGAAAATGGTTGGAGGAAAGTGATGGTGAGAGATAAGGTGGGAAGTTACATTATATCTGGTCAGGAATCTTGTATATGAGTCATATTTCAGCCTGCATTATAAAATCTTTAAGTTTTCCATAATAGCTATCATTTTGAAGCTTACCCTTCTTTATTTGTAAGAAATCCAGTTGAAACAATTAATCACAGTAACAGTGGCTGCCATCTATTGAGCACCTATTTTGTGCTATTCTCTGTGTTTAATGCTTGGCTTATTGTTTTCTAAAGC
The DNA here is from genome assembly GCA_020662805.1 of Glaucomys volans. Taxonomy (NCBI): domain Eukaryota; kingdom Metazoa; phylum Chordata; class Mammalia; order Rodentia; family Sciuridae; genus Glaucomys; species Glaucomys volans. The sequence continues at coordinate 222,361 of JAJEJO010000257.1, read as the reverse complement.
CTAAAACAACCTTTGACCAGTAAGGCAACTGAGACTCAAGGAATTGTAATAACTTTGTTTGGATAATAGTCAGTTGGCCTTGACAGCTTGTGCCTCTATTTCAAAAGCACATACTCAAAGGCAGTAATTACAAAACGAATGTGTGTGGAGTTAATATTATATTTCTTTTAGAAATGTGATATATTTGTGGTTATCTTCTTAGCAAATGATTGTGTCATAGAACCAGTAAATACCTGGCAAATAGTAAATACTTAATATTTTGAAGGGATGTACTAAGTCATACAGAAACTGAATTATTCTGACTAAATCATTGTGTGTGTGTGTAAGAGGGGAAGAAGGTCTTGGGCCTTTCCGGCTTAATTTCCTCTTGACCTACCCACATATATTTGTGGAATCTCTAAAGATTTATGGAATGTAGTTTGGGAATTATCTCCTTTCCTGGAACCTTTTGCAGCCAAGTTGAATTGTTTATATAAAATATTCAGGCTCTATTTCTGTATTAAACCAACATATCAGAAGGTTAATTTCATGAAACACTTTTTTACTGATGAAAACTAATCATCTTGACATTCCTTTTATCCAGGACTGATTTTAGAAATGGACCCACATACCTCTTTCTTTTCTTTAGAAACTTGTGTTGATGTCAAAGCTATTTTTGAAAAGACTTTGATTCATTTTCCTTAAAGCCTTTATGAACTTCCTCTTTGGCAAATCAGTACCTCCCTCTTTGTTCTGACTGCCTGGTAGTAGCTCAGTGCTAAATCCTAAATCTGATGTTTAACTCACATACCTTCCTTCAGCCATGATTTTTTCAGCCAAGAGTTAAACTCAAGTCATCTGACTTTTGAGTCAGTTGTTGAGCTATGCCCCCAGAGATAAAACAGCCAGATGAATTATAATAAGATAAACAGTAAGCTGTACAAGCCTGCTGATAGTGCAGCACTAAACATGGCAATTCCATGGCAAAGAACATAATATAATTTATGTCAAGAAGGATTAATTTTAGCTATATCTATCATCATTCATTATTGAGCAATCCCATGAGCAAAACTAGTGAAGCAAATAAGAATATCTGAGTTTTAAAGGGCTATTTAAACAAAATATCTAGCCTAAAAAAAATTTGGACCTTAAACTTTCTATACCCTATGTATACTCAGATTCTAAGTGTGAACATTAGTAAGTATAGAGTCTTTTAAAAAAGAGGGTGAGGATGTAGCTTAGTGTTAGAGTGCTTGCCTATTGTATACCAGGCCCTGGGTTCCATCCCTACCCAGCAACACACACACACACACACACACACACACATACACACACACACACGTACACACACACATACACACACGCACGCACACGGTAAAAATGTTAGCATATAGAGAGGATACCAAGGAAAATTTTGTGTAATTTCTGCCACTTTTCTAGAAGGCTGAAATTATATTGAAAGAAACAAATTTGAAAATAAGTAACTTTCCCCATGTATTTTTAAAATAATAGTGTGGGCTACTAATTAGTATTTTCAGTAAAACTAGGTACTGAATCAGTATTTTATCTTTATATATACATAAAATCAGAAAATTTGCCTTATTCTAAGCAACAAGAGTTTTCCAAGAAACCATCCTAAAGCATTTTAAGCTACTTTTTTTTTATCACCACAGTGAATCAGTTTTCTCAAAAGGAAAGATGAAAGTATAAATTCAATTTTGAGGTTTGTGCTCAATTTTCTCTACATTCCCTGTCAACTCTTCTATCTTGATATTACCATTAAGAAAATGAACAAAGAATAAACAAATAAAGCCTGAATAGCACATACAGAAAATGATCATTAAAGAATTTAAAGATTATCTTAAAAACACAGATGTGTGTAAAAAATTGATGGTACAATTGAGTATTACTTTAAAGATCTGATTGCTCAAAAATGAAAGTTGAAATTATTCTCAAGAAAAATAGACAAAAGTATTGAAAACTGGAAAACAGATCCTGAACTCAAAAATAATAATTAAGCTGGGCAGAGTGGTACACACCTTTAATCCCAGAGACTCAGAAGGCTGAGGCAGGAGGATCACAAGTTTGAGGCTAGCCTAAGCAACTGAGACACTGTCTCAAAAAATAAAAAAGGGGCTAGGAATGGAGCTCAATGGTAAAATGCCTCTGAGCAGTACTAAAAATGTAAAAATAAAAAATAGCCAATTTGTTATTTCAATTTTTATTTTAATTAGTAGTAATATATATCCTGGTCATCCAAAGACCCAGTCAATAATTTCCACCCCAGGAAAATCCAAGTTCATCAGATCAGTTCAGCAAACCACATAAACAGTTAAGCTCACCTAAATTCCTTTTATCAGCAATAAATTAATTATTGAGTGATAGATGGTAAAGAATGCAAATTTTTAAATTATATACAAAGATATAGCCTTTCATTGTTTTATAACTTTAGTTTTTAAACATTGCCTTAAAGATTATTATTTATGTCTGAAAGGCATTATTTTAAACAGTAATTTAAAAAGCATGCCTCAAAACAGAAAATAATATAAAATAATTGTAATAATGATATTTCTGGTTCTCAAGTTGTTCATGTTCTTTTTTATAAATCTACGTAGCTAACTAAATCCATGATTTTTTATGAGTTTTTTTTTTGTCTGTCTCCCTTTTTTGTTGGTACTTCTGGGTTATTAAGTACTGATAGTTTTGGATTCTATCAAATCTGTGTTTTCATGTTTTTACTGATCTCACCTTTTTAAAAAATAGTAGAATTAAAGAAAGATTAAATAAGAAAATATTATACATAAGAAAGCACTTGGGACCTATAAAAGGAAGGCGATTCTTAAATAAAAATGCTTTTTAATATAATTAAGTTCAAAGAGGCACTGTCCCTTTTGTCATTTTCAAGTTAACTTTGTATCTCATGACTAAGAGAATAAATGATAAGTCAGACTAGTATTAGTTTTCTTCATAAATGGATCTATAATATGTGTAGATTGAAATCAATGATTTCTGAAATTTTAGATAATGTTTTTAATTTCGAGTTTAAATTATGTTTCTGCCTTTGTTTTGGTTAGTAATACCTTAAGTTACTATTAAAAGAAAGTGATTTTTGTTTTGCTGCTTCCTGTGAAGCAATAGTACTATTGATCCAAAATACTAGTGATATGGGCTAAAGGGACAGTGACTTCAACTTGTAAGATGTAAGTTGGAATGCCACGTCTGCTACTGATCATCTGTGTGTCCTTGAGCAAATCACTTTAATCTCCCTGAGCTTCACTTTCTGTAACTGAACTACAGAAGCTCATGTGACAGACATTAGTTGAGTGTCTGTTGTATGTCATGAACTTGTGCCTGACAGCTAAACAGAAGATGACATAAAGAGTGGCAATGTTTGATGTGCACCTTTGGTATGTGGGAGCAAAGAGGAGAAACAGATAATACTACTAGAAGGGGAGTCAGGTGATAGGAAGGGTCAGCTGTGGGAAATTTGTATCTTGAAAAAGTGCCACCCAGTCTTGGTGTACTTATTTCTGAAATAGAAATAATTTACCCTGGACTGTAATAAGGAGCCAAATAGAAAATCTGTGTAGTGCTTTGTAAGCTGCAAAGCATTTTACAGATATGAGTAAAAATAATTGATTTGTATGTGAGGTACTCTTCAAGGAATGGGAGATAAGAAAATAGATCTGCAGAGTGATGTTTTTCAAAGTGTTTGGATGTATTCTGTGTATCCTAAGTATGAGTGTATTGTTGTTGTTGCATATGTGTGTGTATGTTTGTTGTGTTTAGATAATCTTTATACTGCAACTATGAATGGACTCCAGGTTATCTGAATCACTCCTTTGTAACTGAAAATGCCACAATGCATTTTTATGTGTTTATGGTCTCTTTGGTGTGAGTTTGAACTGCTTCAATTGTCAGGCTAAGGAGGAAGAATAGAACCAGCCTTAATATGAAAATGATCAAGGCTGAATAATATCACAGGCTGCTTTAATACAAGAGAAACTTCATTGTACTAGTTGGCTCCACCACTGTCATTGCTTATATCTCAGTTTACATTTGTACATGTTTTAATATTATTTTGTTGAACGGTAGAGGTCAGTAGTCAGAGTCCCAGGAAAGCCTGTCTGATCTCCCACTCTAGACAGTCTCCCAGTTGCACTCTCTGACCCCATATACCTTTCTTTCACAGATTGTTTTATTATAGTTTCAGTTGATTTATGTATTTACTGTATTTCTCCAAAACTATATTATAAATTGATGATCTAGGATCATCTCTCCTTCTGCTTTCATTATAGTCCAACCTAGTACATACTGTATTTATGGCACATAATATATGCTCAACACAAGTTTGCTCAATGAATGAGTGAACTAGGTAATGATCAAATTTCCTTCTACACTGATAGTAATTGGAAGTAATTCATTTACATGGTTACTGTTAACACACACTCACCCACTCCATTTTTAAACATCATAATTTCTGAAACTTATAAAGTGATCACTCTCTGATATCTCCAACGTATAGTATCTTTTTTTAAAATTTTGAGACAGAGTTTCACTAAGCTGCCCAGATTAGCCTTGAACTTGCAATCCTCCTGCCTCAGTTTCCTTTATAAATTTTATTTTTTATTTTTATTTTATTTATTTATTTATTTTATTTTATATACTTATTGATTCATTGAACACAAATGGAGTACAGCTATTGTTTCACTGGTTGTACACAAAGTAGAGTCACACCATCTGTGCGTTCATACATGTACACAGGGCAATGGTATCTGTCACACATTCTGTTATTATTTTATTTAAATTTTTTTATATGATAGAGCGTATTTTGAAATATTATACATACATAGAATAAGTATAACTTGTTCCAGTTATGATCCCATTATTGTGGTTGTACATGATGTGGAATTACATTGGTTGTGTGTTCATATATGTGGATGGGAAAGATATGTCTGATTCATTCTACAGTCTTTCCTATCATCACCAACCCCCTTCCCTTCATTCGCCTTTGTCTAGTCCAGTGAACTTCTAATCTTCCCCTTACTTGTTGTGGGTTAGCATCCACATATCAAGAGAGAACATTCTGCCTTTAGTTTTTGGTACTGACTTATTTCACTTAGCATGACAGTCTCCAGTTCCATTCACATACTGGCAAATGCCATAATTTCATTCTTCTTTATGGCTGAGTTATTCCATTGTTATATACTACATTTTCATTATTCATTCATCTGTTGAAGGGCACCTAGGTTGGTTCCATAACTCAGCTCTTGTGAATTGAGCTATGATAAACACTGATTTGGCTATGTCATTATAATATGTTGATTTTAAGTCTCTTGGGTATAGGCCAAGGAGTAGGATAGCATAGTCAAATGGTGGTTCCATTCCAAGTTTTCTAAGGAATTTCCATACTGCTTCCATGAGTGGTTGTACCAGTTTGCCGTCTCATCAGCAATGTATAAGTGAACCTTTTTTCCCTACATCCTTGCCAACATTTGTTGTTGCTTTTACTCTTAATAATTGCCATTCTTTCTGGGGTGAGATGGAAGCTCAGTGTACTTTTGATTTGCATTTCTCTAATTGCTAGAGGATGTTGAACATCTTTTCATAAATTTCTTGATCATTCATATTTCTTCTTCTGTGAAGTGTCTGTTCAGTTCCTTTGCTTATTTATTGATTGGGTTATTTGTTTGTTTTTTGGTGCTTTTTTGAATTCTTTGTATACCCTAGAGATTAATGCTCTGTCTGCGATGCTGGTGGTAAAGATTTTCTCCCATTCTGTAGGTTGTCTGTTCATGTTTTTGATTTTTTTTTTTTTTTGCTGTAAAGAAGCTTTTTAGATACCATCCCATTTATTGATTATGTAAATTTTTTTTAGATTTCAATGGATCTTTATTTTTTATATACAGTGCTGAGACTTGAACCCAGTGCCCCACACATACTAGGCAAGCACCTGCCACTGAGCCACAACCCTATCCCCCCATTTATTGATTCTTGATGTTAATTCTTGCACATTCAAGGTGTTATTGAGGAAGTTGGTTCCTAAGCTGACATGGTGCATAGTTGGACCTACTTTTTCTTCTAGTAGGCAGAGTCTCTGGTCTAATTCTGAGGTCCTTAATCCACTTTGAGTTGAGTTCTGCGCAGGGTGAAAGATAGAAATTCAATCTCACTCTACTACATATGCATTTCCAGTTTCCCCAGCACCATTTGTTGAAGAGGCTATTTTTTCTCCAATATGTTTGTGGCTCCTTTGTCTATTATGAGATAATTGTAATTTATGTGGGTATGACTCTGTATCTTCTAATCTATTTCACTGATCTTCATTTCTGTTTTTGTGCCAATACCATGTTATTTTTGTTACTATAGCTCTGTATAATTTAAGGTCTGATATTGTGATATCTCCTGCTTCACTTTTCTTGCTGAAGATCGCTTTGGCTGTTCTAGGCCTCTTACTTTTCCAAATGAATTTCATGACAGCTTTTTCTATTTCTATGAAGAATGTCATGGAATTTTAATAGGAATTGCATTAAACCTATATAGCGCTTTTGGTAGTATGTCTATTTTGACAATATTAATTCTGCCTATCCAAGAACATGGGAGATTTTCCATCTTTTAAGGTCTTATTCAATTTCTTTCTTTAGTATTCTGTAATTTTCATTGTAGAGCTCTTTCCCCTCTTTTATTAGATTGATTTTTTTTTAGACTATTGTGAATGGGATTGTTTTCCTGATTTCTCTTTCAGTTGATTTGTCATTGGTGTATTGAATCACAACTGATTTATGGGTGTTAATTTATATCCTGCTACTTTGCTGAATTCATTTATGAGTTCTAGAAGCTTTCTGGTGGAGTTTTTTGGGTCTTCTAAATATGAAATCATGTTGTCGGCAAATCAGGATAATTTCAGTATCTCTGATGAATATAGATGCCAAAATTCTTAAATTACTGGCAAATCACATCCAAAAACATATTCAAAAGATAGTGTACCATGATCAAATGAGTTCATTCCAGGGACTCAAGACTAGTTCAATATATGGAAATAGATAAACAATTGATCACATCAATAGACTTAGGACAAAATCACATGATTATCTCAATAGATGCAGAAAAAGCATTTGACAAAATTCAGCATACTTTCATGTTCAACACACTAGAAAAACTAGGGATAGTAGAAACATACATCAACATTGTATAAGCTGACTATGCTAAACCCAAGGCCAACATCATTCTAATTGGGGAAAAATTGAAAGCATTCCCTCTAAACACTGGAACAAGAAAGGGATGCCCTCTTTTCACCATTCTTATTCAGCATAGTCCTAGAAACCCTCGCCACAGCAATTAGACAAAAAAAAAAAAAGAAATCCGAAGTATAGCATCTTTGTACAAAAAGACTTTTAGAGTTTAAGAAGGAAATATTAGAATTTGTTTCTGCTTACTTTTTACCTAAAATATAAGAAGTATGGTTAAGGTACAAGAATTATACACCTCACACATGTAAATGAGACATCCTGTGGGAAGAGGAGTTGTTAGTAGCCCTTTACATGTTTGTTGCATTTTTTTTTTGCCCCAGGAAGGTGGATTAATGGATTACATGATCTCATTTTAATTACACTAACTTCATAATATGGATAAATGGCTTAAAAAAGTTCTTACAAATAGAATACAGATTGAAAGATAGCACTAACATAGCAAGTAAATCAAATAAGATGACATGTTGAGTTCCTTCTATTTTTTGACAGTCACATAACAAATTAAAGACAGTCTATAAAGTAGCTGCCTCTAAAAGTTCTGAATATTAATATAGTTTTTGAAATATGGATTTAGGTCCACTATTTTCCATGATGAACCTGTCACCTAACAATATATTATGCTATGAAACTCAGTGATGAATTAACAGTGTATTTAAATATTTGATCTTTATCCTTTTCTTTTATAATTCCTATTTTTAAATGTATTATATAGTATACTTGTCCATTAAATAGTAGAATGCATATGTAATTTATAAGTAATTATTTTTCACTAAAAGGGGAAAATGATAAAAAAATTTTTGGAAACTACTAACAAAAATATTGTTAACTATACTATTACTTTCTAGAAAAAGGTATAAATTACATATTATAAAATTCACCTACTTAACAGTTTGATGTGTTTTGACAAGTATATTTTCTGTGTAAACATTATCATAATCAAAGTGTAGAACATTTTTATCACTCCAGTAGTTCCTTCTTGGTATTGACAGTATTTTTAATATTATTCATGTGGGTGAGTTTTACTGTGGTTAAACTGTGGTTTTAACTTGTGTTTTTCTGATAACTAATGATATTGAACCTTAATGTGTTTATTGTTGAGATAAATGTTTCTTTGCCCAATAAACAGTTTCTTCCATTTCTACTATTAAATAGTTAATTTGTGTTTATTAAATATATTTCTATAATACACATAAGTAGACATAAGTAATCTTTTAAAATTTTAAGTTAAAATCAGAAAAATAAGAACAGAAAATTTAATGATAAATTAATATAATAAAGTGAGGTTACATATTTTTAGTGGGAAATAAATATTACAATAAAACAATAGATTTATTTATTTTAGAACTCTTATCAGCTTGTATTGAGAAACTTATGAATTTATGGGCAGATACTTTGCTGATTTCAATCAATTTAATGAACTCAGCAGCCGCATTTTGCCATAGAGCTGGATAATACAGATCAGCTGTGGCATGCTGAGATCTTAGTGGGACTCAGAATCAAGGTGAGGTGGCAGAAATGGACACGACTTGTTCTGACCCAGGTTTGACCATGAGAATGCTATGAGATATGTTGTGGAAGCACAGAAGAAAGTGCTTCCTGACTGAGAGTTAATGGCCTTCAAAGTAGAGGTGACAGCTTTAGGGAGAGATTAATAGTAATCTTAAATCTGCAGAATTTTCTGTTTGGCTGTAAGATTTCTGGTATTTTGGTAATACTTCAGTAAATCCCTGTAGGGAGCATGAGTCACTGAAGCTCATTCCTTGGATCATAATGGTTACAATATTATGGACAGTATTTATGAGATAAATAACTTTTCTGTTATAATTTTGTTTATGGATTTTGTATTAGAACAATAATAATATGCAATTGTTGTTAATACTAATTCAAAGACTGTGGAGCTGGAAAAGATCTTTTTTAAAATTCTTTTTAATTTAACTTTTTGATTCATTGAACACAAATGGAGTACAGCAATTGTTTTTCTGGTTGTACACAAAGTAGAGTCACCCCATACATGTACATAGGGCAATGATGTCTGTCACAATACTGTTATTATTCTTACCCCCCAACCTCAACCCCACCCCTCCCTTCCCTCTATGCTCTCTAGCCTTTCTCCATTCTTGCTATCATTCCACCCCACATTATGCATTATCATTCACTTATCAGAGAGACCATTCGGCCTTTGGATTTTTGGGATTGGCTGATCTCACTTAGCATAACAGTCTCCAACATCATCCATTTACCTACAAATGCCATAATTCTATTCTTCTTTATGGCTGAGTAATATTCCATTGTGTATATATACCATAGTTTCTTTATCCATTCATCTACTGAAGGGCATCTAGGTTGGTTCCACAATCTAGCTATTGTGAATTGGGCAGCTATGAACATTGATGTGACTGCATCACTGTAGTAATCTGATTTTAAGTCCTTTGGGTATAGGCCAAGGAGTGGGATAGCTGGGTCAAATGGTAGATCCATTCCAAGTTTTCTAAGGCATCTCCACACTGCTTTCCAGAGTGGCTGCACCAACTTGCAATCCCACCAGCAATGTATGAGTGTACCTTTTCCCCACATCCTCGCCAATACCTGTTGTTGCCTGTATTCTTAATAAAAGACATTCTAATTGGGGTAAGATGAAATCTTAAGGTGGTTTTGATTTGCATTTCTCTTATAACAAGGGATGTTGAACATTTTTTCATAAATCTGTTGATTGCTTGTAGATCTTCCTCTGTAAAGTGTCTGTTCATTTCCTTGGCCCTTTTATTGATTGGGTTATTAATATTCTTGGTGTAAAGATTTTTGAGTACTTGGTAGATTCTGGAGATCAGTGCTCTATCTGAAGTGTGTGTGGCAAAGATTTCCTCCCACTCTGAAGGCTCTCTCTTCACATTGCTGACTGTTTCCTTTGCTGAGAAAAAGCTTTTTAGTTTGACTCTATCCCAATCATTGATTCCTGCTTTTATTTCTTGTGCTTTGGGAGTCATGTTAAGGAAATCTGGTCCTAGGCCAATGTGATGAAGATTTAGACCTATTTTCTCTTCTATTAGGTGCAGGGTCTCTGGTCTCATTTCTAGGTCCTTGATCCACTTTGAGTTGAGTTTTGTACAGGGTGAGAGATATGTGTTTAGTTTCATTTTGCTGCATATGGATTTCCAATTTTCCCAGCACCATTTGTTGAAGAGGCTGTCTTTTCTCCATTGTATGTTTTTGGTTCCTTTGTCAAGTATGAGATACCTGTATTTATGTGGGTTTGTCTCTGTGTCCTCTATTCTGTACCATTGATCTATCTGTCTATTTTGGTGCCAATACCATGCTGTTTTTGTCACTATTGCTCTGTAGTATAGTTGAAGGTCTGGTATTGTGATACCCCCTCTTCACTCTTCTTGCTAAGGATTGCTTTAGCTATTCTGGGTCTCTTATTCCTCCAAATGAATTTTCATGATTGCTTGCTCTATTTCTATGAGGTCTGTTATTGGGATTTTAATTGGAATTGCATTGAATTTGTATAGCGCTTTTGGAAGTATGGCCATTTTGACAATATTAATTCTGCCTATCCAAGAACATGGGAGATCTTTCCATCTTCTCAGATTCTCTTTAACTTCTTTCTTTAGTGTTCTGTAGTTCTCATTGTAGAGGTCTTTCACTTCTTTTGTTAGATTGATTCCCAAGTATTTTATTTTATTTTTTTGAGGTTATTGTGAATGGAGTAGTTTTCCTAATTTCTCTCTCAGAGGATGCATCACTTACGAATAAAAATGCATTGGATTTATGAGCATTAATTTTATATCCTGCTACTTTACTGAATTCATTTATGAGTTCCAGAAGTTTTCTGGTGGAATTCTTCGGGTCTTCTAAATAGAGAATCATGTCATCAGCAAATAGGGATAGTTTGAGCTCTTCTTTTCCTATTCGTATTCTATTTCTTTGGTCTGTCTAATTGCTCTGGTTAGAGTTTCAAGAACAATGTTGAATAGTAGTGGCGAAAGAGGGCATCCCTGCCTTGTTCCAGTTCTCAGGGGGAATGCTTTCAATTTTTCTCCATTTAGAATGATGTTAGCTGTGGGCTTAGCATAGATAGCCTTTACAATGTTAAGGAATGTCCCCACTATCCCTATTTTTTCTAGTGTTTTGAGCATGAAGGGGTGCTGTATTTTATCGAATGTTTTCTCTGCATCTTTTGAAATAATCATGTGGTTCTTGACTTTAAGTCTGTTGATGTGGTGAATTACATTGATTGATTTGCGGATGTTGAACCAACCTTGCATCCCTGGGATAAAACCCACTTGATCATGGTGCACTATCTTTTTAATATGCTTTTGTATGCGATTTGCTGAAATTTTGTTAAGAATTTTTGCATCTATGTTCATTAGGGATATTGGTCTGAAATTTTTTTTCCTCGACATGTCCTTCTCTGGTTTTGGTATCAGGGTGATATTAGCTTCATAGAATGAGTTTGGAAGGGTTCCCTCCTCCTCTATTTCCTGAAATACTTTGAGGAGTATTGGAATGAGCTCTTCTTTGAAGGTCTTGTAGAACTCGGCTGTGAATTCATTTGGTCCTGGACTTTTCTTTGTTGGTAGGCTTTTGATGACTTCTTCTATTTCATTGCTTGAAATTGATCTACTTAAGTTGTGTATGTCCTCCAGATTCAGTTTGGGTGGTTCATATTCCTCTAGGACCCTGTTGATGTCTTTGAGGTTTTCTATTTTGTAACTTCTTAATATGTTTTGTATCTCAATTGTGTCTGTTGTAATATTTCCATTTCCATCACGAATTTAAGTAATTTGGAGTCTCTCTCTCCTCTCTTCGTTAGTGTGGCTAAGAGTTTATCAATTTATTTATTTTTTCAAAGAACCAACTTTTTGTTTTGTCAATTTTTTGAATTGTTTCTTTTGTTTCAGTTTTATTGGTTTCAGCTCTGATTTTCATTATTTCCTGTCTTCTACTACTTTTGGTGATGATCTGTTCCTCTTTTTCTAGGGCTTTGAGCTGTAGTGTGAGGTCATTGATTTGTTGACTTTTCATTCTTTTATTAAATGCACTCCAAGCAATGAATTTTCCTTTTAGCACTGCTTTCATAGTATCCCAGAGATTTTGGTATGTTGTATCTTTGTTTTCGTTGACCTCTAAGAATCTTTTAATTTCCCCCCTCATGTCTTCTGTTATCCATTTATAATTCAATAGCATATTATTTAATCTCCAGGTCTTGGAGTAGTTTCTGTTTTTAACTTTATCATTAATATCATCTAGTCCAATGTTTTGATTTCTTTTTAAACCTGTGTTTTAAAAAAAATGTGGTAAAATTTACCATCTTAACTATGTTTAAGTGGACAATTAAGTACTGTTAAATGTTCACATAATTGTACAATTAATTCCAAGAACTCTTTTCATCTTGAGAAACTGAAACCTTTTACCACTTCCCCATTTTCCCTGGGCACCGCTGTTTTAATTTTCTTTCTATGAATGTGACTACTATAGTTACCTATGTAAATGAAATCATATGGTATTTGTTTTCTTGTGAATGGTTTATTTTATTTAGCATAATGCTCTCAAAGTTTTTCCATGTTTTAAAGTGACAGAATTCCTTTTATCACTCTCATAGTTCCTGAATAATATTCCATTCCATTGTATGAATATAACACATTTTGTACATCCATTCATCTGTTGATGGATTATTGCTCCCACCTTTGGCTATGTCTTTCTAAACTTAGGTGTCTAGCTGTCTCTTTGAGACCCTGTTTTCAGTTCTTTTGAATATATGCCCATAACAGGAATTGCTGGATCATAGGGTAATTTTATTTTTAATTTTTTGAGGAGCTGTGATACTGTTTTCTATTAGTGACTGCATCGTTTTATGTCCTTACTAATAACATGAAAGTGTTCGTTTCTCCACATTCTTGCCAACAATTATTTTCTTTCTTTTTTCCCCTTCTGTTCCCTCTGCACCCCTTCCCTTTCTTTCCCCTCCCCTTTTCATCCTTCCTTCATTTTCCTTCTTGACATTTGCTGTCCTAATGAGTGGAAGATGGTACCTGTATCTTTTAAGGTCTCTTTTTCTTTTCTTTTTCTTTTTTCCTAGTCTTTCTCCTCCTCTTCCCCTGATTCATTCTCATTCTCTCTGTCTCTCCCTCCTTCCCTCCCTCCCTCCCTCCCTCCCTCCCTCCCTTTTTTCCTCTTTCTTTTAAACAATTATTACCTCTTCTGTTCTCTTTCATTCAGTGGAGTAGTCAGTGAAGTCAGGTTGGTGCAGCATATCTGTATTAACTTTCGAAGTGTGCTAATATCTCCTCACCACCAAATACACTTAAAAGAGCTAGGATCAGACTTGGAGATAGCAGGTAACAATAGATGGCTAGTATTAAATCTCTATTTTGGTATTTATTTTTTTGTGTTGTGACAATGAAAGGCAGAAGATATTAGCATTTCGTTGCTTTTTTTGATTTCTCAATTCTTTTTCGATTTATTGATTTCTTGACTGGTTGAACTGGGGGCATTCTGCCCCCAAACTGCATCCCCAGCTATCTTTATTTTTTATTTTGAGACATGCCGGGTCTTGCAGAGTTGTCCCAGGCTGGCCTCAAATTTGAAATTCTCCTGCCTCAGGCTTCTGAGGAGCTGTGATTGCAGTTGTATACCACCATGTCCAGCTCTCATGTTGTTTTATAAGTTTTTTTTTAATTAAATAAAAATTGGGGTAACCATTAAAAATGATTATGAAATCCGAGTATAAGAGATATTACATGGAAATAACATACATGTTGCCTTAGTTTGAGTACTAAAGAAGCAGGCTCTTAACAAGAATTTGAGTACCAGTAGTTTATTTGGGAGGTAGTCCCTGGAAATACCAGTCAGATATTGGAAAAATAAGACAGTGAGGGGCTTTATTCAATATGAATTTAATTATTACAGTTGTTACGATTGTGAAAAACTGGAGATGAATCAACAATGGAGAAATCTGTGAGCCACACACTACATCTCAAGAGTTATTTCTCTTGAGGTGTGAGGAAGCTCAGGGTATTTACACACTGACTTTTGCCAGTCATTGGCAGAGGGATATCTATGGGATGGGTATTTTCCTGGCATTGCTTGTTTTTGTGTGGGTGGTCAGAAAGGGTCCTTGAGGTCTGAGAAATTTCCCAGCAAAGAAGTGTAGGTGCTGTAGTGAGAAGCTGGACTTTGTTCATTGGAGTGGTGAGAGTATATGTATGGACATGGCATATAGCACACAATATTCATTACATATGTAGAAAAAGTAATTTCTACTGTGGCTAAACATTTTCAGAGAAAAGAATTTTATAGTCATCTTTGGTGTTAGTCTCTATAGTCTTCAAATTGGAAAGGGAATTTTTCTAGGTACCTAAACAATCATTTCAGGTACTACTTGACTTTATCTTTTTAGATTTTTTCTCAGTGGATAGACTACTGAAGGTCTCGGTGCTCATCCTATTAGTTCAACCATTTGAATAAAGACTACTGCTACATCTTACCCCAGCTTTCTGTTCTCCACTGTTCTCCATATTACTATAGGCTTACTTTGTTTAGCCATTTTTTAATCATTTAGTATTTTGTATTATTCTTTCTTGGACTTTTTCCAGCTTCTGTTCATTTTACATAAGTTGACGAGTTTATTTTCTATAGCCACCTTTTCAAGATGATGCATTTATTGAAGAGATGTCTTATATAATTTAAATTTCTGACCACATGTAAAACTTCATAGTTGATAATTTATCACTTCATTGAATGGAAATTTAAATGATTTGAATTATACAAATCACTGTAATTATTCCCAAAGTCTTATCATATCTGTATCAATTATTTGATGGTTATTATGTTTTAGAACTGTGTAAGTGGAAACACTGATTTAATCCTAAGCACTTTGCTCTAATATAAATAAAGTATTAAAATTAAACAGTAGGAATTAACTGTGCTGTGAAAAAAACTGAATTGGTCACATTATTTGGTAAGTATATAAATTCATTTTCTCTATCTTATTAATTCCATTGGCAACAAACTGCTAGCACAATAAATAGAAGTATCTGAATTTTAAAAAATGAAAGCCACTACAAGCTGTAAACAGACAACTCATTTTTATAAAATTCACCCTTGATAGCATTTATTAAGTCCCATTTCAGTGACACATATAAAATAGCAAGTAAATTAAATATTGTTTTAATCAGTTTTTCCTTCAAGCAGAATAAAATAATGCAGTTGTTTGCTTCATTAGAAAATAATTTATTTTATGTTAAAATGATAATTTAATGAATCTTCATTTTTAATTATATTCTTGGTTATTACCCTACAGATTCTTATCCTACTATTGTGGTCACATGTCATTATTTGAACATTAGTTTTTCAATGTTTTATATGTAGTAGAGAAAAGCAAAAATATTTTGTATACATATTCATTTACCTTTAATTTATAGTGAACTTTATTTACAGTGAGACATAGATTTAATTGATAGACTTCAATATGTTTTGAGAAGTGTCTGTACCCTCATTCCTATCAAAATGTAATAGTTTTTTTTCCCTTAGAAAGTTAGCTTTGCCTCTTCTTCATCAACTTCTGCCCTCTCCATCTCCCAATCCCAGGAGCAAGCCCTGTTCTGATTCACGGATTACATATTAATAGGATTTCTCTTTTTTAAAAACATCACATACCTTATAAAAGAATTTGAAATAAAAGAGTTGCTATTTAATAAGAGCTATTAAATAAAGTAATGAAATCAGAAAAAATAAAGATGCTTTAATATCTGAATGTTTGTGTTTGTGGGCAAAATTCATATGTTGAAATCCTTACCTCCAAAATGATATCAGAGGTAGGGTATTTGGGACATGATTAGGCAATGAGTTGTGGGGCCCTCATGAGTAGGATTAGTGCCCTCATCAGAGAAACCCAAGGGAGACCACTTTTCCTTTCTACAATGTAAGGAAATAAATAATAAGGTGTGGTTTATGAACCAAAAAGCTGGTCCTCATTAGATTTAAAATCTGCCTTGATCTTAGGCTTCCCAGCCTCTAGAACTATGAGAAATAAATTTCTGTTGTTTATAAACTACACAATCTATGATATTTATTACAGCAACCCAAATGCACTAAGATAGGAATAGCATGAGAATTGAAATTTTCCTGCTCCTGCCACTAACGTTTTATTCTCTTTGTATCTTTTTTCCTTGATGTGCCATCTGCTTGTGTGATTTTGTTTTCTTGACAACACCAAGCTATTTGTTGTATTTCAGTATGAATCTGCCTTCTTTCTTTTGCTGAATCCTTACTAAGGATTTACTCTGCACCAAGAATTGTGGTAAGTAGTTAAAGAGACAGATGTATTCTTGTCTTCATGGAGCAAGCTTATGTTTGTCTTTTCCACATCAGAACTAGCATTGTTTTTGCAGGGAATTTTGTTATTATAATCTGGAAGCTAACTCTCTATCCAGTTCACATTATGAAGTACTGTGTTCAGGAATGGGCAAAACATTAACTCAAAAGAATCATTCTCTTTTGTGAGGTTTTAGCCTTTTTGCCAGATAGGTGGGAAATAGTGGCCAGGCTTTCCCAATGATTGTCATTTAACTGAAACTTGCCCAACAATGTGAGGGATACCCTGGTAGTTAGTTTAATATCTTTTCATTTTTATTTTTTTTACTAAGTCAAAAGCCATGGAGAAATCAAAGAAAATCACTTAAGAAAATGAAATCTCTTACTGATAAAACAACTATCAAAGCTTCAGGAAAGATACTGATTTCTAAGTCTATCAGTATAATTTTTTAATGTGTATTTTATTAATATTGGAATTTTGGGAAGAATGGTATTGGAGAGGTCAGAAATTCCAAAAATCAATTTTAAGAGAATTAACTTCTGAAATTTATTTCAGTTAATGGGATAAGTGAATATATCTTCTTTTTCATTAACTCTCATATCATTGTTTTGAATAAGTAGGTCTAAGATTTCTGTTGCTATGACAAAATACCTGAAGATAATCAGCTTAAAAGGAGGAAAGATTTATTTTAACTCATGGTTTCAGAGGTTTCAGATAATGGTTATTGGGCCCTATTGCCTTTGTGCCTATGGTAAGGCAGTACATCATATTAGAAGCACTTGATGGAGAATACCTGTCTACCTCATGGAGGCTGGGAAGCAAGAGAGAGGAAGGGTGCAGGGATCCAATATTCCCTTCAAAGGAATGCCCTAGTGACCTAACTTCCTTCCAGTAGGCCCCACTTCCTAAAGGGTTCATTATCTCCCAATATGCCATAGGCTGGGGCACCAAGCATTCAACAGATGGGCTTTTGGGGGCATTTAAGATCCAAACCATAACAGTGGCTAATATATCATTCCATATGATATTTTTTTAATCTCTAAATTATTTCAATTTGTTTTTCATTTTTACTTTTCTCTGTCTCCCCTCCTGCCCCCACTGCAGATTTTGTAATTAAATTCTCTCAATCCTCTTGGAACTGAAGTCATTGTCTTCTTAACTTTTTTCATTCTTTATTTATTGCTTTAAAAAATTGTACATGTGCTAAAAGCAACACTTTTTATTAAAAAGGTTTCATACAGTTTAGACAAAAAAAGTGAAATATTTCCAGTCTTGTAATCCTAGTACCATTATGAATTTTATTTCAAAATATCTTTTTAAATTTACATAATTCAACTACATGTCAGCTCAGAGTTCTCCAAACTGATTTCAAGATGTGAATAATTAAGTATTATTAGAATGTGAAAAATTATAAAACTTTAATGTATTATATAATGTTACATTTTTCACTTAGAGACAGAAGGTCAACAGTAGAGCAATTTAAGCTAGCTGAATGGATATTGCTTGAATTACCCTACAAACATTGTAGTCACTGCATATATGTGGATAAAATACTGAAGTAACCCGCTTTATCGTATATATCTGGTGAAATCAGTTTTGAATTTGAGGGTTTGATAATAGCTTTTGTTCTAAATTTTTATTAGATGTTTTACTCAGTGATGTTGAGATTCCTTCTTGTTCTTTGATGTATTTTGTTGATACATTTGTTGGTTTTTGCTCTTTACCTTTACTATTCAAACTTAATGAGGAGGAACTACCCTTTCACTTTACTGAAGCCTTAATATGTAGTAGGAAATTCAGTATTTAGGTTGGTGTATGTGTTAGTCCTAATCAGGGAATATCAATAAGAATAAAAGTGAAGAAAGGGAACGTGGTTGTGAATGGATTTCCTTTTCCCTGAGGAATCCTGAAAACACATGAGGTGCAGATAGTGGTAACAGTGGCTTTGGAGCCTCTCTGGATTTGTTTTCCCTTCCTTTCTAACAAATTGCAGCAAATTGATTACCTAAAAACAACACTGATTTATTATCTCATATTTTCTGTAGTTCATAAGTGTGAGTTCTGTGTTCCATATCTCACAAGAGTGAAATTAATGTGCCTATCCTTCTAGGATTTACTCTAAACTCATTCAGGTAGAATTTATTTCCTTCCTTTTAGTTACAGAATTGCAATCTGTTTTCTTGGTGTTCACTATGGTCTATTCTCTGCTCCTGGAGGCTGCCCTCATATCTTCTCTTATGGTCCCTCCATGCTCAAAGCAACAGTTGTGCTACTCCATCTTCAAAGCAAGAATGAAAACTTCTTATGTGTTGGCTCTCCTATTTCCCATTCTACCACCAACGAGAGAAGCCCTCCATTTTTAAGGGCTTACAGGTCTAGATCAGGGCTTATTTTTAAAAGATGCCTTGTGCCATAAAACAATCATGGGAGGAATTTCTGATCATATTCACAGGTTACAGAATTTAGGGTTTGTAATCTTTTAGGGGAACATTTTAAAAATTATTCCTACCACATCACTTTGAAATCTGCCATCAGTCTTCATAATAGCTCACTCATAACCACATGCACATGATGGTGAATTTATTGGTGTGGGATTGGAGGAATGCACACCATCCTATGGTTCATCATTATCTCTGTGAACTGGAGTAGCAGGAAGTGAGTGAGCATAAAGAGACAGTCACATTTTCTTCAAATTATTTCTTTGCCGAATCTTTTAGGAAACTATATTTTTGTATTTCTTGTTATAAATATATTGGAATTAATAACATAAGATGCTTTAGGTGCTTTTTTTTTTTTTTTTTTTGTGGTGCTGGGGATTGAACCTGTGACCTTGTGCTTGCAAGACAAGCACTCCACCAACTGAGCTATATCCCCAGCCCCATAAGATGCTTCTTTTTAAAAGGTGGGTGAAAGACTAATGGTTCACTTTAAAATTACCTTTATTATGCCAGTATTATAGCTGCTACTTAGTTTTCCCCAGGGATTTAGATGAATAACTTGCTGATAGAGTGAAATAAATATAGTATTTAATGTTTATTCTTTTCCAAACTGCCTTGTAAGTATTGCTTTATCTAGGAAGTGCTGTAATGTAATTTTTATACTTGAGTTTTGTATAAAATTACTTAAATGAATAATTTAAAATGAAGAAAAATTCTACCTAAAATGAAAAACCAGCATCTTTGATCATGAATAGAAGATAAACATAAAAATTATATCTATATGATTTGGCTAGCTGCTTTTCTTTGATAAGACCTGACACTAAGACTTACTTTTCCTTACAAAAGAGATTATTAAGTGTTAGAGGTGGTAAAGACTGAGATTTTTTCTTGACATGTAAGAATGATTTCAGAAAGAAAAATGGATTAAGTTCTTAGTATATGATTCATTGTTATTTAATGCTTTGCTTTTGTATTAATCTCATATTTGGGAAAATGATAATTGTGAGAAGAAATCTAGGATTGGAGTAAGAAGATTTGAAATCTCTTGTTATGTGTCACTTACCATGTCTTTGGGTTATCTCTGTGTTTGTATTTATGTCATCATTTATATAATGGGGATAAAAATGCTTACCAGCTTAACTTGACTTTAGGATTTTTGGAAGGATCAAGTGAAATAGTATTACATATCACTATTGATAGTAGTATTAGCATTGATTTAATAATATGTGACTATGAAGGTCTGCTATTTAGGTTATAGTGCTTTGGCTTCCAACACATAGGTTTAATAATTCATTCTCTTAATTCTCAAATACTGTGCCCAAAAAGGACCCATATCTCTCTTCTGCAAATAGGCATCATTTTAGTAGATACTGGGAGCAGGTATAGAATTTATGTCTATGTGCTGTTATCAAGAATTACTTTTAAAATGAATATTCTAATTGTTTAAATTTTAAAAAAACTTGTACAGGATTAGATCTTTTGATGTACTGTTTACATTTATTGATATTTTGTATGTCTATAGTTTCATTTATTACAGGAAAGACTAGAGGATCCTTGTGTTCCAAAACTCTTTCCTAATATCGCAGTAAGGCTGATATACTTAGTTCCTTTGTTCTCTCTGGTCACCAGAGAATTTCATATTATAGTCTTTCCCCCAGAAATTATTACTTAGTATATTAGATTCTTAGTATCGGTCATCTCGACTTGGCCCCCAGGGAAATAACATTTAAGACATTGTTATAATGATGATAAAATGTTATCCGTTTTATAAGAAGTAATTGTTACTGTGTTCATTTTGACTCACAAAAATAGGTTTGAATATTTTATGTAATATCCATTGTTTTTGTCATTGAAATCATTGTAAACTAGTGCTTTTCTGAGTTACATCCCTGCTCCCAAAAACATTCCCCCTCTTGCCTTTGGAAACCTGCTGCCCCTCTTTCAAGGGACTTTTGCTCTTGGAGGGGAGACAAATGGTAAGCAGTAAAGAGTTATTTATTAAGTAATTCACTACCATTTGATTTCCCCATTTCTCATATGATCAGAAGCACAAGAGAACAAGTCAGGACCTTACCGTTACATGTTAGTCTTCATATGATTCTACTTGAAGTCCAAGAGTAACAATAATAAATATATTTGCTAATATCTTCGAGTTATCTATAAGCAATCAGAATTTTAATAAATAATTCCTATAAAACAAGTTTCTTGTTTAATCGTAACCCTATTGAAGAAACAGACTTTGTGATGTTTGTTGGATTTGAATCTGCTATACACACACATTTATTTAAAGTCTAGTACATGAAAACTCTATCCAAAGATCTGAGATTTTCTAAAAAACGGAAGAAGCTATATAGTTTGTAAATAATAAGGTCATCTTTATTTATTTTGTTATGTGGTGCTGAGAATCAAACCCAGTGCCTCACATGTGCTAGGCAAGCGCTCTACCAGTGAGCCACAACCCCAGCCCAATAATAAGGTCATCTTATACAGGGCTGGTGAATGAATTTATATTGTAATCAAACCAATTCCATTTTCTCTTATGATGAATTCTGTCATTAAAATCACCTGAAATACCCTTTTTTTTTTTTGTTGTATTTTTTTTTTTTTTTTTTTTTGTAGTGCTAGGGATTGAACCCAGGGTCTTGCACATGGTAGGGAAGCACTCTTTCACTGAGCTACAACCCCCAAGCCCCAATATACTACTTTTCAGTCTTTCATATTTATCACATTCTTTGATCCAAAGGGTTGCAATTTCTACAGAATATCCTAGGAAGAATTCTGTGAATTAATATTAAAGGTCCAGGGAAACTTCTTGCTTCTCAGTAAATACAATGAGAATTTAAGTAACTTTTTTTCTTCCAGCCTATCCTGTCACTTACCTTTTTTTTAAATTGTTCACTGTGATCCTATGGTCATAAAGCATAAGCTTCTTTTAAACTACAATTTTTGTTGAACATTCACAATACTTGGAGGTTCTTTCTTGTCAAGATTATTAAATAGCCTGTGATGTATGACTTATTTTCATTTTCACCAACACTGAAAAATAAGTTTATAGGTTAATGATTTCTATCTTCATAACCTCCTGCTTCTTAGGCAAGTCAGGTTTTCCCTTGAGCTGTTTCTTTTCTTGTATCTCCCCTCTAGCATACCCACATTGTACTCTCAAGTTTTTTATTTATCTTTCCTCCATCCCTTCAGTTTCCTACGGTTTTACTGTTTGAGAAATAGTGAGTTCTGTTCCATCTCTTTTCTCACAAGGCAGCTTTTCTAATTACCTCTGCTGCTATGGATGTCTTTTCTTGCTGCTCTCCTTTCATTATTACCTACTATGTGGCTCCTTTTTTTTTTTCCTGCTTCATATTTGGCCAGTAATATAGCGACCTCCAATATAACTATCTAATATCCCATGCTTTAAATCTGCTAAGAATTCTCTCATATATTTTTTAGATCTATTAAAGTGATCTTATTACAACATTTGATTTCTTATAACATAGGTTTGAGATGTTTGGTGCCAACTAAATGTGTAAGGAAAGCTCTTAAATGAGCTGACATAATAAATTTTTACAATGATACTAGAATGGGTCCTAGCTGACTAATGAGCTTAACAATTATAGATGATTTCATTTACTAGTACGAAGGATTTCTGTTTTGAAGTATGATTCATTTTATTTTTCTTGAAGCACATCCAAAATAACATATTGTATAAATTTGTCCTCAAAATGTACTAATTGATTCTGTGGAACTAGCACATTTTCCTGTGGTATGTAATTGGTTTGGGTATTTACTTCCTTTATAAATAATATAAATTATGAAAAATGTACACAAAATCAGGAAATACATTTGTAATACTACATTTGAATAATAACGAGATGCTTTCATTTATTTAAATAGTATAAGAGTGCTAAGTTTCTTAATTATCTAGTCTTTACAAATATAATTACATCATTGTATGTATTTATATTTGGGGGAATTTTTTTTGTTCAGTTGACAGAATAGATAAATTTCTGGTAGAGAATGTTATTACAATTAGACCTCATTACTACTGACATTCTGATACCAGGTGGTAACCTTTTAAAAATTAACCCAAGGTCATTTTAAATTTGATGTGTTCAGTGTATTTTCACTTGTTGAATAATTAATTGTAGAGAATGTTGATTATTTCTGCTAATTTCACCTTTGTCCATCTCTTTCCAGTTCACATTGTGGCCACTTCACTATTTATTAAAATTAAAAATGCTAAAAATATTTTTATTTGCTTTGGAAGCACTTCTGAGAATTCATTTTAGAAAAGGCAGTGAAATTAAGACATAATTAATTTAATAAAGAATTTATTCTTCTGTGATGGCCTGGATAGTACAAGAAACAAATGTGTCAGTTTATGATTTCACAATGTTGAGTGGGAAATAAAGTTATTGGAACTAGTAATGAAATGCCTCCTGCATGTTAGTTTCCTCTTCTCTCTTAGGAACCTGAGTAGTTCCTGCACTAAGGTAATTATAATTACAACAGAAAATAAGGTTGTAATACATAACTATTTAGCAAATATTTGAACAGAAATCAATGTTTAACATAAAAGGAATATCAAATAATATTTGAACAATTTTAATCACACTAGTTTTAGAAAGAGAAAATAGCATGCAATTTTATAATTTTACCTATGGGTTTTTAATGTCACATCACATTAGTTTACTTTGGAATAATAAGCATTTCTTGGTAATTCCATAAGTTTTTTGAAAAATATACACTTGTCCACATTTAGATTTTGCAAATATTCACTGGGCATTTCCTTTGTTAGGTGCAAGGTATTATTTAATTGGTAGTAATTATTAAATATTTATAGTGTAAATATTTTAGGCAATATGCTAACATATTAAAAGTGTTGCTGCTGTATGTGTGGAAGTAGGGATGGGATGGGATTCTACCATTCTCATTCTCCATCCTGTGACTGGGTTCATAAGTCCAGATGGACTGGCTCTGGGGATACAGCTCTTTTCCTGGACCTGAATGATGTTAATTTGGTGTAGGAGGGAGAATTTCTATGACTTTCCAATCTACCTTTACTAAGAAGGGGAGAACCCCACTGCCAAACAAACAAACCAACAAAATCAAATGATAAACCCTAAATAGGAAAATGGGATTTTTTAAGGATCTTCTAATTGGTAAAAACTAGACATGTGTCTGTATGTGTGTGTGTGTGTGTGTGTGTGTGTGTATACACATACATATATGAACATACATATTTTTTCCTTTTTTCTTCTTCCTATCTTTTTTTGTCCATTTTTGCCCATTTTTTTTACTTCTTCCACTATCATTATGTTCTTAAAAAAATAACTTTTCAAACTATGAGTAGTTATGTCTAATTCCATTTCTCACCATAACTCTTGTTTCAAGGTACTTTTGTACAGTTTCTTAATGGTTGGTAGAAAAATCATGCATTCTTGGGTGATAATAAAAATTGCATTATCTTCAAAATATGCTGTAATATTTTTATTATTTAATTTGGTTTTCCATTTACTTTGTTAGTCCTATGTTAACTTGTAGATAATGTTAAGAGTTATGCCCTATTTTTATATCCTACTGTAAAGTCCCCACATAATCAAGAGACATCTTTATATATTGCTGTCCTTGACAAGTTAGCCAGCATCAATCCAGATTTCTTTTCCAAGATTCTTGACATTTTCTGAGTTTCGTTTCTACTTTAACTATAGAATCTGATGATTTTAAAGAATCCTTGATGAACATATTTATGACTGAAGTCAAGTAGGATATAAAGATGAAGTTTACACAGACATAAAAAATAAGGCTTGTTTTTGAAGTATTTGACAATGTTACTAATTACTAAAGATTTATTGTAGTTACCATATAGGCTTATACTATGCTATCTTTACTCAATTGCTTTGAACCCTCACAGAAAGACTTCAAGATAGATTAGACATTTTTATTTTGTACAAAGGAAATTATGATTTAAAGAAATAAATTGACTGTCCAATATACACGCGTCTAGTATCTCACAAGAACCTGAAACTAGTTATCCTATTTCCAAATTAACAGATCTTTCTACCTCACTCTGCTGGCCCCCCACAAAGGAAACCAAGTGAAAATATAAATTAGTACTAAGCCATGTGCGTCCACTTATTTTAATGAGTCCAAAGAGCAAAAACAAAGGAATATTCTCTCATGGGATATGACAAGTTATAGAAGAAATTTGTTGAGAAGTGATAATTTTTTAAATATGATGCTGAGAATTGAATCCAGGGTCAGGTTCATGATGTGTAAACACTCTCCCACTGAGCACATCCCCCAGCCCAAGAAGATACAATTTTAATCAGGCCTGGAAGGAAAGAGTAGTTTGATTGAATGAGACAATTTATGTGGAGAAAACAACATGAGCAACAGGAAAAGGTAAAATTAATATGCAAAAGTTTAGTGGGTGATTATAGAGGATTGGGAGGCTATGTTGGAAAATATCCATCAAGGTTTAGCTATTATTAATAAGAAGATTTTTGTATTCTAGTCTGATTTTTGTTGTTGTTATTTAAAATGTGATGGAGAAACTTGAAACAGAGGGGTTATATTTATGCAGAAAGAGTGGGTATTTTTAAATTCTAAAGATTTGTCTTCTTCTACTGTGTGTCAGATTGAGGAAGTTTCCTTTTATACTTAGCTTACTGAGACTGCATTTGTGTGTATGTGTTTTGGTTTTTCTTGATAATCCTGAATGAATGTTGAATTTTGTTAAGTGCTTTTCCAGCATTTGTTGAAAAGTTTTTTCTTTTTTATTGCAAATGTTGTGGATCATATTCATGGTGTTTCTCATATTCTTGGGCTAAATTCCACCTTTAATGTGGAACCTTTATTGGATTAATCTATTTATATCCTGTTAATTTTTTTTTGCATTTATGATTATGAAAGAAATTCATCTGCAGTCTTATTTTCTCATGTTATCTTTTCTAGTTTGGGTCTCAGAGTTAGACTTGCCTCATAGAAATAGTTGTGTAATGTTCCCTTGTTCTCTATTTTTAAAACATTTGTGTTAGATTGGCATGTTTTTTCTCTCCCTGAAATGTTTGCTTAAATTCACCATTGAAACCATTTGGGCCTAGAGTTTCCTCTGTGAGAATAACTTTATTTTCATTTACGTGTGATTTAGGGTTGGGATTTTTTTTTTTTTTTTGCCAAGTTTTGGGAATTTGTAACTTTTACAGACTTTATCCATTTCAGGTAAATAGTTTAATTTATTGACATGTTGTCTTTGTTATCTACTTGATGTCTCTTAAGATGTATACTGATGTTTCCCCCTTTCATCCTTAGAATTTGTCATTTGTGTCATCTTTTTCTCTTTGATGAGTGTACCTTGATGTTTATCATTTCATTTACTTTTTCTGTTGTTTTCCATTTTCTCTTTCACTGAGTTTTACTTTTTATTATTTCCTTCTTCCTTCTTATTTTAGGTTTAATTTGTTGTTTGCTTTCTAGATCCTTTTTTGTGTGTGTGTGTGTGGGGGGTACTGGGGGTTGCACTCCAGGGCTCTCAACCACTGAGCCACATCCCAAGCCCTATTTTGTATTTTATTAGAGATAGGGTCTCACTGAGTTGCTTAGTGCCTCACTGTTGCTGAAGGTGGCTTTGAACTCAATATCTTCCTGCCTCTGCCTCCTGAGCTGCAGGGATAATAGGTGTGCCCCACCACACCCAGCCAATTTTTAGATTCTTAAAACTGGCTGTACTCTGAAAATTTTCATTTATCTTCAGGATAAATTTACAGTGTTTTCTAATTTCCCTTTTGGTTTCTTTTATGAACCATAGATTATATTAAACATTAATTTTATAAAATATATTTTGTATTTTTCTGATATCTTATTTTCTTTGATTCTTTTTTTTTTTTTTTTTTTTTTTGGGAGCTTTTTTTTTTTTTTTTTTTTTTTTTTTTTTTTTTTGGTCTGGGAGCATGTGCTATATTGTCTTAATCCTTTTAAATTAATTGGAATTTATTTTCAGCATTTTGAGCTTTCTTGTGTTCTGGGAAGCATGTTTATTCTGTTGTTGCATGGGGCATCATGTGAAAGTCATTCAGGTTGAGTTGGTTAATAATTTCTACATCTTTTCTTTGTCTTTTGTTATCTATCAGTTATAGAGAATAAAACATTGAAGTTTTCTTATGATTGGTGTTTGAAAGTTTTATCCTTTTATATTCTTTTATTATTAACCTATCTGTGTATTTTCATGGTGTTCTGATAGGTAGTATTGTAGTGGGAGTTCACATTTTGCCCATTCCAACAGTCAGAATTTAAATCTTGTGCATTAAATGTAATTATTCGTAGAGTTTTGCATTGAATCTTAGCATCTTATTGTTTTCTATTTAACCTATCAATTTTTCTTTCATTTCCTTTATTTCCGCCTTCTAATAATTTCTCAACTATTGGCTCTATGATTTTTTTCTTTAGTGTTCATTGTGGGATTAAATATATACATTTATCAGTCTGTGTTTAGCAAATATTATACCACTTAACATATCAGAATATTGCAAAGTGTGTTTTTCCAATTTCTTTTGCTGGATTTTTTTTGTGTGTGTGTGTGTGTGTGTTGTTCTACATACGTTTAACTTCTACATGTGCCCTAAATCTCATTATATAACATTATTTTTGATTTACATAGTGAGTTACCTTTTATAGAAAAAAATGTAAATCCCTCTATAATTTTCTACAAATTGAGCAAGTCTAAAGGTGTTCATTTCTGTGTGTAGGCCCAGTTTCCATCTGAAATTATTTTTCTTCATCCTGAAGAACTTTCTTCATCATTACCTTTATTAGATGTTTGTTGGAAAAATATTCTCTAGGCTTTTGTCTAGAAAATGATTTCCCTTCATTTTTAAAGGTTATTTCACTGGTTATAGAAATCTAGGTTGACTTTTTATTTCTCTGACTGCTTAATTTTTTTTTTAAGTTTTCTTAGGTCTGCATTGTTTTTGACTGAGAAGTGTTTAGTCAATCTAATATTTTTTGTCCTGGCAATTAGGGATTTTTTTCTGTTTGTTTTACTAACTTTTTCTTCTTTATTACTGGTGTTTAGCAATCTAAGTATAGGACTAGTTTTCTTTGTATGTTGGTGTACATTAAACTTCTTACATCTTTGCAATTATAATTTTAATTGAATTTGGAAGAAATTCTACCATTCTTTCCTCAAATATATTTTTTATTACTTCTCTGTCTGGGACTCCTATTATAACAAGTTAGACTACTTGATATTATTCATCGATTATCTATTCCTTATTTTTTTCTTTTTTGTCTCTGTTCTTCATGGCAGATAGTGTTTATTGTTGGACTTTCCAAATAGCTTCATTATAAAATCTTCATTGTAAAATTTTATTCATTATAAAATCTGCTCACATCCAGTTAATTATTCATTTTAGATGTTATATTTTCCAGCTGTATAAATGGTACTTGTTTTTTCATTACATAGCTTCTTTCTTTTTTTTCTCATCATGTTCATGTCTATTCATCATTAGCTATTCTAGAGTCTGCCTACTACTTTTTTTCTGTCATTTCTAGACCCATCACTGAACTGTATCATAACTCTGATTTTTTTTTCTTCTAGTGATATATCACATTTTTCCTGCTTCTTTATATATCTAATATATTTTCCTTAGCTCTTGGGCATTGTGATTCTTAATGGTGTTATATGTGTACCTACTCTGTGTACAGAGTAAAGTTCCTTGTAATTTAGCTTGATCTTTTCAAGGCCTTTTTCTTGGCTTTGTTAGGATGGGCCTAAGGTAGATTTTACCCCAGGGCTAGTTTAGCCCTACTACTAAGATTTTATTCTTCTGGCATATTTATAGAATGCCCTACTGACCTGTGTGTTCACTAAAGTCTTTTCAGTATGGCTGGTCAGACCCTGAACATCTCTGCATCTTCACATATGTAGCTTAGTATTTAATGATAGACTCAGGGGAATCTATGTATAAATTTATGTATCTATTTCTTACCTAGGCCCTTCTCCGATACTCTGCCCCAAATTTCAACTGCCTTAGAGACCTCCCTATAAGAGGAGTCTCTCTGTCTTCTCACCTCAGTGTAGAAAATGCATCTAGATGAGAAGCCAGGATCATTGCGGGATGTACTTCATTTTCATTTTCATGGGATTGCAATCTTATGATGCCTTTTTTTGAATGACCAAAGGCATCATTTTACACATTTTGTCACTTTTGTGCATAAGAGCATTTCTAGAAGTGGAAGTCCTGTATACTGGTTTTTTTTTTTTAACTTAGGCACATAATAAATGAATTACTTTTTGTTTTAAAAATCTAAAAACAAACCGGGCGTGGTGGCACACGCCTGTAAATCCCAGCACTTGGGAGGCTGAGGCAAGAGGATCGCAAGTTCAAAGCCAGCCTCAGCAACTTAGTGAGGCCCTAAGCAACTCAGTGAGACCCTGTCTCTAAATAAAATACACCAACTTGCACTCCCACCAGCAATGTATGAGTGTACCCTTTTCCCCACATCCTCGCCAACACCTGTTGTTGCCTGTGTTCTTAATAAAAGACATTCTAATTGGGGTAAGATGAAATCTTAAGGTGGTTTTGATTTGCATTTCTCTTATAACGAGTGATGTTGAACATTTTTTCATAAATCTGTTGATTGCTTGTAGATCTGGATGTGACTCGGTGGTCGAGTCCCCTTGGGTTCAAATCCCAGTACCAAAAAAAAAAAAAAAAATCTAAGAACAATATAAACATGGAGAGTGAAAGAGAGTAGTTACCTTACTTCTTTTCTTGTCACTCAAGAGTAACCACATTTAGAAGTTTGGTATATAGCCTAATCTCCTTTGTATGAATTTGTGTATACATACATATATGTAGATAAAAATACATATAAATACATTTGACTTATACTTGTGTGTGTAAATACATGTGTATATATATACATTTTTATATAAGCACAGATCAAATCACATTAAAAGTATTATTCTGCAGCATACTTTTTTTACTTGGTAATATGTCTTGGAGATTTTGCTCTTAAAATACATATAATCTTGTTTTATTTTTAATATCAACCATGTATTCTCTAAAATGGTTTTATGGTAATTTATTTAATGAGTCCACTTTTCCTAGTCATTAAGTTTTTTCTTGTGACGTTCTAGTCTTTTAAACTGTATTTTTTAAATAATATGTTACAGTAACTCTTCAGATGGTAATTTTTCCTGTAGAAGAAATTCAGTAATATGTCAAATATCATGTCTTTTTATAAATTTTCTTTAAGATTGTCTAACGGCCATATTTATATTACTCTGTTTTGTACATAAGCATGCCTGTTTTCATAAGAAATTATCCATTGTTAACATAATCCCTTTGATAATATTTATGATTCTCTAGTAAAAGGTAACTTTCCTTTTTAAGTTATGGTTTTATTAGTGCATTATAATTATACATAATAGTGGAGTTCATTGTGACATACTCATGCATGCATGTATTTCTTTTAATTGAAGTTCTTTGCTTTTGGTATCAAGCTTGTAAAATCTACATTTATTGTTCATCTGTAATTTGAATTTTGTAACCTGTTTAATAATATACTTTACCCATTTTCTACTCTTTTAGTTCTTTCCTTGTTAATTTATAGGACTTATTTTTATACAGGATATATTAAATGTATTACCATCCATTTATTCAGATGTATTTCAAGATTTTGAACTCTGTTTATGTTCCTATTTGACCCACAAATGTTTTTCTTTTTTGTTATTTCAAATATGACTGGCCCTCAAATATTTTTAGAGAGATTTCTCAATTTTGAGGTATTTTTATAGTTTTGTTTTATGCTATTTTTATCTTTGTTCTTTCAAATAGAGTATATATTTACATGTAGGTGTATATACACACTTTTAAAATTTTTTTTGGTTTTTAAAACACAGATTTGTCTAGAGCAGTTTTAGTATTACAGAAAAATTGAGAGCACAGAGGTTTTCCTTATACCCCTATTCTCACCAGTGCATAGCCTCTCCCATCATCAACGTCTCCCACCAGTGTGGTGCATTTGTTAAAAGTGATAAACCTACATTGCTATATCATTATCACCCATAGTCCATAATGTACATTGGAATTCAGTCTTGGTATTGCATGTTCTATGGTTTTGAACAAATGAATAATGACATGTATCTATCATTATAGAAGCATACAGTGTAATTTCACTACCCTAGAAATCTTGTGTGCTCTCCCATTAATTCCTACCTCCTCTCAACTCCCGGCAACCACTGATCTTTTGTGTCTCTGTAGTTTTGTCTTTTTCAGAATATTATATAGTTGGAATCATAGTTTTTAGCCTTTTCAGATTGACTCCTTTCACTTAGTAATATGCACCCATATCATTTCATGACTTGGAAGCTCATTTCTTTTTAGTGCTGAATAATATTCCATTTTCTGAATACCCTACGGTTTATTTATCCGTTCACCTACTGAAGTTCAACTTAGTTGCTACCATGTTTTGGTAATTATAAATAAAGCTGCTATATAACGTGTATTTTTTTTTTGTGGGCATAAGTTTTCATCTCCTTTGGTAAATTCAAGGGAACATGATTACTGGATTATATTAGTAGGGTTAGTTTTGTTAGAAACTGTCAACCTACCTTCCAAAGTGTGTAATATTTTGCATTCCCACCAGCAATGAAAGTTCCTGTTTTTCCACATCCTCAAGAGCATTTGCCATTGTCCTGATGGATTTTGGCTATTCTGATTTGATATTGTGACTTTGATATCTCACTGTTTTTTTGTTTTTCTAATCACATATGATATAGAGCATGTTTTCACATTTTTTTTCCATCTGTACGTCTTTGCACAAGTATTTCTTAAGGTTTTTGGTGCTTTTGGTAACAAAGTTCTTTATTATTGTTGAGTTTTAAGAATTCTTCATATATTTTATACAATAGTCCTAATCAAATATATCTTTTGTAAATATTTTATTCTGTTCTGTGGCTTGCCTTTTCTTTGTCTTTGTAGTGTCTTTCACATAGCAGAAATTTTAAAATTAAATGAAATCCAGCCTATCAATTCTTTATTTTATGGATCTGAAAAGTCATCACCAAACCCAAGGCCATCTAGATTTTCTATAAACATTTTTTTATATAACAATATTAGACTTTTTCTTTTAAAAATGTTTTTATTAGGACATTGAAATTATGCATAATGGGTTCATTTTTATATATTCATAAATGTATAATAATTTATTCATTTCAGTTCTCATTACTTTCTCTTTCCTTCCCCTCCTATCTCCCCCTTATTTCCTTCCTTTATTCTATTGGTTTTCCTTCTGTTTATTTATTGTTTTTAATTGGTGCATTAGAGTTATACATAGTAAAGTTCATTGTGATATATTCATACATGCATGTAGCCTAGTTTAGTCAGTTTCATTGCATAGTTTCTCCCCTTTCTCATCCCTTCTCCCTCCCCTTTCATCTCCTTCTTCTATTCCACTGTTCTCCCTTCTAATTACCCAATCAATAAATGGGCAAATATACTAGAAAGACATTTCTTAAAAGAAGAAATACCGTTGACCTACAAATATATGAAAAACGTTCAACATTTTTAGCAGTCAGGGAAATGTGAATCAAAATGGCATTGAAATTTTATCTCACTCCAGTTAGAAAGGAAATCATCAAGAATACAAATAATAATGGTTGCTGGAAAGAACGTGGGAGAAAAGGCACATTCAAGCATTATTGGTGGTACTGCAAATTACTTTTTGGCAGCAGTATGGAGATTCCTTAAAAGACTAGGAATGGAACCACAATATGACCTAGCTAGCCCACTTGTTGGCATTTATCCAAAAGAACTAAAATCAGCATGCGATAGTGATATAAGAATACTAATGTTTATAGCAGTGCAGTTCACAATAGCCAAGTTATGGAGCCAGCCTAAGTGCCTAACAGATGAATGAATAAAGAAAATGGGGTATATAGACACAGAGGAGCTTTACTCAACCAAAAAGAAGAATGAAATAATGTCATCTGCTGCTAAATGGATGGAACTGGAGAGCAGTATATTAAGTGAACTAAGCCAGACTTAGAAAGTCAAAGGTCAAATTTTTTTCTCATATGCAGAAGATAGAAACAAGGAACTATTAGTCATTTTCTTGTGGAATTTTGTATGTACATTTGTTTTTAGTTTTGCTTAGTTTATGTATACATGGCTATGTATGTGTGTATGTATATATACATATATATATCTGTATATACAGATATATATATATAATTTGTCTATAAACATATGAATTTATATCTATTGCTGCAAACACTTTTAAAATTGTTTCATGAAAATATTATTTTTATTACTTCTGAATTTTGTAGCCAGGCAAATTAACCACGAGCTAGGTAAAAGAAATGCAGTAATATATTGTTTTATGGCACAATGTACTATAATGTAATGATCTCCAGGTTTATTCTTGTTATTAAGGAAAAAGCAAGGTTCACAATCATGTGTATAGTATTCTACTTTTTGTGATACAATAAGGTATATGCATACATATATACGTATATATATGAGCATGTGTACATGTTTGTAGGTGTATTCATATATAGGTGCTTATGAACACATTCATATTTATTTTCCAAAAGAAAAAGAAAAGAAAAGAAAAGAAAAGCAATGAGAGGATAAATCACAAATTAATGAACATTGTTACCTGTAGGGAAGGGAAATAAATATGATAGATGGAGGGATGGAAGCAAGATTGTTCACTCAAATATGATCCTATTATGTAATTTTTAATTTAGAAACATGTAGATATTTCCCATAATGATACAGTGCAATTAAAACTAAATATAACAAATCCTAAAACTGAAAAGAAAACTAAATCAATGAATTTAACTGTACAGCAAGTTATTGACTTCTTTCCAAAAATTCTAAACCGTAAGAATACACTATGTCTGACTTTTTCATTGCTGAGACAAAATACCTGAGAAAAACCACTTAAAGAAGGAAAGATTTATTTTGTCTCATGGTTTCAGAGGTTTCAGGTTATGATTGGTTGGCTTCCAGGCAGAAACATCATGACAGAGGGGTGTGGTAGAACAAAGCTGTTTACCTCATCGTAACTGGGAACATGGGAAGTTGGGGTGAGGGA
The DNA here is from genome assembly GCA_020662805.1 of Glaucomys volans. Classification (NCBI taxonomy): domain Eukaryota; kingdom Metazoa; phylum Chordata; class Mammalia; order Rodentia; family Sciuridae; genus Glaucomys; species Glaucomys volans. The sequence continues at coordinate 188,273 of JAJEJO010000257.1, read as the reverse complement.
GGGAGGGAGGGAAGGAAGGAGGTAGGGAGAGAGGTAGGTGTGGGGAAGAAGGGGCCAGGATAAGATATATCCTTCAAGGACATGCCCCTAGTGCATAGTGATCCACTCTAGATTCCACCTTCTACTATCTCCCAATAATGCCATCAAATTATGAATACCTCAATGGATTAATTCACTGAGGTCAGAGCCCTCATAATACAATTACTTCCTAGGAGCTCCACCTCTGAATTTGCTATATTAGGGATCAAACCTTCAACACATGAACCTTTAGTGGACTTTTCAAATAGATATAACACCTCTAGAGTTACAACTTAAGGGGGAAAAAAGGAAAGAAACTTATAGTATTTGATGTTTTAGCAATATTGGTATTTTTATTTTAAAGCTGTGACATATTTCTTAGTAAAGTAAATAAACGGTCATGTTAAAATAGCCACAAAGCAACGTTTTTGTGTAAGAGCAAATATGGACATATATTACATCAAAAAACTGTTAAATTTATATATACATATAATTAAATTGAAAAAATCAGTATAAATGTGATATATATTTTTTCTTTTCCAATAGTAGGTGCATTTTTCTAGTTCAGACCAGTGAAAAGACATAGAAATATTCATAGCACCCTTGTATCATCATTCATAGGCCCAGTCTTTTTATACAATTTTCCACTTAAGATAAGCCAGTTCTTTTTGAAGAAATGAATGATTGCAGATTTGGGGTAGGATCTATAAGATAGAAGCCTGGGATATCTTTTCATAACAGAAAGCAGCAGTGTTAAGAAAGATATCATGGTCATTTCATAGTTGGAAGAGGCTATCATTAACCAAAGATGGGATAATTTTAATAAGAAAAAAGACTTGTTAGTGATGAATACATAAAATATGGTCAAAAGCTGAGAATCATAAAGGCAAAAACAAAACAATATAAAGCAAAATACTGCATTGGTAACCTTTGAAGGGTTAGAAGATTAAATCATTATTTTAAAATAAAAAGAGTAGGACATTGCATTTGTCCTACTCTTCTATAAAAGTCTTATTTTAATTACTTATTAAAGTAAGTAAGTAAGGAGAGAAATTTCTTCTTTGAAGAAGTCCCTAGTAAATGAAAGAATAACTGAATTGGACTACCGCAAGTTTGCAATTTTTATTAATTATAATGTGTCTAGAAAATTGCCTTTGGCTATTAATGTTCTTAGGTAAAATATGGTAGGGAGTATTATAATACACCTGTCCAGCTAACAGGACACAACCCCATCAATCAAACTTAAAGACAGAAAAACATTCAGTTGTTATATGCCAACTGATATGATACTTTACAAAAATGGAACTGTTCAACACCATAGATTTTAACTACCAGTTTATATGCTGTACAGGAAATGCAAGGAACACATGAAATGGCACTTTAATTTAGGGATGCTATTAGTTGAAACTGTAATGCCACAAATTTATAAGGTAGATGAACATTTTCTTTAAGTGGCAATAGACAGGAAATAAAAAGAATGAAAAATTGTTAGATACAAAAAGAGAAAGAAAATATCAACCAAATGCTATACGTAGACCTAGTTTGGATCCTGATTTGAATGAATCAACACTGCAGAGCCATTGAAATAATTAGGGAAATTTGAAAAATGACTAAATTTTCAATATTAAGTAAATGTTAATTTTCAATATGTGATGTTGTATGTTCATGTTAAAACAGTTCTTATGGAATTGGAATATTTGCCAGTGAAATCATGTAGTATCTGGAATTGTTTCAAATAATCCTCTGAGGGGGTAAGAGGAGAGGACTGTTGGTGGTGATGGTGTATTCATCTTAGAAGATGAGTACATAGGATTTGCTGAAGTAGTCTTCCATGTTTGAGTGCTTGAAATTTCTGTTATTAACTGTCTTTAAAAAATTCAGTTACCTTTATTTTCAAAACTAAAATGGAAGGCATTTCATAAATAAATCATCAGCATAGTGAGGAACTTTCAGAATTTTAAACCTGAAAGCTTGAAGTATGTATTTCTTATATACCTGCAAGAAAATTGCACAATTTATTTAGCATTAATGCTCTATTTGATCTGGACCCAACATAGGCTTGTCTTGAAGTCAGCGTGAATCTACTGATTTTCTTTATAAGTCATTCTCAGGTTTATCTATACTTTGGAAAAACCACTGAGGTAAACCTAAAGCTGTATTTCGTTTCTTGGTTTTTGGTGTCCCCCCCACCCCTGGTCCCAACTCCAGTACTGGGAATCAAACCCAGGGCCTGAGCATACTATGCAAGTGCTCTACCGCTCAGCTACATCCCTGGCCCTGCTGTGTGTTCTTTCTATCAAGTCTGCTTCTCACCACAGTCCTAATATTTGTTTTTCAGGTACAGCAGGTACAGACTGTGCAGCAGGTACAACATGTCTATCCAGCTCAGGTGCAGTATGTGGAAGGAAGTGACACTGTCTATACCAATGGGGCAATGTAAGTTCGTATGTGGGTGTCTTTTTTAATTTCCTTACTCAGAGAGAAAAGTGTACTTTCTAACACATCCCACTCTTTCCAAATTGTTTCCTTGTTTTCACAGTTATTTTTCACTAGAACAGAGTTCTTGAAATTAAACTGATGTTTAGAGCTTTTATCTGCTTATTAAGTATGTGTTAATTTTCTTCTCACTTAGCCCTAATAGCATATTTAATTATTGAATTTTTAGAAATTATTGAATTTTTATGCCCTTTAATAGTTTTCCCTAGGTTGAGAAAAACTTAAACCTTTTGTTAATAATTTGTATATTTTAATAATACTTTATGAAATCTATACTTTTTGTTTGTATATGTAAGTTGAGTTTTTGTGGGTATGTACATACCTGTAAATTAGTATGAAACTAGAATATTAGGAGTTTTGTGGGTCTTTGCACATTTATTAAGTTAGATACTCTATATAAAAGTGCCTGATACTCATTAAATTTTACATTCCTGTCTGTGTCTTCCCACTAACTTATCTCCTTCACGTTAACAAAAGTGTAAATTTGTAAATTTATTAGATTTTCCACTACTTTGGATTGCAGGGGCTAAGAATTATTGAAAGTCATCAGGATTGTCTTCAACTTGAATTTCCAATTGCAACTTTCACTTTCTGGGTTTACCTGAAAATGAATTCAATCTTTCACTGACTCTGCTGCTCCCTTCCCTTCAGACTTGGTATATGCCAGGATGATAACTCTGCTTTACTGATCTACTCTTTCCTTGAGTGATTTCATTGATCTCCATGATGTCAACCTATAAGCTCCATGCATGACATGTTGAGCTCAATTATTTTTCCATACTACTATAGCTAAAAATATAGAATCTTCATTTAACTATGTATTAGTTTTATTGCTGTGTACTATGTACTTAAATGTTGTGATGTTTCCTTTATTCTTTTCATGGAAAGTGGGAGGATAGTCTTCTCTAACTGAGTTATTGAGAATTTGAGGAAATATATTTAATGTGCTTAACACAGCCTGGGTACATAATAAATGATACATAACAGAAACAAAGCATTTATTTGACCTTCTCACTTGTCTCTTAATACTTTTGGTCACTGAGTCTGTTTATTTTACCACTGTCTCAACACCACCTTCATTACCTGGAAAGCAAAGTCCAACTTTCCACCTTGGCATTCTCTCATTCTTACTCCTGCCCTCACTATCTGTCCCTGACATAACCAACCAACTTTGTGCATTTTCCCCAATACTCTGCTTTCATGCCTCCATGTGAGTTTTTTTTTTTTTTTCTTTTCTGATGAAATAGCATTCTATGCATTCTTCTGTCTTTTCAGCCCCCCTTACCCCGAGTGTGCTCTTTATAGACTGACTTGTTACTTTCGCCTTTGTGGCATGGATCTTCACTTTCCTCTGCAGTAAGCTTATCATTCCCCTATAAAGGACAGTACTATACCCTGACTTTGACCTCCAGCATTATACTATACTACAATGATTACTTTTTTATGTTTCCTATACTAGTAAGAACTCTCTGTGAATGGGAATTTTGTTTTGTTGTTTTATTTACATTTACTTAGGTAGTTGGAACTTAAGAAAAAGTTGATAAATTTCTGTTACTCTGGTGAAATCAGTAATTCTTGGCATATTTTAGACACACTGAGTATTTTTACCTGTAGTTGATGTAGGTCCAGAGCCTCCTGGAGCATGATTTTGAAATTTCTATTATAATTCAAAATTACTTTTGGAATTCATACCAAATAAAAGAGATGCCTGGCACTTGTAATTTTATACTATCAGAGAAAATAAATGGCTTTCTGGACACTATTAGAGGTCACTCCTTTGTCAGTTGTTATTTTATCCTTGCTTATGACACATAGTAATGATCGTAGGGAAATCTGAGAATAGGAGTTTATAGATTTCACTTCTGTATGATAGAAGGTAGCAAGGGAAAAGGGCACTTGAAAAGACTGTTGAGAGAGTTAACTATAGCAGTACCTATCCCAGTCATTCATCGTTTTGTACTGGTCCAAGGTAGGGTGGAAAGATTAACTCTACTACTCATGATTGTGTGACTTCGTGCTTCTTCCCCTTTTTATATGTGAAATGGAGATAATTAGCTTTTCAAAAGTGCTTTATGTACCACCTGAGAAATAATAAGCAATCAGTAGACATCAATTACTGCTGTTAATTTTGTATTTTAGTTATTTGTTTACATTTTGTCTTTCTTGTGATTATAAGTTCTGAATATTGTCTTGTGCATTTTAAAACTACTCCATTACTGACCTTAGCATTTCCCATATGATAGGTAAATGTGAGTTGAATGAATTTATTCGTTCACAAGACCTTAGAAAAACAGCATCTCTAATGTTGATACTTTAAAATTATAGGAATCATTTATGCACAGAAATGATTCAAAGTAAATATCTAGTGTGAGCGTGTATTTTCTATGGTCCACTAGCTTGGTTGGTTGGATCATGACTAATGAGGTCTAGGTCATGAGTTCATTTGTCACAAAGTCCAATTAGTTTTGATCTAGTCTTTGTGGGCCCATCTTGCATCCTCAGCTGCAGCAGTCATGTCACAAATCTGCACTCTTAGTAAAAAAGGAATGCATCTTTTAAAATCTTTTATTACTATCAAGTATAATTTTTGAATAGAGGTGCTATGGAATTACTTTTATACTTAATAAGGAAATACCATTGTATTGGCATGAGTTATATTCAAAATTTTAGTGACTAGAAGACTGTGAATATTTTATCTCAAACATGACGAAATATAATTTTTGTTCTTTCAGCTTAAGCTGTTCGAATCTTCCGTAATTTTGTAGTGCTGCCATTTGACTACATACAGTTTTTATCTCTCATGCTCATTTCAAAGTCTTCGTGCTCCCTTTTTATTTGATACACTTCCATGTGTGTTAGTAGTGCCATGTTCTTCTATTCTACCCCCATTGAATTAATAGACAGCTAGTATTTAATCCTTGACTGGGATCACATTCAGAGTCCCATTTCTGTGTGATAATAAACACTTTTTGCTAATGATATTCCCAGAAAATAGGGACTCTGATCTTTATCATGAACTTTCAAGCACCCAATACATGACCCTACAATCTCTGCATGCTTCGTCAGTACTGGTTCACTGATGCTCTTGTCACCAGCATTCTCACATTGTGTAGCCATAATTCATGGGGTCTCCCTCAAGAGGTGCTGACAGTCCTCACCGATACGTGTCATCACTTATGAGAATGTGTAATCATTATAATTTGATGATACTACAGTGTTTACCTGGTTCTCACTGTGACTATTGACAATTGCTGCCAGCATAACAGGCTTAACAGTATGAATTAGAGTGAGCATATATTTCAATTGAATAATTGAGCTTTTTACTCAAGAGAGAAGGTTACTTAATTACCTTTCCTTCTGTTCATTTTATCCTTTCTTCTGTTGGAACCTACTTGTTTATTTCCTTACTATATTTTTTCCCCAGGAGATTTTTTTCCAAAGTCTAAATGATTGTCATCTACATTTCTACAAATTATTATCATCTATGATTTCTAATTATTTAGAAAGAATACTTTGGTTAAGCCTTCTGAGGAACAGCACATACATACCATGCAGAAAGAGTCCATGTCAATTAAAATCTCATGGTATAGTTAAGTATAGTTAAGAAATTGGTTTTAAATAAAATAATTTTCTTTTTTCCCCCACACCAATTATTGACTCATACTTCCTCTGCTCATTCTTACATCATGCTAGTGAAAATGGAAATAATGATACCAGACAGTATTATGGCCAAATTAAGAAATCTTTATTTCAGAAGAATTTTTCTGTATTAGCTGCTATCTGAAGCTTATACACTGTTTAGAGATAGTCAGTGGGTTTTAAAGATATGATTAAAGAGATAATCAATGGGTTTTAATGAATATACAATGCATGTTCATTTTATTGGTATCTGTCGTAATAAGGATTGGCCAGCCTTCTCATAGTCTTCCTCTTGAGACTGTGGATTTGTCATCAAGGCTAGTACAAATTTTCCCAAACCATGTTCCACAAAATTTTAGTCCCATAAAAGAGTTCTATGGTTAGAGAAGCAGGGCCACACTGTGAGACTACCTTCCTATTGAGGTTCCTCATTTCCTGTTAGACTTTTAAAAGCTCTGGAAAGTCCTATAGAAAAGAAACCCCATAATCTAAAATATGAACTTTTGTATGAATAGCATCTATAACATCATATGGCATGCCATGGGAGATGGTACACTAATTTATTGACATTGATAGTTTATTCAAAATCTGTAAGTATTGGGAATTGGACTTTAATTTTTTAGATTCATCTCTTGAAAATCATGTGGCTGGTACATTTTTTGAAGGTATCTTGCCTCTTCAAGCTCTTCTTTTCCTCTTCAGGCAAAATAGTAAGTTTTGGTGTTTGCAAGAAAAGTTGTGCTATTTTATTATATTTCAAATGCTCTCTATTTAGAAGAAATGGTTATATGGAATTTCTACAGTTGAGATAGAGAGGATGCTTTCTTCACTTGTGTTTCTACTAATACACATTCTAATAGGTGTAGGAGAAGTGGATAGTGAATCCACTTGCCATTTAGATTCCAGTAAGCATATGGCTGGTTACATAGGAAGCCCTTTTGGAGACAGCACTGTCCTTCAGTGGAGAAGAGCATGAAGGTCTCTGTAGTTACAGAAAGGCCTATTTTGATAATCCCATAAATATAACCCTCACTCCAAAGATGGAAGACATTCATATATCTCAGAATATCAGAATTGAGGTGGTTATTGAGATCATTTACTTTAGTTTTTCCACTTTACAGATGAGTAAGCTGAGGCCCAGAGAGGTGAAATAATCTCACCTCCAGAGTTTGTCATTTCTGACCTTTAAAATATCCTTTCCAATGATCTGCAGATACTGGTCTTTTGGTTTTTGGATTTAGTGGTACAAGGATTGACCAGCTAAAGCCATTTTTAGTAAACATTATATGCAATATTATATTATTTTATATCTTGTGAATAAAAAATAATTAAACTTTTAAAATGTTAAGTGACTGATTATGAAGACTAAAGGATCTGTTATCAGTCACTTTTCATGTTTCTTAAAAATTCCATCGTGTATTTTTATATCTAAATTAATTTTGTTAAAATAATGTGTTCTTTGGGCTAGGGATGTAGCTAAGTCCTAGATCACTCACCTAACCTGCACAAGACCCTAAGTTCAATCTCTCGAACCACAAAGTAAACAAAAAAAAATGAAAATAAATTGTTCTTTGGCTAGTCATAAAGTGTGTAGAAAAGTCCACATTTAATAATTTTCCAACATCAGATATTTTAGATAAATACTTTTCAAGAGAATAATTATTTGACTGCCCTTTCTGTATACCTTTTTATTATTATTCACTAATAGAACCAAATGATGCTGCATTAAGGGCAATTTGCATTGTGAATTTCATATTCAGTTGATTGACATCCAAAATTGTTTAACGTGATAAAATATGAAAGCATTTAGATACTTAATTTTTCTCCTACTCTCCCTTCTTTTTATTGAGAAAGGCGGAAATGAAAGAGATCCTGATATGTTTTCTTATGTATAGAACCGAGGTGTGATATTTATTTTCTTAAATGGACTTCAGAAACTTGTATTCAGGTATGATTTCTCTCATAACTACTATCATAACCTCAGGCAAATAGCATATTTGCCCCCAGTTTTTTAACCTGTGAAATGGGGAGTGATAGTTAAAAGCATTATTTTATAACCAGGTCAGGTTTAGGAAAGGGAAGAAGTAATGAGGGTGTGAGAAGTGGAGCAATTTGTATTGTTTGAAAAAGTATTCATTTTTAATACAGTTATTCCTATGAAACTCCACATGAGCATAATGCTTGATAAAAATCGCTGCTGGAACAATATTTAGAAGCAAATTAAAAAATCTTTGTTGGAGGTATGAATATTAAAAGATGGGGAATCACAGTTCTATGCTGTGGTCCTTAGAAAGAGACTAAAGTCCCCCACTCTATAAAATCTAAGGCTGTCACAAAGGTTGAGCTTTATAGCACCCAACTGAATTGATCTTGCATCTGAGAGAGAGAAGGCCTTAGATGTCTTCAGTGTTATATTCCTGACTTGTGTATGGGCAGACCATCTGGTGGCCTGGACTCAGCACCCTTCTTGGCTTCAACAACATAGAAGGTGCTTCCATCTCTGCCTTATTTCCCTATTCCTCTTCATATTAAAGCCTTTCAGGATTGATTGCCTATTCTTTAGCTGCTTCCAAATTGGTTTTCTTCTCCAGATTGCACAGAAACTAGTCTTATCAAGGTCATTGGTAGCTTTCAGTTGTTAAATCTAAAAGACGTTCTACACTAACTGTATTTGGTCTCTAGCAGTCGACCAGTCAGTCAACCACTCTGTTCTTGTATTACTGGTTTTTATTTGTTTGGTTGGTTTTTGGCTTCTCTGACTCTAATGTTCTTTTGTTTCCTTCCTACCTTATTGACTTCCTTAGTCCAAGTGTGTTTTATTTCTTGCCTAAACTCCAGAATCATATTGGTATGGATGTTTCCCTACTGTTCTCTAATCAAGACCACATTTATTTTCATAACTGATCACAGTCTTTCATTCTCTCAGCTATTTTAATTTATCTATCATTTATCTTTCCCTCACTAGAATGTATCATATGTGCAAGGAACATGTTTGTTTATTTCCTATTCTCTCTAAAACATGGAATAATGGCACATCAGAGGTTTTCAATTTATATCTGTTGAAAGAATTGAAAAAACAGTATTTAGTGACAGGCCTGACAGGAGCAGGCTAATTAGTAGTTTGAAGTATACAAGGAACAATGAATTAAGCTGAATTGATATTCACACAGCTTTGTTTATTCATTTTTTTGTGTGGAATTTACACGGTTCTGTTTGTTTTATTCTTTTGTTTCTGGTGAAAAACCTTGGACTTAAACATATGTATATGGTTGCTAATTTTTTCTTATAAATTTATATCAATGACTCTGGATTAAATCTTCTACAGGTCATTTCTGCCAAAGTTGATTGCCACTCATATTCACTTCTCTGAGCTCTGTTCTCAGGGCAAGTGACCTATATGTGCACTTGTTACATCTATCCATTTGATATGCTTAAAAACCATTATAGCAATGGAAATTTTGTAATGTTGTGGGCAGCTGCCACAGAATATAAAACATCTTTTATCAGAGTAGACTTTGACCTTTTAAAAAAACTTAAATAGGCTAAAAGAGTTAATAGTTATGAAGAACACTTTTTCCCTGTCACTTTTTTTGTGAAGTTTGGGCTTCACATTTTTTAGTATCCTTTAGTACAGAGGTTCTCAAAGTGTTTTTGCAGATAAGCAGCATTGACATTACTTGGGAAATTTTTAGAAATGTCAACTTTTGGTGCTCAGTCTGAGTCTACTGAATGAGGAACTTAGGGTGAGACCCAGCTATTGGTGTTTAAACAAGCCCAGCTGGTGATTCTGATGCACACTAAATTATGAGAACCACTGCTCTACCATATAGGAATAAATTCCGATGCAGCGTGTATATGTGCAGGTATATTTGCATAAATATCATAGGATGATATGAGTTTGAAGCTATAATTCCAATAGTTTGTATATTTCCAACATATGTAGTATTGAAAATATTGCATATGAAGAAAAAAATTAGTAATTGCAAGAAGTATTATTGACTTTTTGTATTCATTCTTGAATTTCCTATCCAGTAGGCATGGCAACAGCTTAATAAATGCTTTTATTTTTTACATAATGTTAGGAAGGTGAAGTTTTCAGAAATAAATGTGTCTTCTGAATTTAAATGAAGACAAATGATTTATTAGTGATATTATTAGCATTTATTACCTTATATTTAATCTGTTTTTCAATTTCTTTGGTAGTAAGAAGTTAAATCTTAACTTGAATTCTGAAAACATTCTTTTCCTTTTTCAAAATGTCTTTCACAAAAGGGACATGTCACCTTTCTGGTGTCTTCTGCCTTCAGTCTCACTTGGAGCATTCAATTGAAGATCCATTTTGAAACTCAAAGAAGTAGTTTATGAAAGCCAGTTGGAGATATACACCACATGAATGCAATATGATGTAGTTACTTCTACCCATGGCTTTGATGGCCCATGTAGAAAGTTCATAATGGGAAACTGGTGCCAAGCAACAGAAACCAACTCTGATTTATTTGACAAAAACAAAGAATTTATTGAAAGATATTTGTGGCTTTCAGGTTTTCCAGGAAGTCTGGAGAATCAGGCTGGACAAAAGGCAGGCACGAGTGATATTAGGCAGCAACTAGACCACAGACACAACCACACTATAGAGGACACCAATAAGGACATAATGCTCCTGCTGTCATCCCAAATACACTGACCATTGCCATCCCTGCTACTGGTCTTTATTACTGGCCTTACTGTCATTGAAAACTGGATGTTACTCCTACAAGATACCCTCATTCCTGTTTCTTTGTGCTAGTACTAGCCTCTGATTTAGGGCAAGTACGTCTGATTATTTGAACTTTTTTTTTTTTTTTAATTTTGATTCATTGAACACAAATGGAGTACAGCTATTGTTTCTCTGGTTGTACACAAAGTAGAGTCACACCATCTGTGCATTCATACATGTACACAGGGCAATGATGTCTGTCACACATACTGTTATTATTACCCCCCCACCCCGACCCCACCCCTCCCTTCCCTCTGTGCTATCTATCCTTCCTCCATTCTTGCCACCCTTCACCCTGCATTGTGCATCATCATTCACTTATCAGAGAGACCATTCGGCCCTTGGATTTTTGGGATTGGCTAATTTCACTTAGCATAACAGTCTCCAACATCATCCATTTACCTACAAATGCCATAATTTTATTCTTCTTTATGGCTAAGTAATATTCCATTGTGTATATATATCACAGTTTCTTTATCCATTCATCTGTTGAAGGACATCTAAGTTGGTTCCACAATCTAGCTATTGTGAATTGGGCAGCTATGAACATTGATGTGGCTGCATCACTGTAGTAATCTGATTTTAAGTCCTTTGGGTATAGGCCAAGGAGTGGGATAGCTGGGTCAAATGGTGGATCCATTCCAAGTTTTCTAAGGCATCTCCACACTGCTTTCCAGAGTGGCTGCACCAACTTGCACTCCCACCAGCAATGTATGAGTGTACCTTTTCCCCACATCCTCACCAACACCTGCTGTTGCCTGTATTCTTAATAAAAGACATTCTAATTGGGGTAAGATGAAATCTTAAGGTAGTTTTGATTTGCATTTCTCTTATAACTAGAGATGTTGAACATTTTTTCATAAATCTGTTGATTGCTTGAAGATCTTCCTCTGTAAAGTGCCTGTTCATTTCTTTGACCCATTTATTGATTGGGTTATTAGTGTTCTTGGTGTAAAGATTTTTGAGCACTTTGTAGATTCTGGAGATTAGTGCTCTATCTGAAGTGTGTGTGGCAAAGATTTCCTACCACTCTGAAGGCTCTCTCTTCATATTGCTGATTGTTTCCTTTGCTGAGAAAAAGCTTTTTAGTTTGACTCTATCCCAATCATTGATTCCTGCTTTTATTTCTTGTGCTTCGGGAGTCATGTTAAGGAAATCTGGTCCTAGGCCAACATGATGAAAATTTCGACCTATTTTCTCTTCTATTAGGTGCAGGGTCTCTGGTCTAATTCCTAGCAAGAAGAGCGAAGCAGGGGGTATCAAAATACCAGACCTTCAACTATACTACAGAGCAATAGTAATGAAAACAGCATGGTATTGGCACCAAAATAGACAGGGAGATCAATGGTACAGCATAGAGGATACAGAGACGAGCCCACATAAATACAGGTATCTCATACTTGACAAAGGAGCCAAAAACATACAATGTAGAAAAGATAGCCTCTTCAACAAATGGTGCTGGGAAAACTGGAAATCCATATGCAGCAAAATGAAACTAAACCCATATCTCTCACCCTGTACAAAACTCAACTCAAAATGATTATTTGAACTTTAACCTGATTTCCTATGGCCTGTTCACAAAGAAGGTTGGGAAGGCTGTGGTATCTGGTATCTGGGCTGTTGTAGTTAGAAGTGGGATTTGTCTCCCAGCAACATTCACAAAGTAAGGAATTGTGGGAGTAAAGAAAATAAGTTCAAATGAGGTGTAATAAAAATTCCCAGAAGTATCTATGTTATAATGAATCAGTGACTTTAGCATGATAAAAAGAGACTAGAATTCTAGGCTACAATGTAGGATATGTGTCTTTCTGATCATAAATCACAAAATTTTAAATTGTTGAGTAAGTATTTAGGGTATTATTAGTTCCCTGGAATTAATTTTCTTTTATGGATGGTGACTATGTCATCTTTCTTTTATTGGAGAAATCTCTCTCTCCCCACAGCACACAGTTTGTGTGTGTGTGTGTATTGTGTGTGTGTGTGTGTGTGTGTATCACTTAACCATTGGTTGTCTGACTGTGTGCTGTGGAGTCCTAGAGTTCTGGGGTAAAACGAATGGCTCAGGGCTAGCTGTATATCATGGGAGGAGGAAAAACAGACTTTGTTCTGTCTTCTGGGTCCCCTTCAACTGGAACATGTTTCACTTTTATTTATTTGATATTTTGAGGTTAATATTTAACTTTAATTAGACAAGAGTTTATGCCACCATACTGAACACTGAAAGTAGTTTAGAAGATTATCAAATAATGATAAGAAAAGTATATCTGACCTTCTTTTTACTCTTTGTATTTCTGCCTCAGACCTGTGGCTAATTCCTTTTTTCTTCTTGGTGTAACCGTTCCTTCTCTGACCTTAGGTCTTTGTTCAGGTTGTTTCTCTCTGGTTAGAAGATTCTTCTGTTTTCACCTATCCAAGTGCCCCCTTACCCTGTCCCAACTAAATCCAAAGTTCTTGTCAAAGTCTAGAACAATTGCATTTAAGCTTTTGAATCTACCATTGAGGAAGTTAGACACACATTTTATACTCAGGTACATGAATGTGCACATGCACATATACACACATCATTTCTGATAGAAACTAAAGTTTCTAAAGATAGTTCTTATTCTCACTAGGTGTAATATGCTCTGATGTCTTGTAGTCAACTCTGTCTGTTCTACTCTGCTTTTTTAAAAACGCTGTTGTGACCTTTTGAAATTTATTTCGTGACCCTCTACTAGGTCATGACCCACAGTTTAAATAAAAGTATTTGCTTATACTGCCTGCATGTTTAGTTTTTTACCTACTTCTTCTCTTTATAATAGCCTTTTTATTTCTTAAATCCTGAAATATTATAGACTTATAATTTGTTCTTAAGTATCAGTATCTTTTCTGTGTTTTGGCTTTTTCCTGTGTTGTAAGAATTTTTGTGCTCTCTTCCTGATATATTCTTTCCCCCTATTTTCTGTAGGGCTGACTCCTTTTCATCTTTTAGTCTTATCCTAAATATCTATCCTTCAGAGATAACATTCCTTGCTACATATTTAATGTGTTAATATAACACATTAAATAGGTAATGTTATAGTGAATAAGTAAGCAGAGAATATTCAGGTCATGCTTAGCCTAGGTATATGGGATACCTAGGCTAGCTAAGGCATGATGGGATGAAAGCAGCACTAATTCACTGAAGTAAATGGATCAGAGTTCTGACATTTACATAGAACCTTATAATAGAGTTAGCTTTGAAGAAGCTTCTGTCAGCAGTATCATATATCTGTGTGTTCACATTCATTACTGGATACATTTGAGGAACAATGGAAAGATTTCTCTTCTGCTATGGAAACAATATGACACATTATTTTCATGACTTATTCTGTGGCAGTCAATACAGAACAAACAAAATGAGCACAGCAGCATCTTTTAAATGTGCACAAAATTGTTTGGGATTTAGCTATTTCAGGAATATATAGTCCATGTATAGTTAGCTGCTTTCAATTTCATATGCCAAAAATTGAGTAATTTTCTTGAACATATGTTTTAGGGATTTGGGGGGGAAATAGTGTGCAAGCAATAACTCATGAAGGAGTATTAAATATATACAATATGAAAAACAAGCTGATCTGATGTGTCAGAATTAAAGAATTTTATTTCTAGTACCTAAGAAAGAACTGTTTGTTTTTGCTGTTGGTGCTTCTTTTTAAAAATAATTCTTCAGTTTTTATTCAGGAGCTGAAAGCACTTAGATATGGAAAAGTCTTTTAGGAGATGCTTGTGCATGACTTCAGCTGAGACTCAAAGGATTCCAATAAATGGATTAATGCTGGCTTTCTTAACTTTAAAGAACAATGACCAAAGATATCATGGTCTGCCTCTATTATTCAACCCAGTGTTTTAAAGTCTTAAAGTGTATTTTTTGTCCAAGTCAAGTTCAGACAATTCATAGCACTTCATTTCTTGATATAATTATGTCCTTTTTTTTTACCCTTTAGAAATTGCCAGTCTTTAGCCCCAGTGTATGTTTATACAGTAGCCAAACCTTCTTCATAGTCTCATTCCCTATGATTGAATATTGGAGTGATGGTGATAGTTTATAGATTGGGCATGTTCTTCTTTGGTCATTTTCTAGCTCATGAATCACATCCAGCTAGAAGGAAGTATAAAAATTAAGTAGTCTGTTTTTTGCTGTTATATTTTTATACTGAGTAGTGAGTTATATAGATTTTACACATATCTCTGTGATGCATTTGTATTACTGTTGTTCACTGAGAACTAATTATATAAAAAGGGCTGCTGATATATGGAGTTATTTAGATCCCTTGGGATGTTTCTCTTATGATAGCAAGTCCATGGTTATAGAACTTGTAAAATTCAGTTCTATGGTGGTAAATATCTTCTGAATTGTTGTTGCCTTTTCACCATTACAAGGGCATCATCAGCATGCCCTTTTCTGGGTGAGAACAAGGAATAGTTTGCTAGTAAACAGTGAGTTAAGGGGTCAGGAAGTACCAAACAGCAACAGAAATTTCATATGTCCTCTATACCATCTGTTATGTTATTCCTTAGTAGTTGTTCTCATATATCATTGACATGCAGAAAATGTTAAGGAATTTTTTTTTTTTTTTCCGGTGCTGGGGATCAAACCCAGGGCCTTGTGCTTTCAAGGCAAGCAGTCTACCTACTGAGCTATATCCCCAGCCCAAGGTTTTTTGTTTTTTGTTTTTTTTTTTAATGTTATGGAAATGATTGAGAGTGTGGGCTAAGTTCAGATTCCAAATCCATGGTTCATCCGCTGTATGCTCTGGACAGAGCTTCTTAACCTACCCAAACTTCAATTATTCAGCTTGTGTATGAAACAGGAATCATAACTGTACCTACCTGAAAGAGGAGTCATGAAGATTAAATGAGTTAGTTGTGCAAAGCACATAGAATGGAGTCCATTGCATAGTAAATGGTAAATAAATAAGGAACTACCATTAGTTATAATTGTATTTTTTATTTGCAAAATCTACCTGCTACAAAAGGGCATACTTAATCATGCTGTTTGGATTATGAAAAAGAAAGTCATCACCATGTGCTGTATCTATCAAAGTATTTATTGTCCTGTTATCTATTTGTACATCTTATTCGACTATACTTAAATACCAACATCAGATTGTGTTACTTTAAGCATAGCTAAATGAGGCTGCTATTGTATTCTGTAGGCATAAATTAAAATGACTCCATTTCTCTTTTATATAAATTTGAAATCAACATGGCTATTTTATTAAATAAATGAGTTTTCCAGTTGAGAAATGGAGCAATGGTGAATTTATATATATATATATATAATTATATTAAATATATATAGGATATATATTCATAATATATTCAATCTATATAGAAAACCTTAACATTAGTATATATATTGATATATATATATTTTATGCATACATATGTATGTATGTATATATACACATACATACATACATATATATGTGTGTGTGTATATATATGTATATAATGGCTTTTTTTCTATCTGTTAAAAGAATGTTCCCTGTGGTGTTTTTTCTATCATCACCCCAAACTAAATTTATACCTGAACTTGTTATGGTGCTTTCTAGAAAGGATTAACATTATCTGGTATGAAGTACTTTCTGAACACCATTATAATTTTTATAAAATGGATATTGTAAATTACAACTCTTTTCAATGTCTTAAAAGTTCCTGTTATAAATTATACAGAAAATCTTTAAAATTTTGGCATACTTTCTCATTTTTAACAAATATAAAAGGATTTGTATTATAGAAATTTATGAAACTATTTACTTTAAATAGAATAATTTCTTAATTTTTTGACAGTTTAGCGTGCCTGTTGTGTACCAGCAATGTATTAATATTACAGATGGGAAGTTATAACTTTCATGGGAGTACAAAGTTATGAGAATAAGCATATTGAGAATATATTTCATGAATACACAGAGGATTAGAAAAATACAAAGAACAAAATATAATAGCACTGTGAGGAGTGGTAATGGAGGGCAAAAGATGCAGAAAATAATTCAAGACAAATAACTTAAGATGAGAGTTTAAGGATGATTATGACAAAGACAGTGAGTTGAAGAGAAAGGTGAAGACCTTCCAGCAGAGGAAACCATACGTAGTAAAACAGAAGCAAGAGAAAAAAAATCATCTTTGGGAGAATGAGCAAAATTGTCAATATAGAATTAGTAAAAAAAGCCTTGGAGAATGTGGCTAGTACCAAGTCTTGAGAGTATGTAGGCATCAGCCTCTTGTGCTTTCTGTAAATATGTCAAAGGTTTTCAACTTTTTCTGAAGGAAATAGAAAATTTTGAATGCAAGAGGGAATCATGGAAAGATTTTCAAGCAGTTGCATTTTAGAAAATTCCTGTGGCAGCCAAGTTGGTAGGTTGGAAGAGAGCCCAATTAGTGGATGGGAAACCAATTCTATCCCAATTATAATAGAGAACATTATGAATTAAGGCAGTGAATATGAGAAGGAAAAAGAATTGGAAATATTTGAATTTTGAACTTTATTTAGAAGATAAAATTGATAGCATTTAGTGATCTATGTCTGTCTAAGTGAGGGAAGAATCAGCATTATTTTCTAAAACTAAAGATGGTGGTGCTGTTCACTGAGAGGATGAGTATAGAAGAGCAAAAGAGAGAAGTAATCTCATCATATGTTAGATTTTACAGATGAAGCTGCCCATATATAGTGGAATTTCCTAATAAAAATAACTGGTTGGCTGTTAGAAATTCAGATTTAGAATTCTTAATATATAACGAAAAAACAAAGGAAGCAGAGATACCAACCTAACTTACTATGAGCATGCATCTGTCATGTAGTGGTTGATAAGGCTATGGTATAAATTAAGAAGAAAAATGGAAGCCTCAGAAAATAAAGTGCCAGGAAAATGGAGACAAAAAATAAAAGTAGAAACAAAATGCCTTTGAAATTAAGGGACATGAGTGGTTAAGATAGAAAAGCCTTAACGTAAGTATAGGAACTGCCTGAGAATGTGCACACCAGACTGTCATGCATGGCTAGCTCTGGGATATGAAGTTAAAGAGAATAGCATAAACTGGGGAATTTAATTTTGTATTTGAATTTTTAAAACATAATATGTTATATTTTTGTGACTGTACATTTTTATATTTCTGTATATTTTTGTAACTTCTTGTGAGCATTTAAGTATTATAAAATTAAAAGGAAATACATCTTAAAATATAAGTTATAGTCAATAGAAAATGAAAAATAATGAAATAATTTTAATCAGAACAGAAAAAAGAGGGAAAGGGCAATACAGAGTGGTCAACAATGTCCTACTACAGATGGGTTAAAAAAAAGATGAGGGCTGACAGGAGCCTTTGAGCTTGATATTTAGATTCGGTCACAAGTGACCTTATTAAAAGCAGTTTCAATGAAAGATAAGAGGCAGAAGCTTGACCACAGTTGTTGGAAAGCAGAGAGTTGAGAACAAGACGAGGGGGGCATAGTTATCTCATAATGGAGAAGCTTGGGTGTGAAGAAAGAGAGATGTTAGATAGGGTTTTAGGGTCCGAGATAGGAACACTGCTTTTGCTCAGGGTCTTTTTGGTGGTAAGAAGGAGATTCATGCAAGCTACCTTAGTCATGGAGGGTTATTAGGAGTCACTCAGGAAAGTGAAGTGGTATGGGTGGACAATTCACTTATTAGCCTCCAGTCTTTACAGAGCTCTGTTTTTCCAAAACTGGGATTTACATTTGCAGATGATTTTGTTTTTGTTTGAGTTGGTGTTTTGTTTAGTTTTGTTTAGTTTAGTTTTGTTTTGTTTTTTTGGTACTGGGAATTGAACCGAGGGATGGGGTGGGTACCACTGAGCTAAATCCCCGGTCTTTTAATTTTAATTCTTTTTTTTTTAATTTTAAGGGTTTCACTAAGTTATTAAGGGTATTACTAAGCTGCTGAGGCTGATTTCGAACTAGTGATCGCCTTGCATCAGCCTCTCCAGTCACAGGAGTTACAGGCATGCATCTCTGTGCCTGGCTTGCGGGTGGCTTTATAAAGAAGTGAAAAAAATTGATCAGCAAAATTTCTTGGAGGGAAGTGACCAGAGTTTATTTATATGCCCATGATAGGCAGGCTAAAAAGGATAAACTTCCTAAAGTACAGAATGGTGGTGAGGTACATATTAAATGAATGTATCTTTAATTTGGAAAGTACACCCAACTATTTCCAGGAATGAGGTTTCTTACCAAAATGAAAAACTTGCAATATTCCAAAGGCTAAACTATCTATTTTAAATATACTCATGTTACAAGACAATTTAATCAGATGATATAAATAAGCTAGTAAATTTCTCCTTTCTTTTTCTTCTTCTAAAGCCGAACAACAACTTATCCTTATACAGAAACACAGATGTACAGCCAAAACACTGGAGGAAATTACTTTGATACTCAAGGGAGTTCTGCGCAGGTGACTACCGTGGTCTCCTCCCACAGCATGGTGGGTACTGGTGGGATCCAGATGGGTGTTACAGGAGGACAACTCATCAGCAGCTCTGGAGGAACCTATCTGATTGGCAATTCAATGGAGAATTCTGGTCACTCAGTGACACACACTACTCGGGCCTCCCCAGCAACAGTAAGTATTTGAATTCTCATTCGTTCAGTTTAGCTTCTTGATGACTTCTGTTGTACATTTTTTCCTCTATGGGGGAAAAGAACCACAGAGGCTGAACTAGGGCAAGAATATGTTAAGCACCTGTTAGTATTATGACAGTGTGCAGAATGTAGTATATATAGTATTACACAGAATGTTACTGATATGAGTGCCCCCAATTAAATGCATTAGGAACTTTTCAGCAGTAATTGGAAGTTAGAGTTGAGTTTTACTCCTAAAACTGCCGATTTTAATAAGCTTTTCTTCAGTAAAAGTATTTATTAAAATACTTCCAATTTCTGTTGAAATAACTTTTTTATTATGCTACTTACTTTATAAGATAAAAGCCAATCAGTAGAAGAGAATAAAATATAGTTTAATGTGAAATTTTCTCATTATTTTTTCACCTGTTTTATTCCAGCTCATTCCCAGAGATGTTAGTTATGTAGGACAGTATTTCTCATACCTTAAGCTTTTAAGTTTTATCATATTAACCACTGCCTGTAATATTATTTATGTAATACATTTTAAAATTGACTCACTTTTAAAATAGAAAGCCATGTGTAGCTTTTTCTCCTACTACATATTGAAGGCAGTACTTAAATAGTAAAATTTTAAAATCCTACTCATGTACAATATATAAAATCATGTTCTATTCTACCAGAGATACTTTCTGAAGCACATATACAGTTGGTTCAGATGAAAAATACTTGTGTTGACTATGATCATAGCTCTGAGCAAAAGTATGTTAGGGATACACCTGTGTATCTGAGATTTCAGGTTTTTAAAATTTAATATTTACTTTGATACAGCATGTTTTAATGTGTTCAAATGATATTATAGAAATAATCATAGAAAGTAGTATAAAATTGAATATCAAACTCAGCCTGAACTTCCCTATTTTCACTTCAACCAAGAGAGAATGATCATTTAAATCAAAGTAGCAATGGAATTGATTTTTTAGGTATTTCATATAAAAGGGTGGAAGGAATTTGAACTAAGTAGATGTACTCTTTTCCCACATCTTATTATATAGTTTGTTTGTGAAATGAAATAAGGTAGAAATAAAGTTGGGAGAAATAGTGAGAGATTTATGTTTCTTAATTTGTGGATTTTCTTCAAGATGTTATATGTATATGGTAAGTACTTTGCTGCATACACTTTGTGTTTGTGTTGATACTTTCATCATTTAGTGCTTTTTCCCTAATCCATTTTTAAAGTCCTTTGTTTTTAATTCAGGATTTGTTATTAACATCAGAATAGATGACTAGCTGTCCTAAATGGAGAGTTCCTTCCTGTAATTTATGTTTTTAAGTATTTTGTGTATTTGTCTTGTGCTATTACTGATGTTAAGCACAGTATTTCTAAACCTTTTGGTCACACCAGTATGTTTATGTAGATTAGAAACTAAAGGGGATTGCCATTAATAATTCATAGCCTCTCTGGACCTCAGTTCCCCTATCAATAGAATAAGGGGCTATTTAGAGTAAATGATTTCTTAATTTCCTTCTGGCTTTAAAACTCACAGTATTTTTTTTTTTAAATTATAAAATACCATAGATGTGAACACAACCACAAAAGGAAAAGGAGGAGAAAAAAGGTGCCAGCATTTGATAGCATTCCTACTAAAGGCCACCTAAAAAGTCATTTTCTATGAAGAGCAAAGGACTTGCCAGTTATCAAGGCCCTAGAAAAACTGAAAAGCAGGGAAAATGTGTGCTTTCACACTTTCTTTTCATCCACCCTGTCTCATGTTGGCATCCCATCTTTTCCTACCTCACCTTCTCTTGCCATTCCCACTTGCCTTCACACTTATTTTAGGTACTTGTTAAACATCCCCAGCAACTGTATTTAGGTTTATTAAACTGACTAGTTCTATCACTAAAGGTGTATATTCCAAGTCATGTAAATGTATTTGCAAACATTAACAGGGAATATATATAGTTAGAATTTTTTGATAAGGGATAACTTTTGGTCTTCTATATAGAGCATAAAAGGTAACATTACCCCTTCAGTTACCCAATACACAAATATGATATGTGATTTTTATTATGTTCATCAATAAATTAGACACATAAAATTACTGAATATATTTGGGGATATATGAAAATATATGAAAATCATCAATTATTATATCATTTATACATGTTAATTTACATTTTAAAATATCCATATTTGAGATTGTTTTCTTAATGATGAAAATTTTGTCTGAAATGACTTGAGGGGTTTGTTTTCCTTTTTAATAAGAATATTTACTTTTTTAATAAAAAGCAGAAATGTTAAATCTTTTATATGAAAAAATGCAAGGTGCCTTCATCAAATCCCAAGTGGTGGTCCACACTTATCTACTAGTGTTTTATGGTATTACCTTGCATTTATTATCCAAGGATTTATTTGACTTAGATCCCCCTCTCAATCAGCTGAAGTTTTTCATGAGTCTGATTCAGTATGAGAAAGTGATTTCTAGTATACAATTCACATTTTAGTAGTAAAGTTAGCAATGTTTAATAAGTACTGTGGATCTAGTTAAGATCTTGTCAAATGTTAGAAAATTGGTTAATTTTTGTTTATTTCAACTTGTAGAAATCAAGGCTTTTTTTTTTTTTTTTTTAAAGTAGGTGCTAGTTCACTAGTTCATTGAAGGGAATTTGTTAGAATTTATCTTTTTTTGTTTACCATATAACCACACAAAATGGTGTATTTGAGCACATTCTTTGGCAACTTCTTGGTCAAGATTCAAGCTATTTTTTTTCCAAATATTGAGCCAAACTGTACTATACAAGTTCAGTTTTTCTGGTTATTCTTCTTGCTCAACCTATAACCTATAGATAACGTGACTGATTCAACTGACTACATAGTAGTATTCTATATTGTGGACAAAATTCCTGACTGGAAAATCTGTAGTCAGCTCTTTATATCCACAGGTTTCACATCCTTGGATTCAACTAATCTTGGGTAGAAAATATCCAGAAAATGAAATTTGTATATATACTGAACATGTACAGATTTTTTGGTCACCATTCCCTAAATGATACAATGTAATAACTATTTAATAGCATTTACATTGTAGCGAGTATTGTAAATAATCTAGAGATGATTTAAAATATACAGGAGGGGTTGCTCTTAGGTTTTATACAACTGCTATACCATTTTACATAAGGGACTTAAGCATCTACAACTTTTGGTGTCTGAGGAGGTTCCTAGAACCAGTCCCCCGTGGATACCAAGGAATGATTCTAGTCAACTAGGCCATTTCTTACGAGCTCAGAAGTAAGTGGAATGTAGAGCCAATTAATTCAGTTGATGTGGAACTAGTTAAATTTGGATCCTTGGGAATAGCAACTGCCCACTTTTATTCAATTCCTGGCTACCGAATTTTCTTGTGATGGTTCTCAGAATAATTGTGTTGATTCCCTTTTACATTGAACCTGTCTATACAGACATATATTCATTTAAAATTATTAGAAATTATATCCTACCACAAAGAAAAGTTTACCTTAATGTACAGTTTCTCAAGGCATACTTATGAAGAAAGCTCCTTGTTTTATGCTCATCACAACATAGTTTAATCTTAAAACAGACTATAAAATAATTAGTAATATGCTTTAAGAAACTTTATTTACTCCTCCATTAAATAGTGTTTCTCTTCTTATAATCAAATGATTATTTATGGAGTTTTTTGTTTTAATAACTAAATAAGATTATCTTAAGCATTTGAGACTGTGCTATGAAAGCTAATTTTGACACCTTTATTTATTTACATTTAGTAATTATGTATGTTAAAGGGGTTTTGCTAAAATTAGATTCCAATAAGAAGCATAAAGAAAATGTGTTGAAATTAATATTCATATCTTTTATTAATGTAAAATATTATAATTAACTTTAGTTTTTTGCAGGAAAATATGAATGTCCATCTGCTGCTGTAAAAGTTTAGCTTAAGTTATTTATAGAAAGCTCAGAATTCATTTCAGACTTGTAGGTACTCTTATTTCTTTATCCTTGGGTTTATATGTTTATGAATTTGGAATAGGGGAGTGTTTTTTCTGAGATGAATGTGTTTAGTTCCCTGAAAAATCATTTTGCCTTATTTTTTTGCTGGTATGATGGCAATGGCCATTTGCTTTGTTTTAAATTTTCTGTTATTTTTTTTTCTTAGAAGCAACTAATGTTACCAAGTTCTTTAAGCATCATTCTAGAAATATTCTATGAATACATAAGCAGAATGTCTTCAATTTTTTCAGACAAATTATAGCAAAAATACTTTATCTTGCTTTCCCCCTACCTTACGGCTTGCTTTGGAGTTTTTTTTCCCTCCCCATATCTGTACATTGAAGGAATCCTTCTATTTATGAAAAGTGATTATATTAAAGTAGCTGAGCTGGGTGCAGGGGTGCATGACTGTAATTGAGTGTAATCCTAGCAACTTGGGAGACTGAGGGAGGAGGTTGGCAGGTTTGAGGCCAGCCTTGAGAACTTTAGTGAGAAGGACTGGGGATGTAAGTCAGTGTAGAGTGCCCCTGAGTTCAATCCCCAATACCATCCCCTGCCAAAGGAAAAGTAGCTAAGTTGTTTATCTGTCTTACTAAAAGAAACACTGTTAAAATAATGATGGATTATTGGTTATGGTTATATTGAGACAGAAAAACAATGTAATTACATGAGATGAAAGCTTCTATGTGATTATCATATGTAAAGGCATGTCTGAAAGAAACTAATTCTTTAAGTTAGTTCTGTATGCAAATTATGTATGTCATAATTCTTATTTAATAAAATAATTTAGTGTTCCAGTCAGTCTCAATGATTAAGGGAATAAAACACTTCTTCACTTATTCAAGCAAAAGCATGCATCTCTGTTACCTTAGCATTTCCTTTTTCCTGTGTCCCTTTTCCTCCAGGCCAATCTGAGCCCTCAAATAAAATTCCTCACACAGAGTACCACTAATCATCTGCTTCCTGCACTAAATCATAAATTGACTGAAAGTTCTGGGGCCTCATTTTCAAAGCACTTAATAAAATGGGACTTATAGTGACTGTGGTCTCCATCACTTCATCTATATTCCATTCAGCTGCCAGTCAGTTCCACACTGTGCTAGCCTTGAAGCTGATAAGGTCTAGAGTCAGTAATTTTACAGTTAAGGCTGTAAAACATTCCTCTCCTAGAAATCTTGATAAGCTAGAAGAGTAAGACAAACAGAATGACAGGGCCTTCAGCCTCTGTTGAATACAACCAGTGAATTCCTCTGAAATCTTAATGCAAATGCAAAATAAATAATTTTATTTTCAGCTATTTCAAACTAAAATGGCATTTCAGAACAGAGGTGTATTATAACATTGCCAGAAATAGGTAGAGTTTGTTTCTTACACAGTCTAGATTTTAGGAAGTATTAATGATGTTTGTAACTACTACTTATGGAAGTAGTACTGTTTTTGTTTTATTCTCCTTCTATTTAAAAATCACATATCAAATTAATTTCCTAGTTTGAAATTATTATAGATTTTAAAGGAAAAAAGATCAGGTAGTTCAGATGAAACATGAAATGTATTAGACTGTTGCCTGTGAAGAGCATCTGAGTCAATGTTAGACCCAGAAAGTTTCAGTAGTGCTTCTTCTGACTAATTTAAAAGGGTACAATACAGCAACACAAGGACTATGACCACTTGTCACATGTTTTTTACATTAAAAATTCTTAAATTTATTTGAAAAATTAACACTAAAATCTCACTGTTGAGTAGGAAGATGTTTTGATATTTTTACAAGCAAGAGCTTATTTGAACTTCATAGTAATACTGTGAGGAAAGCAGGACAGTAACCAGAGTCACACCATAAAGGCTTTTGTCTCAACACTTTTTCCATGCCACTATGTTCCCTCTTTTTTTTTTAATTTTGTTTATTTTTATTTTTATAGACTGCATTTTGATTCATTGCACACATGGGGTACAACTTTTTGTTTCTATGGTTGTACACGATATAGATTCACATCATTCCTGTAATCTACTGAGAGGGAATTTCTCCAAGACCCCATGCTTATTTGTGCATCCTGCAAACCATGTGATTTGATTACCACTCTCTCAATATGCATAATTCCAGTTTTGTTTATTGGCCACAGGAATTATCTGGTTTTTCTTGAAAACCTAGCTACGGTGGGTGTTTAATTCAGGTTGTTGATGGCAGTAAATTTCATGGGCTAGGAGTTTTGTAATGTAGCTACAGACTGTTAGAAATAATTTTAAACCTTTATTTTAAATTTTCTTGGTATAAGTTTTAGTGACTTTCCCATCTGTCTCATAAGAATGGAAGATATGATTTTTTAATTGTGCTTTCCAAAGTACAGATGCCGTAAGGCAAAAGAAGGAAATGATATATAAAAATTGAAAGAAAATAAGGAGGTTAGAGTTCATAGATGATATAGTTGCCTATCTGATAAAAATCACAGAGAATTACATGAAACAATAATGAGAGAGGTGACTGAGTTCAAAATTAGTATATGATAAAATCAATAGTTTTGCAAGATGCAGTAATTTTAGAAAATTTTATAGAAGCAGAGATCTCATTTACGATAAAAAACAAAAGTATCTGATAATAAACTATCAATATATGTGCAAATCCAACTGCTAAATAAAACTTTTTGAAGTTCCTGAGGGAAACAAAAGGAAACTTGAGTAATAGAAGACATACCATATTCTTGGTATCAAATGTATCAAATGTTGACTCTTCCTAAAGTTTCTTAAGATATTTTAACATAATCTCAATCAAAATACCAATAGATTTTGTTCTTTCACCTGAAAAGCTATTTGTACGAATGAATATGCAAGGGAAATTTTTGTAAAAAGAAAAATAATAGGGAACAAGCAGGGAGGAAATAGACTACTGCTTATGAAAACAGTTGTAAAATTATAATTAAAGCAGAATTGTCTAGGCACAGGAATAGACCAGCAAATGGAATAGACTAGAAAACTGAAATAGAACAAATGCATATAGGAATATAGTAGAGAATAAAGGTGGCATTTCCTGTCAGTGGAGAAGTGATATATTATCAATAAATAATGATGTTTGGAATAGCAGGATAAACAGTTTAGAAAAGAAAATTAAATTAGTTCCATACATTATTCCTTATACCAAAATTAAATTTCACTTGGATGGAAAATGTGTTTATTATTCTCTTAGAGTGGGAAGCATGATGTAAAATCCAGATGCTATAAAGAATGTATTGATAAATTCAATTACATAAAAGTAAAAACATTCTGTATGACACAAAGCCCAATAAACAAAGGCAGTAGAGAAACAATAAACTGGCTTAACATGTTGCAACATTATAGTCAAAGGAGTAATTTCTTTAATACGAAGACTGCTTTTACAAATCCATAGAAAAAAGATTAAAAATGGAGATAGTATCCAAATAGTTTGTCCACTGAACAGGAAATGAAAAATAAACTATGAATAGATACCATTTTTCATTTCACACATGAGCAGAACTGAAGTAAGCCTTGGCAAGTGTATGAGAAAATAGGCACTCTCAGTTACTGTTGATGGGAGTCTAAACTGGTACAAGATTGGAAAGAAATGTGGCAATGTTTATCAAATTGAAAATACACATATCCTTTGACCCTGAGTCAAGAGTCTCGAGTGTACTTCAAGAAATTTATCCTACAGACACACACACAATACTGCTTAAACAACTGTATTTCTTTTCTGTGAATGTTTTATATATATTGTGTGTGTGTGTGTGTGTGTGTGTGTGTATGTATGTGTGTTTCTGTGATACTGGGGATGGAACCCAGGGCCTTTTGCATGCTAGGAAAGTGGTCTATCATTGAATTACAATCCCTCAATATACTTTTAAATAGAGTGAAGCATTGCATGTATACTTTAATATGAAAAGATATCCAAAACAAAAAGCCAAAAGCAAGTAAAAAATGAAGGTATAATATAATATGTGTCTGTGTAAATAAAAACATGTCTTTGTACATGCTTATATAGACACAAAGATGTCTTTAGAAATAGCAGATACATGTAGCTACAAAGAAGTGGGAGGCATATGAATATAATATCTATTAACAAAGTAATTTGTTATGTTTTTAAAATCTCAGGCAAGGTAGTAATGATTGTAAAGTCTATCAAATCGATTTTATTCTCCAAATGCATATAGTTGAAACAACCCTTTATTTTTGTGCCTAATATTAAGCTTGTCTATAAGGTGTCAAAATTGAAATTAAACCTTGATCCAAAGTTTCAGATACTGTGTCCTCCCTTTTAAATTTCATTTTGAGTGCATTATAGTTATACATGATAATGGGGTTTATTTTGACATATTCAAAAATGTGTGTAACATTGTTTTCTCCATTTCAATCCCCAGTACCACCCCTTTCTTCTCCTCCTCCCTCCCTGATTGCCTTTCTCTCTCAGTCTTCCTTCTGTTTATTTCTATTTTAATTAATTCATTATATGTAGTCCTTCTTTATGAGACTGTTGAAAGTTCAGAGAATGAAAACTTGCACTAAATTTAGTTAAGTTTTTTTACAGCCATTCTTAGTCATTATTTTGGAATGAAAGTGAATGTTTTGTATTTGTGTATTTGTATTCTTGTATTTAGACCAAATTATTTTCTTATTCCAGGGTGCTTACATTTCGTAACATTTAAATAGAACCACTTTTTTTTTTTTTTTTTTTTTTTTTTCCAGTGCTGAGAATTGAAACCAGGGCCTCACACATGCTAAGCAGGTGCTGTACCTCTGTGCTCTGCCTCAAGCCCTTGGATTATTTTCTTTAGTCACTCACTCTCTCAAATGTTTATTGAGTAATCACTGTTGACTAAGCACTTCCAGGAAAGGGAGGGTTCACCCAGTGGGCTAATGGAACTAGATTCTAACACTGAAAGCTACCTAATCCTTTCCAAGACAAAAATGGAAATCCACAAATTGTCCCCAGACTTCTAGTTAAGTGGTTAATTTCAACATCTTTCTTACATTATTTTTAAAGTCATAAATGTTAACAAGTTATATTGTGCTTACCTTCTGATAATTTTACAAATACGTGTTCAAAATTCCCTGATGTTTCTGTAGGTTTGGGTAGCAAGAAAGGTAAAGAGAAGCACAAAGTGAAATCCTTTGACTGCAAAATCATTCATTAATTAGATTATCTGTCTGCTTGTACTACCTATATCAGTAGTTCCAACCTAGCAAAGAAAAAAAAATTTGATCATGTTTTAGTGCAGTGGTCCTCTAATTTGAGAGTGTATCTGGAGCTTTGGTTAAAACATGTAACTGGACCTCATTCCCAGGGCTTTTGGTTTAGTCATTGTGAGCAAGGTCCCCAGAATTAATTTGCATTTCTAGCAAGTACCCAGATGATTCTAGTAATTCTGGTACAGGACCACACTTTGAGAAAAACCTCTGTTTTAGTGATTATATAGACCACACACAAAGTGAAAATGTTCTTAGTACTCAGATTAAATTGCAAAAGGCAAGGACCATTTGAAAATGTAACCTTGACCTTAAATCCTATAATAATGCAAATGCAGCAGATTCCTGAAGGGTAATTGTAACCTCCAAATGCTTCTGCAGTTGCTGTTTCAGAAACTAGTTTTATCATCACAAACTGATAATACCAGCCTCATGGGGTCCCTGTGAGTTGGGGAAATGTGGGCTGGACAAAGTATCACAGAAAGTCCCAAAAAACAAACAATCTTAGTTTCAACCTACCATTCCAAATATTTTCAGAACACATTCAGTTTATACATGTTTATCTAAGTTGGTTTTCTGTTTTTGTTTTTTGCCTTAAGAAATTTCACAATAGATTAAGGCATTAGAAAACTACCAAAATTTCAGGTTGAAAGCATAATATTTTTGAATTTTTCTCTAGATGACATAAAATTATCAGTGAACAGAAAGGAGAAGATTTTTATGTAGTTGAACATTACCAAGATCTCAAACTTCTTGTAAATGCTTAGTGTGTTTAGACCAAGATTTCATCCTTTCTTACTTTCTAATTCAAGAAGACATGAAAAGCAAAGATGGCTAGATATGTTTTAGGGGGCATTCTGAACTTTTTTAAAAAGAATAGTTATGTCCTGAATCTCTCATGGTTAAGCTTTTTTTCAGTAGTACTGTGGAATTAATGTATTTACATATTGCCTAATATTTCACTTGAACTTAAAATTTAAAGAGCAGTATCATAGCAAGAGCCTTAGCTTGATTGGTGTGTTTCTCTGCGCATTTACCAGGCCTTCTGGGCCCAAAACATACCTTGTAAATCCTTAGAAGATATTCCTTGACTAGAAGGGAGTTTATAATGATTTAACTGCTAGTGCAAGGGCATTCAAAATTTTATGGCATCTATGAGAAATACTTTTGCACTTATGTACATACGTTCATAAATGTACATCTCTGTTCACATGCCTGGTCATCTTTGTATATGTACACATGTCCATACGACTGAAACCAAAGTTCCATGAAGTGAAACATCCATCCTGTGTGCAGTGACTGTGATTATTTTCTACTTTATTTAATTTCTTTAATTTTTTTAGAATTGTTGGTCATGACATAATTGATTTTATAACCTGATTATGTGCACCTTACGTTAAAAAAAAAAAAAAAAAAAAACTGCTTTGGCCAGGTGCAGTGGCACACATCTGTAATCCCAGTGGCTCAGGAGGATGAGGCAGGAGGATGGCAAGTTTGAGGCCAGCTTTAGCAACTTAGTGAGGCCCTAAGCAACTTAGTGAGACCCTGTCTCAAAATAAAGAGTAAAAAAAAAAAAAAGGTCTGGGGATGTGCTCAGTGGTTAAACAACGCTGGGTTCAATTCCCAGTAACACAAACAAACATAACAACAACAAAAAACACTGTAACACTGCTTTGGGCAAATTGAAGAGAAGGTCAAAGCATTTCAGTACATATATAAGACCTGGTTGTAGACTCTCCATTGGCCTTGGGATTTTTTTAATACTGGAAATTCAACCCAGGGACTCTCTACTACTGAGCTATACTCAGAGCCCTTTTCTATTTTTTCATTTTGAGACAAGGTCTTGCTAAATTGCCAAGGCTGACTTCGAATTTGCCCTCCCCCTGCCTTAGCCTCCATAGTTACTGGTTTTACAGGATTGCATTACTAGGACCACCTTGGGTGGTTTTTTGTTGTTGTTGTTGTTGTTGTTATTGAATTTTGTTGTTGTTATTGTTTGTTTGCATATTTTTAAAAAATATTTTTTAGTTGCCAATGAATCTTTTATTTTAATTATTTATTTTATATGTGGTGCTGAGGATCGAATTCAGGACTTCACACACGCCAGGCAAACACTCTACCATTAAGCCACAGCTCCAGCCCTGTTTATGTGTTTTTTACTTGGCATTCTTAACAAGTGCCCAGTTGATTCTGATATGTTCCAGGACCACATTTTGACAAACTTCTGTTTTTAGTGGTCCATAGACTAAATATAAAGTGCAAATGTTCTTTATTGTTGTCGAAGCCTCCTTTTGGAGGCTCCCTACACACATACATATACACACACACATGCTCACTAAACACACACAGGAGGCTGTCATTTCAAATTTGTGTTAAGTGTGCTGGCTACCTGTCCCTGCCAGCCATCACAGATAATTTCCCAAACAAAAGTTAACAAGTAGAAATATTTAGGTCTTACCTGATCCCTGATGCAAACAAAATTAAAACCCTAGAAATGCTATTTCTCTGAGAAAGTGCTCACTAGTGTGGTTAACAAAGTTGTATTAATAAGAAAATACAAGCGTTATATATTAGAATAATTGTTTTTAAGATTAAAATTAACTATCCAGTCAAAATTTTTGTTGTCTTGGAAGTTGAACACATTTAAATCATTTTCGCATAATACTTAGCAATCACATTTAAACCCTTTTCTATTGGAAAGTAAATCTTAATAATAAATTACTTAGCAAATTGTAATTATATAAACCAGTCCTCAGAATATTTTCATTAAAATAATATATTTCCACTCATTTTTAGATTCATGTTATATTTATATATAATGAAAATGATATTGAATTTAGAGTGATAAATCTTAGATTCTGATCTCATAGGTAATACCCTTGTAATCTCAAGAAAATCCTTCAATTCCAGAGAGCCTCAATTTTCTAATCTGTAAAGAGGAGATAACGTTTCTTCCCTATCCTATTTATAGGTTGTTTTGAAGATCAAATGAGATTTAACATAAAAAGGTTTACAAATCATAAAACATTCTACTATTCTATTTCAAATCACTTTAATAGTTGGAAAATAATTCATAGTGTGGCACCAATTGTAATTATAGTCATAGTTGAATATATCAATCTTGAACTTTGACCTTTAAAAAAGATTAAAAAGACATTTAAAAGTCAAGAGAATATGCCTTGACCTATAAAGACTATTAAAATTTTTCTTTTTCCTTCTGTCTTATTAGCAATGTAGTTGAATGACAGGTTAATATTTACATTAAAAAAGAGTCCTAATTTGTGTATATGGTATTGTATTTGCATTGATGTACATACATGTCTGTATAAACTACATGTGCAGGGAAGCCTCTTTTTTTTGTCCCATATAAGTCATACAAAACACTTAGCACTCCTTCACATTTCCTTGTATTTCAAACTGAAATTTAGCTGCTCCTAAATGAACTCTGTACTCCAGCCTATCTTAATTACTCATACAAGAAGTACCGAAATGGCATAGATTTTACTGAAAATTTTATAGCATAAAGAACTGAAGGTTTAGTGTCACACTGTCCAAAGCTTAGTCACACAGAACTTTGCACCACATTCTTCTCTCCAATCTGTCCATTTATTCTGCCAATGAGCATTCACCACCCGTTTTCTCAGATCTAAGATCAGTCTAGTCTCCTATAAATCTCTCACCATTCAGAAGCCACTCTGCAAATCATGAGACCATCCATATTAGAACGATTCTCTTTTGACAGAAGGCAGTGGGCAAGCATAAGTAACATTGGGTAATGACAATAGGGAAACTTTCTTTTACATTTTTCTCTTTAAAAATAGTCACTGTCATAGGAATAAGGCGATTATTGATCTCTTTTTTGAGAATGGGAAAAGAGAATACAAACATAATATTAATGAGTCTTCAGACCTCATTTGACCCTTTTTCTCTCCACTTTCAACCTATTTTCTTTAGGACTTAGATGGGATTTTTCTAAGGTTTCTTTTGGGATATTGATTTAGGGTTGGATAGAGCACAGACCTCAAAGTGGCCTTGGGTATTTGAAAGCTTCTACCTGTCCTTGATTCCAACAAGGCAGCATTAGTATTTTCATGACAAAAAGAGTTTCAGCCTAAAATTTGGGTCATATATTTATCACACTGAGTATTTCTCATTAGGTAATAGGTATACTGTCCTCTTTATAGACAGTAGAAGGAGTTGCTTTATCTTTGTAGAGGCAATACTGAGATTAATTATTTTTTCCTCTGGATGTGATATATAACATCTCTCTTGCCTCATCTGAGTATCTTATCTTAATTCCTGAGAAATCATGGAAGGCTCCCTTTGTTCTTCATCTGCCACAAAATATGCATATTTAGTGTATTCAGAATAGTATACTTGGCCTTACAAAGTATTTTTTTTTCTTGAATCTGCCCCCAAAGAACTAAAGTCTACTTGTTGCAGTGTGTTCATGTTCTATTACATTTGTAACCATGCCACTTTCTATAACAGAAGCAAATTAATTGACATGGAGACCCTTTTGCCCAGTGGAGGTTAAATCAGTTATACCATTCCCTGGGATCATGTGTTTCGAGAATACAGTGTTCAGCTGAAAGACTGGAATCACAACTGTATTTAATTTAGTTCTCCATTCCTACATGGTGTCTCAGTTCTAAAAATGATTTTTTTCATATCCCTGGTGTTACTTTCCTCTCTTTTTCAGCCAAATTAAGGCACTTAAAGCAAAGCCCATTGGGTGGAACACAGGGAGGTTCCTCAATTCTCTAATGAAATCTAAGTTTCTCTGGATCATCTTCACTGTAAATTGCAGTCATAGCTAGTTGATCTAACCAGCTTTGATTTTTCTAATTATGCTCTGTAGCACCTTGTTTTGTGACATGCTGTCATGAAGTCATTTGGTCTTCTTGCTAATGTGTGGTCAGAAATCTGGCTAGTGGGTAGTTGTCCATGTTACTGAGCTTTAGCTCTTCACACTTTGCCAGGCATTCTTTCAGGGCAGCATTTGAGACTTTGAGACCACATACCATTCCTAAGGCCAGGAAACTTTTCATTAATTGTTATCCTATCTGCCCCAGGGGCCTGCCACTCCTTTTAACTTTTCAGTGGTCTATCTAAATACACTGCAAAATGCTTCTGTTTCAGTCTGCTTTTTTGCCACTTTGACCAAAACACCTGATAACAGTAGTTAGAGGAGGAAAAGTTTCTTTTGGGGCTTATGATTTCAGAGGTCTCAGTCCATAGATGCATGACTCCATTCCTTAGGGTATAAGGAGAGGCAGAACATCAGGGTGGAAGAGTGAGGTGGAGGAAAGTGCCTTAGGACATGACACACCAGGAAGGAGAGGGAGGGAAAGAGAGTGAAGAGAAGAGAGGAGCAAGAGGGAGAGGGGGATGGGGGAGAGAAATAGAGAAAGAGAGTGGGGGGGGGACTACTCTGCTCAACAAGTACACAATATAAATCCCAAAGACATGCCCACAGAGACCCATCTTCTCCAGCCACAACCTACCTGCCTACATTTACCACCCAGTTAATCCCTACTAGCAGATTAATGCACAGATTTGGTTCCCAATCATTTCACCTCTAAACATTTTTGCATTATCTCACAAATGAGCTTTTGGTGAATACCTCACATTTAAACCATAACACCTCTTCTCCATTTACTGAAAATGTTTATGGCTTCCAGCAGCACTGGCTGAAGGGTTCCCAAACTAGACTAATAACTAGCACTAGATTTCTATTCTCCTACAAATCCTCTTTTAAATGGTGGAACTGAAGAGATTTTAATCACCCCAACTATATTGCCAAAGGTCTTCTTTTATCTTCTAGAAAAGAATCTAAATTATCCTAAGTAGTTAAGTGTCCATAAGGCTGGAGTGGATATCAGTTTCTTAGCTGCTGTTCTACAGAGGAGTTTCTAGGTCTCACCCTTATCAGTCATCTCATTTAATGCTCTGTAAGCCTATCTTTCCATACTGAATGTCTCATCTCAAATGATGTGACCTCCAATTTGCTCTCAGAGGAATTGCCATAGCTGTTTATCTGATTATGAGGCAACAGTTCAGCACCACCATGAATGAGTCCTAATGCCTAGGCATCATGGTGACTCATTCCCAGGTGATTATGTAATAGATGCAACTGGGCCCTGTTAACTTAGCTCAGAGAATTAACTTTTTTAAATAAAGCAAAAATATCATCATAATCTAAAGCTTTAATAGTTTAAGGCAAAATTGGATAGTGTTTACCATGTGCATTTTTTAGCTGAAAAAAAAGGGGGTAGGGGAATCCTTTAGTCATAAAAAATATTATTTGGCTCTGTACCATTAAGTAGAAAAAAGCAAAAAGATATTTTTTAAAAATATTGAAAGAGAATCCTAGAGGAAGGAAAAGACAGAAATAAAAAGAGTAATGCCCAAGAAGAGAGGTCACTGAAGCCTAGAGTTAGTCCTGATTTTCAGATTGTCACAGGATACTTGTTAATCTGATTACAATACTTTGTACTGGAGTTGAAATTTGTATAACAAAATGATCAGTATTTTTATAATAAAGATCATCCTGTAGAGAAATGAACTGGAAAACATTTTAGCATCTGTTAATGTTAATGGATTTATACGTGTGTGTGTGTATTTAAAATGTTTTAATCACACACTGATGAAATAAAAACCATTGTGTTCATTTCAAGTAAAAATAAGACACTACCTATCTTTCTGCCTCAGACTCTGCTTTAGATCTGTAATTCAAACATACGTTTATATTCATCCTTTTCACTCATTCCTGAAGCATTACCAAAACTTCCAAATTAGTTTTCCCATCCAGATTCTCTCCCATTCTATACTAGATTAATAATGTGAAGTGCTCTCATTATCAGATTAATTTCCTTTCTCAAGACTTTCCAACCATGGCCCAGTCCTTTTTAATCCAAGCCACAATATTGCAGTCTCTTTAACCTAAATCTGTCCATCCTTAAAGAGAAGTTATCCTCCAGCCAATCTTACTCTTCCTCAAACATACATTGTGCCGTCTTATCTTGTTTTTATATCAAATTTTTTCACTAATCTTCTGCTATCAGAATGTCATACATTATTTGTCAGTTTTCTACTCAACAGCTACTTTATCCCTTCTCTGTATAACTATACCAATAAGATGTGGTTCTTTGTTCCCTCCTTCCCTGTCTTCCTCCCTCCATATTCTAGTTAAAATTATTTAATTCATTCTGATTGCTTTTGATCACTTGTACATTATATGTATTAGTAGTCCCTTGTATATTAATTGACCCATGGTGTCACTTCTATCAATTAGTCAAGCTATGATATAGTTTCAGCTTCCAGTTGACAGGGCCATTTTTTGAAAATTTTTGCTACCATTTCTTTCATTCCCTACTTTCACACACACACACATCTCCCCCCTCAAAAGTCTCCCCACTCATCCCCCTCATCCCCATCCTTCACCCCATCTCTCCCTCTCTTCCCCATTCCTGCCTCTCTCCTCCTGTCTCTCTTCATCCATATATACAACCACCCATACACAGAGCTAACGTGTTAACATTGCATCTTGCATGCAGTGAGGTTTTGTTGAAATGAAATAACATGATGCCATAATAATTTAATGAAATTCTCACTATCAGTAGCAAGCACTGCAATTGTTTTATATTGAGAGGGGATTATTTAATTTTATTATTTTACTGAAAATAAACTACAAATTCCCTGAATTTGAACTAGTTTTAAATCCTAGCCACCTGGTCAATCTAGCTATTTAATAGTTTTCATTTCATGAAGCTGAAATTATACAATATTTTCATTAAGATTAGAAACATTTTCTCAGATGATATATGAGAATAGTGAGAAATGAGAGTACATAATCGCCCTAGTTTATTTTGAACTCAGTATTTTAGGCGTCATATGCTGAAGTATGTCATATTTTTCTTGATATTGGTCAGCTCCCAAAAGTTGAACAAATATTTTCTTAAATATCTCATCCTTGATGAGTCTGGTAGAAATTTATTCTAATGCACTAACAGTTTATTTAATTTATACTCCATCCCTCTATCACTCTATCTAACTCCTACTCATATACATAGATCTTCCTCCATGTAACTATGATAAAACCAAAATCTTGGGTTAATTGGTAGGAGTAATAGTCATAATCCATTTGTAGCAATAGAGCTGTTTAATCCTCCATAACTTAATAATATAAAAATTTTGCCTCAATATTACTTTTCTTCACCATTTTTACATTGTTCTTCTAACTTTTCACCTTACTTTCCCTCCACTGTCATAATGTATTCTATGGGGATAAACTCTTCTCATGCTTTTGTCCTTTAAAACTTATATTTAGTCTATAAACATGAATAGGACACACCTTCTATTTAGTCCATAAACATGAATAGGACACACTACACCCCGTATTAGCAGCACAATCCATTTTATGTAGCAAAACCTATTTCCTGGCTTTATTTGAAAACCAAC
Organism: Glaucomys volans; assembly: GCA_020662805.1. Lineage (NCBI taxonomy): Eukaryota > Metazoa > Chordata > Mammalia > Rodentia > Sciuridae > Glaucomys > Glaucomys volans. The sequence continues at coordinate 151,103 of JAJEJO010000257.1, read as the reverse complement.
ATATCTCAAATGTTCACATATTTCCTTCAAAGTTGTAATGACATTGCCTTTTCCCTGACTCCTACATATCAATATCTATTTCCAAACTCTTTCTTCAGTCTCACTCATACCATTACTCTGTGTGTGCATGTGTGTGTGTATGTGTAAAAGAAGCACACCCTAAAAACTAGATTCCTTGACATTTCTCAAATGCATGCTTTGTGCTTTATTGCCTCTTGACTTCACTTAGTCTGTTGTTCCCCCCTAGAAAACCCTTTGCCCCACTTTTTTTCAACTGGAACACCTCCATCTTTTTAAGCATGAGTACTGGTTTTGGAGAGTCTATAATTACTGAGAAAATGACTAAAATTTTGTAGGTATCTTTAAATACATTTTTTCTAAGAAGGTTCACATTTTTTTTAACATATCTTCAGAAGGAGGCCAAGAATTCCCCCAAACTTAGAGAATGTTGTTTTCATTTTCTATTACCTTTATAAACTACACTTTTATTTTTGTTATATATAACTTTGTTTTCATAGTTGTGCATTTTTTTCAGGTATATGACTATCTACCCTGTCTCTCTTACTACATTGTAATATCCTATATATTGTGAGATTTTTTTTTATTCTGGTCCCCTGCACACTAACTTATATATGTTAGGTACATAATTACCTATAATAGAACTCACCCTTTAAAAAATGTAGTCAGGGCTATATGATCCTTTCATGAAATTAAATTACTCTTTAACTTTTAAAAAATGAATACGATAAATACATCTTAAGTTTTTATGTGTCTTTATCAGAAATTCTTACCAGGTAAAGGTGAATAAATATACTAATTGTTCAAAGGGACAAAAAGAACCAAAATTTTCAAGGTCCAAGGCATTCTGGGGAATCCAGTTTGACTAATGTCTCTAGTTGCTCCTTGACTGCTCCCTCAAGGCTCTTGAGGCCAGAAGTGCTGAGGATATAGTCCAGTGGAAGACCCTGGGTTCAATCCCCAACACATAAATGAATAAATACATATAAGGCAAAAATGAAAACTGACCAGAAATGAAGGAGCATTTCATAACAACCTCGCCATCTAGGAAATCAACTGGAAATCTGGGACCAGGACAATATCAACTTTGGTAATACAAATAGACCTCTAAGAAAAAGATGTGTTTAGATCTTCTAAGATAAGAGAAATGCTGGTTTATCTAACTTAAAATTGCTGCTTTACAAACCCAGTGCATGGACATTTCCCCTGAGTGTTGCTCAGTTATTATATTTCTGATCATTTTTACTTTTCATTTAAACCTATAGAAGTCACAGGCTACAGATCATTATATTTTTATTTATTAGATTGAAATCTTACCTCAAAATTTCCACACTCAAATTTTAAAGAAAATGTAGGCATTTTAGCAAATTACAGTTTGATTCACTTCTTTTTAGAAGTGATTTTTAGTCACATGAATCTTTTCAGATGTTTTCAAAGCAAGAGTACTTACTGATTCCTTCTAAAGATGTCATGTGAAAGTTCTATAGTTTTACAGTTTAACATTTTGGTAAAGTGTTTGTTAACTCATATTTACATTGCTCTTTCTAAATTACATCTTTTTTCACTTATGCAACATCACTTTCTTCTGTTTATTTTTAAAGTATAATGATAAACTATATTGTTTTCTTATCTGGCAGAGACAATGTCTTAGAAGCCAGTATATGAATAGTTTTGTGATCTAAAAAAAGTTAACAATAGAATAAATTGTTTTACATAGTTTTATGAATTCATTTAACATGCATTTTAAGAATATTTTTTCTGTAATTTCTTAACCTAATATATTCTGCTCCATATGACATTTTATTAATTTTAGGGAAGAACTCACAACATGGGAAAGTAATATAAAATAAAATTAAAGCTACTGATTCCCAAATTGTTTAGAAGAAACTTAGATTCAATATTGATAAAATTGATACTGAATGTTCTATGTATAATGTGTTCAACATTAAAGAAAATGAAAACTTGATCTTCTGTCCTTTGGAGGGGAGGGGGCAGTATGTTAAAATTTTAAGGCATTACCAATTTCCATAGCCAAAATAAAGTGTCAGAAAGTTAATTGTTTTAAAGCATTAAATATTTTTATAACTGCTTATACTGAGTTGTTGGTATGATCAGACTGTTAAAAATAATGAAATATGTATTTTCTTAAATTGCATAATGCAATTTTTAAAAACATTAATATTGTTGGTATAATCCAAAACCACAGAGCATTTTACACCTGTTTGTTAACAGAATGTACAATAATACTAGGAGCTGATAGATAAACTGTTTTTAAATATGAGGTTATCATAAGTATATCACATTTATCATTGGCACCTGCTTCTTAAATAAAAGTAAAAATTTGAGTAAGATCTTGTTGTTCTTCATGGTATGCTGAGATGACATGGAATAAAACTTTCTGTAGTTGCCCCTTTTCTTTGTTGGCTCTGAATTATTTTCTTTTCTACATTCCATTTCTGCTGTCATTTCTAATGTTTCTGTCTTACTACCACATCCTAAAATATAACATAGGGGCCACAGTTACATATGAATATTCATTACATATACATATTCATTCATATGTATGACCCTTTACTTCCAAATTTTAATACAAGATTAAGAGAGGGGTATGTCGATTTGGTAGCTTTCAAACATCAAGAAAGTATTTTTTGTACATTTGCATTAAAATGCTAATGCATATTAAGCTCTGAATCTGTTGCATGATTTTTCTTTCATGGCAGAATAGAACAAATATTAAATACCCTTTAGGTGGGAGACTATTTAGAGAGTGGTTACTATCCCGCATCTTGAACTTTGAGAGACAAGAATGTTTTCTCATAGCTAGAAAAATCCACCGGGATTCCTGCTCCTCAGGTCTCCATACTGATTATAATTACAGAGTGTTCAAAAAGGTTTACTTTTGTGATAGGGCTTATTATTAATGTGCCTATTTTTATTTTATTCTCTGGGGGTGGGGGGAAGAAAAGGGGAAAGCACATTTAGCGGTAGCTATTTATTAGCCACCATTGAAGAAGAAATTGAACTTTAAAAGAATCTATCAAAAATTCTCTGGTCAGCCTTTTATTACTATCTTGTCTTGAGCCCTTTTTTTAATGACATCTATTATCAGATTGAAATGGCGATTGAGACGCTGCAAAAGTCTGACGGTCTGTCCACTCACAGAAGCTCTCTTCTCAACAGCCATGTAAGTTGCCTCTTCTTCATGTAAACTAATCTCTTGCTTGTTCTGCATGTGTTGCTTGCTTCTAAATGCTTGTTTTGTTTATTTATTTATTTTGCTTCTTAACCTTCCTTTCTCAGCCCTTTATGATCCTTGAACCATTAAATGGCTATTTTGTACAGTGGAATATCTCAAAAAAACTAGAGCCCATGGTGGACAGCTTTACTAGGTTTTTGTACTGTTTGGGTACAGATATAGCACTTTCAAGTTCTCGAAAAGCTGTCATTTATTCGTAAAAAGCAATTAATAGTGATTTTTGAAACATTTAAAGTTTTCTAGTTAGATATTTACTTAGTATGAAGCAAACACTTGGAATCTACATCTCTGTCAGAGATACAGAAATAGGCAAGTCTATTTGTATGACTGACAAAGTCTTTCAGTGAATAAAAAATTATTAATGCCAAATCTAGTAGTTAATCTATTTGAAAATGATTTATTTACCAGTAAGACTAACTAAGGTGGATAGGATACATCTGCATAGATAGGCTCAGGTCCTAAACACTAAAGAAAAGTAAAAATGGGCCAAAAGAAAAAGCAGGGCCTTGGGTAAGCCATAAGTTGCTAATAATTGAGGTATAACAGATTTACCATTACTATTTCTTGAAAAATCTTTACTGTTACCAGATGCAGCATCATTATGATACTGGTAAGTGTTAAGAAGGAAGATGAAAATTTTGTGAAATGATAAATAATTTCATCAGTTGCTGAAGTTGGGAAACCAATTGAAAATGCTGATTAAAAATTACTTTGTTATATGATTTCTGAATACATCAAAAGTAATTAGAAATGTGATATAAATCTATTTTAAGTAAATCTGCTAAATAAATATTAGTGACATTTTAGTAGGAATTACTGTTTGTCTTCTTAACTGATGGTGTGTTCTTAAGTTTAGGGATGAAATTATTATGATTTCTTAATTATTTTCTATATGTTGTGATTGAAAGGTTTAAAATCTGGATCACCCAAATGAAGTATTATTATTTTTTTCAATAAATCTAAAACATTTAGTTCATAGAAAATGTTTTCATTATGCTTTTTAAGTATTTGAACTTTGAAACATGTAAATTTTATATTCCCAAAATAATACTACCTCCTTATGTTCTAACACATTTGTTTTTAGATGGGGTATTTTGTCTTGTTTCTTCTTCAAGGGAAAGTTTCCTGGCAAACAAAAACAGGTTAGCCAACTGGCAGGATGCCTGTAATATGATGAAAATTAGTTACAAATTTAAAGTTATAGCATATATTGTGGTCTTTATTTTTGAAATAGTTTAAAAAGTATGATTTTCCCCTTTCCAAAAAATTGTTTTCTTTTACGTATTGTATAAATGTATCTCTGCTATAGTGGCATGAGTGTGTAGTTGTGTTAAAGACTAATTTACTATATACTTTTAGGCTGTGTATATTAGGGAAGGGGGTGATGACTAACTGGTATTTGTATTTAGAAAAAGGCAAGTGAAATGAAACTGTCCCTTTACTTTAAGTCAAAAATGTGCCAGGAACATTAGAAAAAAGTAACAAAAACCTAAATGTTTCTAGTTGTTCCTTTTTCAACTTTTAGACATCTAGTTGTGATATGCTTATTTAATATTCAATTCACATTTTGCTTTTCTTAGAAACGAATATTAAAATGTATGACATGCTTAATTTTAACTCTAAATTTTAATTACCCATCTCAGTATTCTAATGAACAATAATACAGATATAAGAACATGTTTTCTGTATATTTTTTCATTTATTCATTTATTTGAAACTTGTCAAATACTTTGGAGTTTTCAAAAATTATTTTTACCTTATTGAATCTGTGAATTAATAGTGTTAATAACTAAGTTAAGCTGCATAAACAGCAGACAACTATTTTTTCCTTAGCATCATATTTTTTGTTATGTAGTATGGCAAAATTTCCATCCTTTAACTGCCAGAGGCATTTCAATATATAGAAGGAGTGGTCACAAGTATCACTAATGTAGTGATAATCTTTGTCTAGCTATCCTAATTCATTTGTTATTTAACACCTCTGTGGTATAGTGAAGTTTATTCAAAACCACATTTATCATTAAGTCTTTAGAAGTACAAATGATTGATTCTACAGATGGTTTCTTAGCAGTAGAGACTGGATCAGTGCTTTTGTTAACCAATGAGGTTAATTTCTCCCTGAACATAGAAAAAGATCCTATTGTCTTTTTGTCCTTGGAAAGTTAACAGTGCTCCTGATTTTTATTAGATTTATCCAAGCAACTGGAATAAGCTGCATGCCTTTTAGTTAACAGCTACTTTGCAAAGGTGTTTATAAATTCTGTGAACTGAATCAGTGATTTTTCTGTTGTTTTGAAATTTTTTCAGTAGAAAATTGTTTTAAAATACTGTTAATATATTAAATGTCAAGCTATGCTCTTTATTCTTTGCTAATAGGATATAATATAGAATTATTTGAAGTTTGTGGGATTCTTTGAGGTGGGCATGAGTTCAGCTTCAAGATGATGAATTCTCTCATTTCTTATGTTTCTAGAAAGTATTAATTTCATTAGGCCAAAAATTGGAAGAAATTATCACTGATATGTATCCCATATTCACTAGTACCTAAAGAAAGGTGTTAATCATGACTTTTGAACTAAGAAGTCTTCGCATTCTATTTTGGGATATGGAATACAAATGATTTCCTATTTTTTCTTTATATATATGATTATTCATAGTAATTAGAAAACTCTTATTAGGAGCAAATTCAGTGAATCCAGCTAGTTTGCTTTGTTTTTCACCTTTTTTCCACACATTAGAAGATGAGGTGGGACATGAAATTTTATATCCCATTTTCTGCCTATTCTTGAGTGTTCTATACTGTTGAACTGTTTTTAACATTATTACTGTTATCACACAGATGAAAATGCCCATATAACCTCTGCATTTAGTACACTGATAAGTACCCCACCTGTGACAGTACAGTTGTACTATGTGCAACGGTTTATGCTACTAACAATATTAACACATGGAAGTTATTTCAGTACTAGTATTTTATAGACTGTCATTAAATGTGTATTGGCAAGAGAAAGTTCCAGGAGACTAAGGATTTTGTATATTTTGTTTACCAATACAGACTTTTGTACTTAGAACAGTAGCAGAACATCATGGATGCTCACTAAATACCTGTCAAATGAATGAATATGAGAAATAATAGAAAGGAGCAGATCTTATCTTACCTTCAGTGTTCTCAAATGACTACTAGTCCTATGTGTGTTTATTTGGAGACCCATATGCATTGTTTTGTTTTGTTTTCAAAGTGTTCTTCAGTAGGCATGTATGTGAGCATTGTTGATAGAAAGTGGCCTCTCCTGATGTACTAAGGAAAAATATGTGGTCACTCTATATCATTGTTCTCTGCATAGTCTTCAGTTTAAGAGCAGACATTTTTTCTTTGAACAATCTTTAAAATGTTGTAGCCAAAAGTGACATCATTTATTTCCTTACATTTTATTTAGAATGGTTCTTTTGTTTGGTTTCTATAGAATTGCATTTGTATAACTTTCTATTTAAATATTTTTATTTCTAATAATTTAATTTCTAATTTTTATATGTGAAAATGCTACCAACAAAGGCTTTATAATTGACTAAATCAAAATAGAATTTCTTACTCTCTTCATTGCAGACTTTTTTATTTTGTACTCCAACTTACAGTAAATATAAATTAGTGTTTAATAGTAATGTTGCATCCAATTTAGGATAGAGTGTCAATTTGAAGTTACAAATGTTCATTGTTCCCAACTTTCACGTGATGTTCTGAAATAAATATTTAAAAAATTCATTTAAAGCATACAAAAAACTCTATGCATTTATTTTATACAGTTTCACAATCTAGCAAATATTGTTTCATGAGTTTTGATGAGTTTAGCTACCAAAATATATTCAGCTCAAAGCAAAACATTGTTTTTTACTCTTTCTCATTTAACTTCACTATATTATAAATATAAATTATTATGGAAATAAGTCCTTTCAAATGCATGTCATCATTGAATTGAATTTAAAGTAAATCCTAATGGATAATAATCCATCTGGGATAAAATGCTGAATGTTATATTTAGATGTTAAGTGGGCAATGCAATATTTATTTATTTTTATTTGTCAGTCAGTATTTCCCTTTGGTAAAAATAGGAACTGTTCCATCTTCTGTAGTATGTCCTAATCAATGTAGATTAAATGCAAGAGCTGAAAGATGGAATTATCATGGTTTCTACCTTATAACAAGTGTGTATTTTAGTTTTTTAGAATAATCATATTTTAAAGCTAAGTTTAAAAGGTACTATATTTTATGGGCTTTTAAAATAAAAAAAATAAGCATTTGCAAGACATTTTATAAAAGAGAAAAGAAATGGTAACCATTAAGTTCTAAATTACTAAATGTTAAGAACCCTGAATTCTAAGTTCCAAATGCATTTTGTTAAAGAGAAAACTACAGTAACAATGTACCATATAAAAGGCATTAACTTCCCTTGGGTAGCAGGTAGAGCACATGGCTTGAGGTTACATTTAAATTTACACAGAAACTTAACTGTTCAGTTTCTCTAATAATAAAAATAATGCTTTCCAATACTATATTTTAGACTCAAGTTCTGATATATAATTTCATCACTGTTTCAAAACCTGAAAGTTAATTACTGGCATGTAGCCTTTAGATTATAATCCCCAACTATATCTCAAAGTCTTATCTGTTAAATTCCAAATCAGTTTTTACATACACAATGAGTTTCTAAGAGATTACCCCACTCCTGGTAGCTGGAACCCACAGGGCTACAGAAGAGTTACCCTTATCCTTGCAGGGCATTTATCTCCATTTGCCCTCCTTCTGCTTCTTCAAAGTTCTTTCTAGGCTTCTGGCAAGGAATCAAGTTCTTTCCTCTGAAAATATGGATTAGTGCAAAAAATGTAATTGGAGTTACAGTCATCAAAATACCTATTCATGTGAAACTTTTCACACCAACTAGTCTAGATTATCATAGACAAATCAAACACAGATTTTTAAAAACTGGTTTAGAAAAAGTACTTTTAAGAATATAAGGTACATAAGAACATTCAATTTACAGAACAGCCCAGATGTTTTGACTTGCTTCAACATTTCAGAGTACTGCATAGCCAATCCAATAAAAGCTTCATTTTCTCTGATTATTCATTTGGGATATGAGTAATGTAATTTAGGCTTCTAAGTAGTTTATGCCAACTTTTGCTGTAATTATCTTACTGTCTATGTGAGAAGTTTTATTTGATTAAGATTTGTCTGATTAACTAAAAAAATACACACATACACAATCCAACCGCTGGACTCAAAATTTTCTGTACTGAACTTTAATGTTTGCACTAGTTTCTACTTTTGTAAAAGCAGTTTATGGGAGTACTCTTCCAACATTTCATTATTGGTTTTGTTGTTTTCAATTTTATAAAATTTTTTTATCTATAAGATAATTCTGAGAAATTGATAAGCTATTTCAGATATTTGTCTTTGTTTTCAAGTAATTAAATGTTACAAGAAGACTAGCATACAGTTGATGGAGTTAAAAACATTTTTATTTGTATTTATAAATATAGTTTTAGTTACCTTATATCACATTAAAATTATTTACATTAGATCCATTTTTATTATTTGAATACTTTTGGTTATAAAATATATTCATATTATAAAATTAGCAGTATTCTATTTCTGAAACAAACTGTCCTTTATACTAAGATTACTTATATGTCATCTATCTGTTCATTATCAAAGAAAAGAATACTGATTTCTTAATTCCTCTTTCTTGATCATACTATTGTGTCTTTGACAACATGTATTATTTTGTGTAGATAAATAATAGATCTACATGAAAAGATATTTTTCACATTTTTAACTTACATAGATTGTGTATTACATGTTTGTGGATGTGAGAACTTCATTAGTTTCGTCAAAAATATTACTATTTTTCAAAAAAGATTTGCATGTTTTATATGTATGCCTTTCCAGAGTGTTTTGGGTTTTGGCATTTCCTTCATAATCCTTGATTTCAGAGGCCCATTTTTTTTAATATGTTAAGAATACTAACAGAAAGCAGTCACCCCTTGCTCTATTAAGTATATATACACAAAACTAGATCACTTTTAGACATTATTGTTCACTAGGGCTGCTGTAATACTCACACGCTTTCAAATCCTAATCATTTTAATGAGGCATGTGGATGAAATAAATGAGTCAGGTTTGTGTTACTTCATTTTTTTGTAGTTCCCTCAGTTGGATTCATAATTAATAAGCTCTTAAAATTAAAAACAAAACAAAACAACAACAAAAAAAAACAACAGGCATGCTATCCCATGTTATAGGCAGAATTCTGGTTTAAGCCTTTAATTTAATTTCCCAATCAGGTTACCTTCTGTCTAAATGAATATGTATAGTGAACATATTTTATATGTCATTTAGAATACTCAAAAATCATGTTTAAGTGAATGGGAAATTTTGTTGACTTTATGGTTATAGGTGATTCATATGAAAAGAATTTTTTTTGACTTGGAATGTTTTTCTGTCAGTACAAACATGAAACTTGTATAATCTTTTTATTGGAGGGTTGTGTATGTTATAGAACTAATACATATGTTTAAGTGTACATATTCATATGCATATGTGCTCCATAGAGAACTTGAAGTCTTTCTGAATAGAACACTCTGTAGGCTCAGTGCCTATATTTTCTAAGCCAACAGTTAATAAAGGTTTAATGACATACGTTTAATTATATAAGCACCATGTAGGAATATTTGTAATTAATATGGTTCTGAAAAATTCAGTTGTCGTGGTTAAAAGCAATACTGAAAATATTTTCAATAAATTTTTCTTAAGAGTCTGAAAGTTCAGGTTCTTAGTTTAATCACAGATCTTAAAATATGTAAGCAAAATGGAGAAATGCTTTAACTTACTTAAATGTTCATGTCACCATTTACAACATTTGACTCTAAATTTCTACAGGATAAGTGAGATTAAATTCATCTTTTTATCATGGATGCCCAGTACATTGCCTGGCTTATCATTGGTGCTAAATAAATGTATTATTTTACTTCCATAATTTTTGTCTAAATAAGATTACATGTTAAATATTAGTTTTTATTTCACCTCTTACATGTGTCATAAAAAAAATTTTGTTGATACAAGTAATAGGAAGTATTTTCTGCATTCGTGGAACTCTTATTCTAGGGTAGTTAGGAAACTCGAGTTGGAAACCGTACTCAGGCATTGAGAAATGTGTGACTTTAAGAAAAATCCTTTAAGTCTATTTCACTTCTTCTTTTGTATGAAAGTAAATAAGCAAATAAAAAATGTAATTTTGCTGAGATTGAAATTCAGTAATATATTTCTGGATTAGATTTTCTAAAAATTTGTGTACATTCTATACTTTTAAGATAATTTTTCAAAAAATACAGGGTAACACAATTTTAAAATATGAAATGTAGGTTAAAAATATTGATTTACTGTCATTGCCATGTGCCTTCTAAAATCATGAAAAAACAGTTTGAGATAGAAAAACTCATATAGTTATAAAACTGAATCTTTTTTATTATATATAAGTTCTTTGCCAATGTCTCTTGAGTTTCTTTCCCTTTTGGGAAAGAATGACCAAATTTTGTCCTGTTTACAGAATTCATCCCATTAGACAGTGTTGTTATTTTATTATCTAGTGGTACCTTGAGATAAGTAAATTATAATTCTCTAAAAATGAATAGAACCTTAATATAAAACCCCATACAAGACAGCTTCCTGTTCATGTACTATAACAAACCAACATACAAGACACTTTAGGTACCATGCCAGCAGATTTAGTAACGTGTTTTGTTCTATAACAGTTATAAATTTTATTTATGACTGCTCAACTCAATTGTTTGAATTCCCTGAAGAAATATTTGTCTACAGAATTACAATCAATACAGGGAAAACTAGTATGTCTCTATATATGCCTGACTATTTGAAGAAAAGGATATTGTCTAAGATGAATAATGATCAACTATTTATACTGTTTCTGGAGGTTTTTAAAGCCAGATTACTCCAGACTTTGAATTTCTGCAGTTTACTCCTAGATTTAATGAAGAACTCCCAAGTATTTTTTGGTATTGTGTTGTAGAAATTTTGGCAAACTGTGTGACTTCTCTGTGTTTGCTGTGTCTTATTTCTACTAGCTCCAGTGGCTGTTGGACAATTATGAGACAGCAGAAGGAGTGAGCCTTCCCAGAAGCACTCTGTATAACCACTACCTTCGACACTGTCAAGAACACAAACTGGACCCTGTCAATGCTGCCTCTTTTGGAAAACTAATAAGGTCAATTTTTATGGGTCTGCGAACCAGGAGATTGGGCACTAGGTTAGTACTGAGAAATAAGGTCATAAACTAACCTCCCCTTTTAAAATTATAGCAATTTTGCGTATTGTTTGAGCATAAGTACTTGATTACAGGAAACACATACGGGAAAAAATATAGAATAAGCTCAGTAAAATCTGTAGGAAAAGGAAAGTCACTGAATGTTACCGATTCAGAATGATGTGCTATAGTAAACATTGAGTGAGTAAAGCTTTGAGAACATTTGATTTTCAGCCTACATAGAAATTAACTGTAGCTGGGTACAGGGGCTCACACCTGTAATCCCAGTGACTCAGAAGGCTGAGGCAGGAGAATTGAAAGTTCAAAGCCAGCATCAACAATTTAGAGAGGCCCTAAACAAGTTAGCAAGACTCTATCTCAAAATAAAAAATTAAAAGGACTGAGGATGTAGCTTGGTGATTAAGTGTCCCTGGGTTCAATCCCTGGTACCAAAAAAAAAAAAAAAAAAAAAATTTAGTTGTTAATGCAAGACTTGCATATGATATTTTAAAAATTAGTATGTGTCACTGTATTCCTTTTTGAAAACACTAAAGATGATAAGTAAAGTGGCATAGTAAATGGGAAACTATCTCTTGATTCTTATAAAAATTATATTTAATTATCTATAAATATTATTTGAGTAGAAAAAAATGAAGACTGGGATTTTCATTTCATAAAGTTAGGAGCAATTAAAAGTCATATGGTAAATTTGCAAAATATTGGCATTTGAAGTCCTCTGTGATGCCTTGGGTCCAATTTTATTTCTTATTTGCCTTTTATTTATTTGTTTTCTCTGCTCTTGATCATGAAATTATCGTGTTTGGAATTAAGAACCTGGTATAGTTCCATTGTATAGAAAGCACTTTTCAGTTTCTGTTTTCCTTCATTTGGAAATCAATGACTATTTTTACTAATCAAAAGATGACAAAAAGAATATTTAAAACTGTGGAGTTTGTTTTTGTCTTTCCATAGTTTCTATATATTGAAAGCAAGTATTTCACATGTTTAGGCAGAAGGATATGAATGCTTTGACTTTGTAAATCTTACAGAAATTGTCTAAAAAATATTCAACATAGAGATGCTACACTGTATAACATTAAGTGATATACCTTTAATTACTTATAAATCATAGCCTCAGAGAATTTTTGTAAAGAATTTACCAAAATAAAGAGTTTAGTAAAATAAAGAGTACCTTAGTAATTAATTAACCTCATTATACATTTATACTAAAAAGGGTCTTATGACCTGTTTTCAAGGGAAGGTCATCTAGGTTTTATGTTCCACTACAGGGGGAATTTATTCTACTTTCTATGGCCTGCTTCTCCTGTTTTCTCCTGCCAAGGTACCATAGTTTTGGGTAGTGTGTTCTTGAACCCTGGCACTTTGTCAGTTTTATAAGATTTACAAGGTTTGAATGTATTCGAAATCTGAATTATTTCATTATGTTGCATTTTAAGTAATTGTATAGCTTTCAGATTGCTGGAGGTTCGGTTCTCTTATAAATACGTTTTCTTCTATCTGTACTTCAAAAGTACTATATTTTAAACTGCAGAACGTGATTGTCTATTCAGACTAAAGGCACGAGTTTTCAATCCCTTGAAGAAAGCTTTTTGTTTCTTTGTATTTTTTTTTTTAACCAAAATGAGGAAAATCATTATTTGGGGACCTAACCCACTATCTCCTACCTGATAGCTCAGTAGTTACATATATGGTGCCAATATTTTGAAACTGGGCTTTATTCAACATTCTAATAGCTGTATTATTGTACTGCTTTTGTTACTGAAAAGGATTTCAATGGGTCCTATTTTGAGACTCCATTCAAACCTTGAAACACATCTTTAAAATAGAAAGGGACAAAATTGGGGTTGTTTGGGTTTGTGAATGAGTAGAATCCATATTCTGTAAGTACATTTTACAATATTGCAGCTTTTACTTTCTGATGTTCCCCCAACCCCCAACAATTATGTCTCTGTTCTTTTTTAAAATTGTATTCCGTGTTTGTGATTAAGTTGGAAAGCAAAACCTAGCAGAATGAGGAGAAGATAAATACTATGCAGGAGTGGGGGCCTTAAACAAATGAGGTGTTATCATTTATTTTCTATACCTAATCCAAGAAACAGGAAATAAATCAGTACAAATCATGAGGAAAACTAAATCAGATATTTTTAAAAAAGAAAGAAAGTGAAATTTATGCAAGGTAGCAATATCTGGTGAAGTTATTTGAACCAGACTATATCTTTTCTCAAGTTTTGGGATCTAAGTAAACAACAAGTAAGTGAAATCACTGCATTTGCAAATAAAGGCAAATAAAAGGTACTTTTTGTTAGATCTCATCTCCAAGTCAAGTTTGAGCAAAACTGACTATAGATATACTTCACTCTACAAACCCTTCCCAGTGGAATAAAAAATACTGACACTCCCTTTCAAAAACTGTTTCTGAGAGAAACATTATTTTGCTTTGCAATTTTTCCCCATGATTAATGCCTTCTACCCCTACCTATACTATCTCATGTCCTTCAGTTTGTATGGGAAAACACCACAAATTGTTTGTGGTATTTTTAGCTCTGCCATTGGATTAAGGAGAGCAAGATCTAATCTCTACAAGTGGAAGGACTTTCTTTGTAGGCATTAAGTGTTCATTTTATTTTGCTGAAAGAGGGCAGGTATTCAAATGACATTTTTTTTTAAACTAGCAATATTATTTATATAATATGATTTTAATGTCTCTTCAAATGTATGGGGTTCATATAATATATGTTAATCTTGGAAGTAAAATTCTCCTATTTTTATAAAAACTATTTAATCCACATTCCTCTTGCATTTCTTCTTCTAAATGAAAGAAAAAATTGGAAAGAGCACTGATGTCTTGCTATATATAGACTTGTGAAAAACTATTTTCTCTTTGCAAGAATTTACATATTTAAAATGTTATTTTTGCAAGAATTTGCAAATTCCATTCAGACCAAAACTTGCCATTTCTAATAGCAAACGTGGTCTTTCTCATGAACATGGGGAAATTGTGACATGTTTATTCCAGGTGGAAATTTGCCATTTTCACAGAAAAATTTCCCCATGTCTGTTGTGACATATCTTATTCAGCCTACAAAACTGATATAAATCCATAAAAACAGAGACTAATAAAATGTGATTCAAATTTAAAAAGTCTTCCTTTTTAAATTTCAAAATACTAAAAAGTTTCACTACAACATCTTGTAACAATAAAGTTATTTCATCATCCCTGAAATAAAGAGAAAAATGTAGAACTTATATAAATCTGTAGAATTTTTCTTTGTTTTCTATAGCCACTTTACAAATTCATATTTAATGTATTGTCCTTTATCCTATTAAGTTCTTAATGAATTTTGTTGGCCAAAACTGTTTTCCCACCATTAAATTACATTTAAAATTTTAATTTGAAAATAAAATAAAAATGGACTATCTGAGTAATACTTGTGAATGTTATAAGAAAACATTTATCTTATGGCCTTGAACTGATTGACTCAGAATCTTATTTTGATTCTTCAGATGTTCTCACTATAAAAAATATAATAAATATCAAAGAAAGATAAATCATAAATATATAAGACTAATATGCTGCTTTTACTTGATTTTTCAAAATGTGAAGTTAAATAGTCATTCTATGTGGTTGATACTGGTTTGATTGACTTTTGTGTTTCCAACATTGTTGTTTTATAAAGAGGAAACTCCAAGTACCATTACTATGGAATTCGTGTCAAGCCAGATTCTCCTCTTAATCGTCTGCAAGAAGACATGCAGTATATGGCTATGAGACAACAACCCATGCAGCAGAAGCAAAGGTAGACTCTGTAGTTATCATTGATATATCAAAGTTATATATTTCTTAGTGCTTATGTCACCTTTTTTCTGAACAATAGAACAAATATGTAAGTGCACACGAATGTTGCTGCTGTTGACAAACTTTCACTATAGATAATTCTTAAATATGACTTAGAATTTTAATGTTTCTCTTTCCCACATTAAAAAAAATATTTATCCTTCTACCTATTTGGTTCCTTTTAAGTTAAGTGTAACATCCAAACCTCCAAAAGTATTCAAACAGGGAAATGAAACAGAACCTAGGAGCACACCTAAGCAAATAGCAGCAGAAGAAATTTGTTTCAGTATTATGAGCTTTTAACTTTCTGTTCTGCATATCATTCCTTTTGAACAAGTATGAATTCTTGCAGAATGTTTGGTACTTTAACATTTTCTTTGAATCCATCTTTTATAAAGATAGAATTGCAGATATTAGAATCATAAGAGATCTCAAGCATTCATGAATGGATGACTGGATGGAAGGATGGATGGATAATAGGATCATATATCTTAGAATTGAAAAATACCTTAGTCTAGTCTGGTCTCACAACCTTATGACAATCAAAGTATTGGCAGCCCTGCTTTTCAGATGAATCCCAGAAATAACTTATTTGCATAAGCCCATAATTCTGTTGCTCAGCCAAGGGCCTTCTTGTCAGTCCCATGTGACTAAAGTCAAAATTTAGAATAAATAAAAACAAACAAAAAACCCCTTCCTCCCTCTTTACCAGCATCACTCAGCCATGCCTATAGTTATTAATTTCTTTTCAATTCAACACATAGTATTTGGTAGAAAAAAGGAGGCCTCTGCTTAAATCCTAATCCATTAATTAGTTGCCTAATCCATTGTTTAGTTGCCTTGGCTAGATCTCCACATCCATACTAGTTTAGTCAGAAGCACTAGTTCTAAGACACTGCTGGAAAAAGAATATATCACACAGTAGTCCTTCATCTATTTAATCAGCTAATATTGAATTTCTTTTTTGTGTGCAAGGCACTGCATGCAGAGGATAAACTTTTCAGAGGTTAAAACATTAAAATGGAGATGTATGGGGAATCGGGAGGGGAAAAGGAATGCAATTTGAGTAATGTTAAAATAAAGTTTTGATAAGGAACTATAAACTACAAAGTAATTTTCAGGAAACTCTGGAGAGGGAGGATTGGAACACTTCTTAGAGAAAGTCTTCTTAATTAGAGACCAAGAGGAGTCAGAAAAAGAGGAATATTCAGGCAGAGGAAACATGTAAACAAAATCATCTAGAGATAAAGTCTATGGTGTCTGTGGTAAATGGCCCATGATTTAGTGAGGTTGATATTGCAGAGGGAGCATTGAGGAGATGACTGAAAAACTTACTGGGAGATGCAGCTTAGAAAGCATTTTGGATCATATATTAAGGAACATAGTTATATATAAAGCTAATAACTCTGTTCTTTGTGCAGAACATAGCTTTGAAGCTTTTTAAGGCTTTGAAGCCAAACAGTTGAACTTTGATTTTTTCTAGAGAGATGACTTTTTGATTTGGGGCAAGACATATTTAATGGGAAGATACTGGAGGTAAGGACACTTGTTAAGTGGTTTTAAGATAAGTCATAATTTCTGTATGTATTCCAGCCTGCAGACTCAGTTCAAGATTGGCTTTATATAGTGGAATCTCAAGGGTTTTAGATTTTTAATTCACAGATTCTCAATTTTGTTTTTTAATAGTAGATTCTTATTTTTTGATGTATAGCCAGTGAAATATATTAACAAGGAGTCCAAAAATAATTAACAGAATAAATCATAGAGTAGTACCTTACATAGTTGGAGATAGAGTCTGAGTGCATTATAATAAACTCTTACTATCTTAGGTTATAATTTTTCTCTAATTTATTAGTAGTAACATCTGCAGCTTTTACTTGCTGATGTGATCTCTATCCTCATGCATAGCAGCATTACACAGTGTGGCTGATGGTGAAATAAAAATAAAGCTTGATTCAAAAATAACGTACTCAAATTAATTATGAGCAAAACTTGATAAATTATACCTAAGAGAGCTAATCTAGCAAGCTTTCATGAAAATGGAGGTTTTCATAGAACATTCTTTATAAAAAGCCTAAAATATGCAAGTAGAAGATGCGGTTTCTAAGGTCTCCTGTGAAACAGGTTCCAGAGCTATCAAGGTTAAGGAGTCATGAAAACCTCAGCACCTCCATAACTGCTTTTAGAAACCGGTGCAATATGGGTGTATTTATGAAGTGATATTAAATTCTCAGTAATATTAATAAATTCTACCAACTTGAATTTCTTATTGTAAATGCTTTCTTGTGAAATAAGAGTGTTGGCTTCTGAACCCTAATTCGTTGGTGTTTTTGATGAAGCAAGTTTTGTATTGTAAACAGTTTTTCTTGAAATTGTGTCTTGATGAATGATTGCAGTGTTAGTGTTGCCAGCTGTGCAGGCTTCTTTATTGGGATGAGCGGGAAGCTTCAGTTGTCTAATTGAAGGAGACTCTTCACTGACAGCCTGCATAGGCCTCAACTGAAGCCACTTAATTCACTGTGTAGAAGTACTTGGAGAAAAGAGTTTCTCTCCGTGCATCTGGATGTAAGGGTGAAGTTAAGCATGTTTGTTAAAAATGATGGAAAAAGAACTTCTTGTATCATTTGTCTTATGGCTTAAACAAATAAAAATTAATAATTCCAAAAGTGAAATGTTTCTAATGAATGTACTAAAATTTATATAAGGAGAAACTTCCACATTCTTTTTAAAGTACAATTGACATATGAAAGGTTTAAAATATTTTATAGTAGATACTGGTATTTAATATAGCAGAATATTCAAATTGTTTAAATACCTTCATGATTATTGACTGTATCCTGTGTGCACATCTTCCATCTTATACATTCACATTTCATGTGTTCTTACAATGAAAAATTCAAGAATATTCTGTGATTATTTTGTAAATTAAATTTAAATTCAATTCTTAAATTTTTCTAATGAATTTGGAGTTAAAGTACTTTTAGGGATAATAATGAATATTATTTTATACAGTTGTATATTATCTTTAGCTCCTTTATGTGCAGAATCTTATTTGAAGATATGATAGGGTTGTAGAGGATATTTCCACTTATCTGAAAATCATGGAACATAGCCATAAGTCTAGAAATAAATGGAAAGTGCTTCTGACTGAAAAGCAGATGTCACAGAGCCTATAGTTTCATATACTTGAAAAGATAAATCCATCCTCAAACCATTTACCTAAAATAAAGGAGCAGATTAAGGCCCACTTGATTCATAGGCCACCATGGAATACGACAGCTGGCAAGAGGGAATATAAGTAGACAGGGTCTTCTATTAACTTTTGAGTTATTCATTACAGCAGTTTGTGGATATTCAGTGGGAAACAAATGGACCCAGGTACTCCAGGAAGCCCTTAGAGTAAGACTTTAGTGACTACAATATAGTCTGACACAATGTAATAAATGCTTTGCATATTGATGGCATTATGGGTAATCAAGAAGAGAAAGAATGTAATTTTTAATACCTTCTGTTGAAAACATCTCTTATAAAAATAACATTTGCATTTAAATGAGGTAATCTTTTGTTCTTAAGGAGATTCACTAATGGACAAATTTGTTTTCCCTAATTTAGACAACATTAATTTAGGTTATCAAAGAACAAAAAGGATATCAGTAATTTTTAGCTCTACAAACTAAGTAGAAATGTTTTAATATTTAAAAGAAATACATAAAGAATGTTGGCACATATATTATAGTTATTCTTCCAAATCCTAGTAGCAAAAGTGGTGGAGTGCAGCCAAGTGTTTTTGACAATGTGCTTGTCTGTGTTTGATTTCCAGTAGCTGTTCTCAAAATATTAAACTGCATTTATCATTTCTTCATCAAGTATATATCAACTGTCATTTGCATTAGAATATGTGCATCACATCTAAAAGAAATGGCACAGGATTCTAGAATGCTAGAACCTGAAAGAAGAGATGGCCTAGTCCGACCTGCTGTCTTTTTTTTTTTTTCTGTGGTGCTGGGGATCAAACCCAGAGTCTTCTGCATGGTAGGCAAGTCCTCTACCACTGAACTATATCCCCAACCCTCAGGCCATCCTTTTGATAAGAAAATGGAAGTCCATAAAGGGAGATAACTTACCCAAAACAACCTAGACAAGAACCAGTCCTCTTGTCAAAGAGGTAATACAGTTCATTCAGAAACATACACTTATATTTTTCCTGAAAAATAGAGGGAGAAAACACATTTTAATGAGTATGCTTCAATTAAGTTAGAAAATGTTCTACTTCCTACCCATTTGCATGGTCTCTTCACAGGAATTCTGTGAAAGAAAACTTTTGTGGCATGGAAAGGGAAGACAAGAGAAGTCTTGTGAAAAGTTGTTACAGCAAAACTGCTTTTGCTTTGGCTGTGAATATATGCATTTACATAAGGAGAAAAGAAGGATTATTATTACTATCGTTATATTTAAGTACTAGAGAAAAATATTTAGGAATATTCTGGTGTCTTGGAGGAAAATGCAGCTGAAACTATTAGGCAAGTTTGGCTTCTGTTTCTTTATACCTCTTGGCTTGTGATTTCCAACTTTGATTAATGTTAATAGTTTATAATTCTTTTTCTGTACCATGGATTCCCTAGGGTCATCATAGAGCTAAGCATCTAGGGCTTGGAAATTGCTCTGAGACAGCTGAGGGTGGCAGGCATCTTCAGTGAGATGATCTGGTGCCTGTGCATTTGACTTTAGAGACAAATAAGAAATCTTGGCACTTAAGTATTTAATGTTCAGTATGCACTGTGGTACTCCATGTTGTAATGACTGTATTTTCCATTGATTTCAGGAGAATTATAAATAATCACAACTCAGTAATTATCAACCTATAGTAATTCGTGTAAAATTTGATAATAGTAACAGTCACCACTTATTCTCCTGATAAGTACTTATTGAACACTTACAGTGTTCTTCAGTAAGCACTTTATATGTACGATCTCATTTGGCAATTATATTATTATTTACTGATAAGGAAACTAGGTTCACATAATTTGGCTTACTGCATAAAGCTCACTAATGTATTTTTTCCTAGATAGAGATTCAGATACCTTTTTAAAATTTAGGATATTTCTATGTCCTGGCATCAGGTAGAGCCAGATTGTCATTTTCCAAATAAAGAAGTTGGGGAGGGGTATCACTCAGGAATCTGTTTAACAGAAAGAGCCATGTGTTATTCAGCTTCTCATCCCTATGACCAAAATACCTGACAGAACAACTTAGAGAAGTAAAGGTTTATTTTGAACTCAACGGTCTCAGAGGGTGAGTCCAAGATTACAGGATACTATTGCTCTGGGCCTAAGGTGAGGCAGAAGTCATGGTGGATGTGGAGGGACATTGCTTAGGAAAGCTGCTCACCTCATGGCAGCCAGGAAGGAGGGAGGGAGTGGGGAGAGAGAGAGAAAGAGAACACATAAGCATGAGGGAACAGGGACCCAAAGAGCACACCCTCAGTGACCTACTTCCTCCAGCCATGTCCCACCTGACTATATTTGATACCTAGTAGTCTATTCAAATTATTAATCCATTAAATGGATTAATCCTCTAAGGTTATAAAATCTCATAATCCAATCTTTTCACCTCTAACATTTTTGCATTGTCTTACATGTGAGTTTTTTGGGGGGACATTCCTAGATCTAAACCATAACAGGCCAACTGTAGGTAAAAGAAGTGTTATGCATATATGTTTTCAGTAAGAATGTATTTATTCTAGATAGTTAACTGTAAATTACCTGTACTAAGAGGACACGATAAAGAAATTAATGAAATCAGGGAATCATGTCTGCCACTTCCAACATTGCTCCCTCAGCACCTATGAGAGCACTGAACACATTGTCATTACTCTCTAAATATTCATTGAATGAATGAATAATCCATTCCTGTGGATCACTTATTTCATTTTATCCATTGGCTTCAACCTTCTTTCCCTGCTGCAATTAATACATTTAAGTTTAATTTTTCCTCTTCTCTTTGCCCAGTTATAAATGTAGACCTAAAGAAGAGACATACTCTGAAAGTTACCAATAAGAATTGAGGAAATAGAATCCCATCATCAATCAACAAGATTGATATTAGAAGTCATTTAGATGACTTAAAGATATATTTTATTGTGGCATCGAAGAGTCAGTTACTATTCTGAAAGAATGAATCTCTTCATGTAGTAATACTTTTTTCTTTTCCATTCATGTTTATATCACTTCATTCATTTTAGACATCAGCTAATCCAAAGACTTTCTGGGGCAGTTTTTCCCAAGAGGTTTAAAAGCTACTGATAGAACATTCTAGCCTCTTGCCATGATCGTAAGCTCATCATTTTTATTTGTTTATGCACATCAGTGATCATGTACTTTCAGGAATTGCAAACATAGTAATGACTCTGCCCATACAGTTTATATTTTGCATGTGCATTTTTCAATCTACTTTGAAAGAACTTTTCCAAATGTTTCATTTAGTTTTTTGAAAATTCTTCCACTTGGTACTGTTGGTTGAATGTGATAATAAATATATACCACTCTTTGTCTTCCACTGAACTGTTTCAGTATCCTTGCTTGTACATTATTGACAGAATATTACGATTAGAGTAGAGTTGCAAATGTCCAAATCCTAAATAACAGTTATGGGTAACCCCATGGGGGAAGATTCCTAATAATTTTCCAAGTTTTTTGTGTTAGTGACAGGTTTCATGCATATACTTAGCTATTAAAGCATTAGAGTTTCTTTCATTTCTTAATCATTAACAACTTTAGTTCTGATTGCCCATGGAGTTGCAAGCTGTTAAAATGATAATTTGCCTCTTACTAAGTTTGAAACCAGAAGCTGTTTATTCCTTTGATGCAGTGTAGGTCTTTATCAAGGGCACACATAACTCAAGAGCATGAATTTGTAAAATAAATGGTAGTAAAGGAACAGTAATACTTTTAAATAATGAAAAGTTCAGGTTTTTAAAGAATTCAACACAAAGGGGTTTGTTTGTTTTCAACAGAAAGCTTCCCTAGTTTTTACAATTTAATATTTATGGTGATTGGTGAAGAGTACAAAGAGGCAGGAAATCAAAAGTAATGTTTCAATGCTAAAAGTTCAGTTGAACTTCAACCAGAATTAAATAATGTAGAATTATCGTGTTAACAGAATATTTTAAAACTTAGAAAAAAATGTTTATACTGAACCTTTTTAAAACCATGCTCTTATAGTCCCTACTAATAGTAAATGCTCAATAAATATTTATTAAATTCCTTAAGTGTATGTTAAGGTCAACTGATGGTATGATAAAATGAAGTATGTTCTCTTGATCATTCATCATCAGTCACAGGTATTTGTTTAACTTATTTTTAATATGGTTGTTCTGGACTCCCTGTTAAACACCCTTCTTTTCTGGGAAGACCCAAACCTCTGAGGTGTTGGTAGGAGATAGAATGTTTTTTCTTAGAGAATCAAGCAGATGAACATTCAGCCTCTCTCATTCCAATATTTCTGGTTTCTGGGGGTTCCTTGTAAGCACTAATCCAGTGCCAAGCAGTAAACTATGGATGTGCCACTGTGTGATTCATTACTTAATAAAGTAAAAGAAGGAAAAGCAAAAGTTAGCATTATCTAGAAGCTATTCTGTACTTTCAGGCTAACACAAATACATGCTCCTGCCCTTCCTGGTGTCATTCTTCATGACATAAACCTCTTTAAACTCTGTCCCTGGAGTCTCGAAGGAGACACATCAAAAGGTTCCAGCTTAAGCAGTTCCTTTGCACCAAGGACAGACCCACACAGTATATGCCTGCCTGTCTTTCAATCCACTATACACCTTTCTACCCTTACTCTTACCATTATAATGAAAGCACTCATTTCCCAATTCTGATTTTATTTTCTGTTTTTCCCTTTATTCCTACTATGTAAGACCTTTTTTCAAAGTACTGACCAGTACATTTCTCCTGGAATTGTCAATTTATCTCCTTCTTAATCCTTGTAAGCTGGCCTTGATGCATTTTCCATCTCTTCCATTTCCCACATAATATAGTAGACCTCTAATTAGTGCCTCCCAATCTTATTAAGCATCATCGTACATTAATTACAATTTATTGTGATTTTGCCTGCATATTAAAAATATGTCCTTCTCATAGATAATTTCACTGTGCATGATACTATGATAATGCTGTCTTCTTAAAGAAGCAGATAATTTTGCTTATAGGTTACAAGCTTGCTAAGCACTGTGTGCAGATGGATTGTGGCGTAGCATCTGTCCTCTGAAAACTTACAGTCTAAGAGAAATATATGTCATTTTTTCCCCACTTGTCCTTTGTATTCATGTCTTTAATACTGCTTGCCATATATGGCAAAGGAACATTATAAAGCACAGCTGGGCAAAGTGTCATAATTACTTTATAAACTCATGTCAAAACTTGGTAGGTTGAAGTCTATAGGAAATATTCTTTTTTCCTCTTCTCCAGGGTAAACAATTCAGATTCCTTTAATACTTTTGTTTAAACTCTGTGAATTCCAAACTCCACTAACTTAAATTAAGAAATATAATGTTTTCAGATATTCTGTTAGTGTATAAAATTTCATAATTGAAAAAGACAGTTAAAATCAAATTAAAAATAAATGAGAACAAGAAACTTCCCTAAATGAAATGAGGATGCAGTTATTCAAGTCTGCTAAAACAGAATGGTATTTGCCTCACTAAGTGTCTTTGCTTCTCTAATTCTGTAAGAAGAAGATAACCAGAAAAACATTAAATCTTTCATAAATGACACTTCTAGCACTCCTTCCATTGTCTGTCAGTGTGGCCCTGAGTGAAGAATACTTCCCAGAAGATTTTTCCGTTCAATAAAAGAGTAAGTTTGAAAGTCTGATCTAACTTTCCTATGTACATATAAAAATATACCACAATGATCTCACCATTATGTACATCCACAAGAAATTAATTAAAAGAAATAACAATTGTTAAATGGCAGAAAAATCAAGAGGAAAAGGAGAAAGGTGCTGGGGAGATGGAAGCCGAAGGAGAGGTACTGAATTCTGAATTAAAACAAGATATATTCCATGCCTGTATAATTATGTCAAAATGGATTCTGCTGTCATATATAACTAAAAAACCAATAAATAAAAGAGCAGGTTTGAGTTATTTTATATCATTAGAAACTATCAACTAATATTTTGTCATTGAGGAGGTAATCACTAAAGTTATAACCATAAGGATGAGATGTGTTGTACCATTTTCACCCTGCTCATCTTTTGACCTTAACTTTGCTTTCCATACTTGTTTGTAAGCTATTGTAACATAAGAAATAAATGTCAATATCACTGTGAGGTTTGTAAACTACAGTAACATAAGAAATAAACGTCAATATCACTGTGAGAAACTTTGCATTGTTCTTGCAAGTTTCATTTTTCCAAGTTATAATTGATAACATTTAAGACTGAATCATTTCATCATTTCCTAAGTAGCCTGAGCATTATTTGTGTGATGTTTTTCTGGATCCATTCATTTCATACCTGTTGTCAGAGTACAGACGCCTAAGTATATCATATTCACAAGTTAGGGGCACTGATATTTACAGTAACTGCACACTTTGATGCAGCTGAACTTTTTGGTTTAAATAAGGGTTAAGTGGATGGTGAGAATATTTAGTTCTTTTGTTCATAAATACAATTGGAAATAGGAATAAAGGAAGGACTAACATGATAATGGGAATGAAACTATCTCTAGGTGATAAGCTTATTGTAGATTTTTAAAAATTCTTTTCTTTATTTCTAAAATGAAAAAAAAATACCTTCAATCTGAGAAAAGAAGAAATTATAGCTACTGCTTACTTATTTTGTGTATTCTTGCCTTAAAAGACTTGTTGGGGTTGTTTTGTTTTGTTTGTGATTTTTCTCTTCTAAGAAGTTTTTTTCTTCTTGTGCTTACTGCTGATGTACATTTTCTCTATTTTAGCAGTATGGAAAGTACATAAGGTCATATAACTAGGACCTAAAGATAAATACACTGCTGTAGCTGACTTTCTTCTTCTTTTAATTTAGTTAACTAGGTTTGTAGATGTCTTATTGCATGTGTTTTGCTTCAAACAGATGCACATAGTCTTTGTATTTGCAGATATGGATAAGAGTCAAGAGAAATGAATGTGTTGAGATGTGTAGGAGATTTTAGGAGATATGAAAACAGTATGATGAGATTTGTAGACTGATTATATTTAGAAATACTAATTAATTTGAAGTCACTCATCAACATTTTTTAGGTTCCTGTGAGCTCCTAGATCTTAGTTCAGATTCAAGTTCCAATGTATTAAAAATGTTGATCCATTGACCACTAAAAGTTTTCAAAATATGTACTAAAACTAGAAGCATGGACATCTTTGCTGCTGTCATCCATAGAAATACCTCATAATTCTTTCATTCTTATGTAAATTTCTGGATTTTCAAACATAGTTCTTTTTCCTGTTATTCTTCCCCTTTATTCTTTTCACTAGTGGGGAAAAAATGTCTACAGCCTAACTTTATGAAATTGTTAAGGAAAAAAAAAATCCTACAACTATCATGAGACATTAAAGAAGACAGAATACAACTGAATGCCTTAGGAGTTCGGGTGGTACAAAAAAGTAAGGAATAATTTTTTTTTCCTTATTTTTAGGTACAAGCCTATGCAGAAAGTGGATGGGGTTGCAGATGGTTTCACAGGAAGTGGTCAACAGACAGGCACATCTGTTGAGCAAACTGTAATTGCCCAAAGTCAACATCATCAACAGTTTTTAGGTATGTTAAGGTATAATGCCTATTAGTTGCTCTTGGGATTTTGAAGAGAACAATAATAGTCTTTTCACCAAGTGTAATGTCCATTACCGATGTTAATTATAGGAAGATTGTTTTGGTGTTGAAACTATGTATATCATATAGTTCTAGTTCATCTCTACTTTCCCACTTGAGCTTTATTTTTAAAAGTCTTGAACAAGGTAGGACTTTGAAATGAATATCCATTAAAGGCTCATTGCTATGAAAGTATTTTCCATAATTTATATTAATTGGCTTATGTGATTAAAATTGTGCTTTGTTTACTCTTTGTAGTAACAAGTGCCAAAAAGAATTATCTTTTTCTATGTAGAAAGTTGTATAGGCAGACAATATCAGATTAGAAGAAAATTGTCTTAAACTTTAAAAAAGTAATCTATTTTTTTATATTGATCATAGTACTTTCAATTTCTGTAATTTTTAGATGGTATACGTGTTTCTTGTTATTGAAAGAATTAGAAAGTAGAACTAGAGCATTTCGCATATTGCCAAAGCCAAAGAACAAAAGTGGTAGTTAAATTTAATACAGAACTCTTCTGGAGATGAGCTTGCAGTATCCATACAACATGTCAACTTGCATAGATGTAATCAGAGAGAGTATGTGTGTATGTGCCTGTGTGTGTATAGCGTGCACTGTCTGTAAAGTGTGCACTTTCCAACAAGGACAACTGCAATAGACTCTCAGGTTAGAATAATTACTGAAGTTGAAAATGTGGCAGCATTTCCCAAATTAAAGTCCTCAGATATAGTCTTGTGGACCTTTGAGTAAGCTTTCAACAAGAATTTTATTTTTTAATTTGTGTTATTTCAATTAATGTTGAAAAATAATGAAAGCATGTCCTGGATTGCCTAAAAGCTAGAACTAAATACTGTTTTGCAGTTTTACTTGCCACTTTTGTATTTGAGTTTATGATAAGGCAAACACCAAAGTGTATTACAATAATTGTCCAGAGCTAATGAAAAAAAGAACAGAAAGAGACTATGAACAGAAAGAACAGAAAGAGACAATCACCTTGAGGTGATTTACAGTGATTTAAATCATGTCCCTGTGCTCTGTGTGGAGACAAGTGTAATAACCATTTGAATGCAGAAGAGTAATGTGAGAAGCAGCCATCATGAAGTATATGTTTTTATAGGCCTATCAAATGCAAAAGGTCCTATGCTGCAACAGTCAATCCCATGTTCATGTTACAAAAGGTAATTTAGATATAGGACAACAGCATCATCCAGTACATCAAATTAATATTGTTAAGTTTAATATTATTTTTGTAGTTTTCTTTGTATTTCATAACTCTGTTGGCTTCTGATTATATAAAAGCTATGAACATAGTAAATTTTAGGCTACATTTATTTTTGTGCAGTTAAGTAGCATAATAATGAAAATAACTAAATTTGGTAACAGCAAGCTTGAGATTTTTTTCTTTTAAGAGAGACCTGGGCTGTAGAATTTCCAATACAACCAGAGTGAAAATTTAGTTCCTAAAAATTCCTAAGTATATTCCTCTATTCTTATGTTTTGTGCTGATGATTTTGAGTTTTGCTTGCAAAATATTAATTTGAAAAGTCTTTGTTCTTTGGCCTTCTGACCTCCAAATTGTTTTTCTATTTAGTCTTCTGAAATTTCTCCTCATTAATCTGTAATTGACACCATCCACAGTAGCTTTTTTCTGTTGTGTTGTCATGGTAACAGATGCATCTCGAGCACTTCCAGAGTTTGGAGAAGTTGAAATCTCTTCTCTGCCAGATGGTACTACCTTTGAGGATATCAAGTCACTGCAGAGTCTTTATCGAGAGCACTGTGAGGTAAGTCTTTTCAAACATGGCATGAACATGCGCTAAGTTTTGTTAGAAAATTTGTTAAAGCAAAATAATCAAGCCTTTTCCTAGAGTATGGATGAAGTTAGTACTAATTTTTTGAACATTTCTTTGAGCACTAATAAATTCATTTTTCTTCTTTCTTGTCTCAGAGTGGAGAGGTGAGGAATGCAGGAAAGTGAGAGTACATTTTATTCTCCATTTCTTAAGCCTATCCTAATCTGAATCCTTTGATGCAGCAATTCCACTTCTAGGTATTTATCCTACAACAATACTTACATATGGGTGACGAGACAAGTGTACAGGGAATTTGTTGCATTATTCTTTTTATTTTAAAAGGTTGGCTATATCTAATAGGGAACCAGATAAAATCTGGTACTATATAGCCAGAGTATAGAAAACTCTAAATATACTAAAATAGAACAAGCTCCAGGATTTAACATTAAAGGAAAAATCATGATGTAAAACTATGTGTAGCATATTTTCTTTTGAGTGAAAAAGAACATGTCTACACATCTTTCCAGAAAGAACAAGAGAATGTTAATAGCAATTGTCTTTGTAAAGGAAACCAAGTGACTGGGAATCAGGAGACTCTGTTTTCAGTGGGTCCTTTCCCCTTTTGAATTTTACACCATAGTGTATTTCTATTAAAAATAATTTCTAGAAATGTTTAATAAAACAGGGAGCATTAGGCTCTAGTTTTGTTTCAGTTTGTGGTCAATTAAGTTTCTCTTGGTGTTTTTGATCCCTTCTCCTATTGTCCTTCCCACATCAGACTTGCTGATGTGGTCTAGAAGGTGAACTCTCTGAATGCCAACCTATTAATATATCTTCAGCTCACCTGGTAGGAAAGGCACCATGGATTAGAGTTTTCTTAAGTTCCTCTTCTTTTGAAAGAGGATTGTGTTTAGAATTTAAATAACTGTATTCCAGGGGTATTTGTGATCTGCTTATAAGTTAAAGATTATCCTTCAGATTTCTGGGAGTCTTCCTGAATGCTGACAATGCAATATGCAGCAAGAAGTTTAAGCTTATAGCATTTATAGATTTTTTTTTCCCATTCCAGAAGTAAGAATTGTTTGGATGAATCCAAGTATTTGCCAAGGAAGCTAAGTTATTGACAACAAGGGGAGTTCTCTCCTTATTAGCAGAGTATGTGCCAGTATTCTTCAGCAATTCCTACCAGTTCCCAACATTTCTTGGCATGATGAAATCCACTTAGGGTCACTTCCCTTGACTGTTGCACTTTCCCTCAAATTAGAGAATTTCTGGATTATCCTTATATACATGGGAAAAAAATCCTTTCTATAACTGTCATCAAATTCAGTAAAAAATTGTATAAAGATTTTTGTCTAAACCAGTTTTTGTTTTTCTGCTCAAATGAACCCTGCTTTAAGCAACCAGCCTATAAAATATAATTTGGATTTTTTAAAAAACTTCTCATATTTATTCAGAATGTAAATTGGGGCATGAATATACAGTAAGATTATTTACTTACTAAAGAATTGCAGTATGATTATTCTAAGAGACTCCTCCAGTAAAACTAAAATATTCTTTGGATTATAAATTTTTCAAGAACATACCAATTTTCAAGAATAAATCTACTCTTCATGAAGAGGTAGGGACGTGTATAGTAATTAATCTGTGTGGGAAATGACAGTCCATAAAACAATCCCCATTCATTTCAGAGTCATCAGTGTCCATGCCATTTTTCATGGGGTGGATAGTGTACATAGAAAAGAAATACTCTATATTTTCCTTTCAGACTTTCAAACTGCCTAAATCTTGTGTCTAATCCTGTAAATAGTCCTTAGCCCTTAGCCAGTGGAATATGAATTATTTTAATTGTATTTGAAAGTGAGTGGACAAATGATGTTTTATTCATTTGTAAAACTGCCTCAAATGAGGTTGATGTTGATGTCCTTCTCAAAAGAGTTATTTGAGATTTAACTCAGAGATACTGCATTTAAGATGCATTGAAATTCTTTATTTGGCACAAAAATTGCACATTTCCTATAGTTCATATTTTTAAAGAAAGATTAATATGCCTACTTTGCCTATTATTTGGAATTCTTATAATTTATCAAAGATATTTCATAAGCATCACTAGTGTTGTTATATAAGGAGCAAGTACAATTTTCTATACAAGTTGCTACAGCTTTATATCTTACATAGTGTTCTTACAACAGTCTCATAGTAGAGGTATATAAAGTATTAATAGCTGCTTCACACTTAGAGATATCTCTTGGAATATGCCTAAACTGCATTAATGAAATCAACTATAATAATTTGCTTCTGGAGAAAGTTTTGATTGTTGTCTGGGCTGAGAGACATCTATGTGCCCTTTATTTGTAGGGCTTGTTTTTATTTTTGTTAATTTTTAAATTATTTTTTTGAGATGTGTTCTTGCTTTACTCAGAGTGGTCTTGAACTTGTAATCCTCCTTTCTGAACCTCCTGAGTAACTCGGAATACAAACACATGCCCAGAGCTTGGTTTTGTATTTTTGAATGTTGCTGGGGAGTATGTTTGTTAACTGACTTCATTTTCATTGCTCAACTACTTGCAACATTCCCTACTCCCCTATCCAGTCCAATAAGTACCTCCAGATTTTTTAAAAATATTTTAGTCTTAGGCTTTTTTTAGCTTTAGGCAATCGTAAGCATTTATTATCTCAGTTTCTGTAGTTTGGGAATTTGAGAGAGGCTTAATTTGGTAGTTCTGGCTCAGGGTCTCTCATGAGATTGTAGTCAAGATGTAGGCTGGAGCTACAGTTGTCTGAAGGCTTGACTGGAATTGTACCACCCACTTCCAAGATGGCTCACTCAATGGTTAGCAAGTTGGTGCTGGCTATTGGCAGGAAGCCTCAGTTGTACCCTACATGGACTCCCCGTTGGGCTGTTTGAATGTCTTCACAACATGGTGGCTTAATTCCTCTAGAGTGGGCAGTCCAAGAAGAGCTAGCCTTGTGAGTCATGCATTATCACTTCCTTATATTCTAATGGTTGTACAGACCAACCTTGATGAAATGTGCAAGGGGACTACACAAATGCATGAATATTAGAAGGTGAGGATTGCTAACAGCCAACTTAGAGGCTAGAAGCTACAACCAGTATTTGAATTCTGGGCATAGTGACATGCACCTGTAGTGCCAGGTACTTGGGAGGCTGAGGCAGAAAGAGCTCTTGAGCCCAGGAGTCTGAGGCCAGCTTAGGGAACATAGGAAGACCCAGGACCACAATGATCTTGTCTGCATGAGCATTCAGCCAATGTACTCCACATTTCTACACTGGTGAGGAAAGCACATGCTCACCACCCTGACACGGCCACCCGCAGCCCTTGGCATGATCTCTTAGGGTGTTTTTGATATCAACTATTCTATCACACATAGGGCTGGATCTACACAAGTAGCACAGATTCTATAATTATTAAATTATGGTTTTCTCTTTTTGCCCAAAATATTCAGACAGATTCTACTTGCCCCATTTTCTCTGTCTTCTAAGAATTTTGGAGTTCTTGATGAAACTCTTTCACCTGTTGTGGCTCTCAATTTTTGATGACTCCATATTATACTGATGTATACAAACTACTTCTGTCTTTTAATGCTCAAAATAATCACAGAATCATGTGTCCTTTATACAAATAAGTATCCCTTTGGTTTTATACCTGAAGGCTAATTTATAAATTAATTGCAATGGTAGAGTGAAAGTAAATCTGATGATCAGAAGTTAATAGGAAAAGTGACACATTTTAGTATCATTTTTAAAAAAAAAGGAGAAAAGGGAAATCCTTGATGCACCTGGAAAATGGTTCTAGAAACTAAAATTAAGGAGAAAATGAAGGTGAGGACCCTGAAGATAAAAAGGAGATTAGTCTTAAAGCTGCTCTCTAAAGGGAGTGTACATAGACTGTATTCTTTGGTGTTGAAGGGAAGGCATTGTGTGACCAAAGAAGGGTGCTTCTTGTATCCTTTTCCACCCAGAGAGGTGCCATCCTCTGAAGGCCTACTCACCCTTTACTTTCTGTCCAAGTCACTGTCTGGTTGGGAACACCCTGGTCAGTGACCTTAGAAGGGTTAATTCAACCCTAACTCCATTTGCCATAGAGAAGCACCTCTATACTCTTGTGCCCTGTTTGATAATCAGTGTTCACTTAATCCAAAGAGGACTGATGTGAATTCAGTCACTATACCTACTGTTCCTGGTCCGAGAATAGGTAGAGGCAGAAGGAAGCAGCAGGTAAGGGAACAAAAGAAAAATAAGGAAGAAAATGGAGAAAAGAAAAGCATAAAAATGGAGAAGAAAAGAGGTGAAAGTAAGGCTAGGTATGAAGCCATTATAGAAGGAATATAAGTTGTCCTGCTTAATTCTACAAGAGTTATTTTTCCTTTTATTTTCTTGTTAATCTCTTTGTTTCCTTACTTACATTGGTAAAATTTATTTCAGTTTACTATTTGTTAACTTATGAACCCAATGAGATTTTTACCATATAAAATCTAATTTTATTAGGCTCTTTCACCCATCCCTGTAAGTAATATTGTGAGGTAATACTGATACCATTTTTTTATAGGCAATTTTGGATGTTGTTGTGAATCTTCAATTTAGCTTGATAGAAAAATTGTGGCAAACTTTCTGGCGCTATTCTCCCTCTACTCCAACTGACGGCACTACCATTACTGAATCAAGGTCAGAATCAATATGCTTTTCCAATTCATTTTCATGACTGAGTAGATGTCACAGCTAATCAATTAGAGATATGTATACCAGTTGTGAACCTTACTGACAACATTAAGTGAATAGATTATGCTTTGGCCATCCTAGAAATAAACCACAAACTGCTCTCTTGAGGTCTCAGTATGTGTGTGTGTGTATATATATATATATGTGTGTGTATATATAGCTCCCATTTTTATTGATTTGGGGGTCTACAGTAGAGCTGTGTCATCCTCATGGAATTGCTATCATATCTGCCTTTCAAATCATCAGAAAATTTTAATGTGTATAGGCAGCTCTGGGGGAATATTTTATATATATATAAATAAATATATATCCAGCCATATGGCACCAGCACAATGGTGGTATAGTTCTAACCTCAGTAATATTTGATAAACTATTTTTAAAGTCCATTTTCTTTTTTATCCTCATTTGCCATCTATTCATTTGCTACATTTATTCACACCAGCAATCTGAGTGAAATAGAAAGTCGACTACCGAAAGCAAAGCTGATAACTCTGTGCAAACATGAGTCTATCCTGAAATGGATGTGTAACTGTGACCATGGGATGTACCAGGCTTTGGTGGAGATTCTCATCCCCGACGTCCTTAGACCTATTCCTAGTAAGTTAAATGCAGACAACTACGGATGCTTTTGTTCTGATACATTCCACCCAGGAAGTTTTGGGAAGTGACGTTGCAATCTGGAATGATCCTAATTTCATTTAAATTTGTCAAATAGAAAACATGCACCAGAGAATATTGCATGAAAGCAACCTAGAGCAAAACTATAGTAAAAGGGGGAAAATGATCTGTTTTCCAATCTTTCATTTTCTTTTTGATTAAAAAAGCCAACCTAGAGATGTGATAATCCCTACAAACTAATTGTAGAACACTTCCAGGTCAAGCAACCATGAAAAAATTATTTTACTCAAGGACAAGGTCCCCTTCATGTACCCCAAAATCACTGAAATCTGTAATTGCAGGCCAATCCCTTTCATAGTTGCCTCTGATTTGAAATGAATTTATCTTGGTCTCCAGTGAAGTTGAATTTCTTTATAAAAGCATTTTCTTTGTCACCTACCTGACGTTAAGAACTACAGACTCGGTTCCCATTAACAATAATGGTTAACTGGTATTTTAAGAGAAAAATCTGTGTAACTACACAAGCATTGTATTCCCACTATGAAGCAAGAGGGAATTACATAGATAGCTTAGATTACCTTTTGAAGTGATGGTGCCTTTTAAACTACCTTGCTACAAACAAAGCTATTTTCTCCAATGTTTAATAAAAATGCTACTACGGATACTGATAGAAGCAGTTAAAACTATTTCTTGCCTGCATCAGTATAAGCATATAATGGTGATCTTAACTTTTAAAGAAATGGGACAGTTTCCACTATACTCTGACATTAATGAAATAAAAGTAATCTTTTCACTTGTGAAATTGGCAATTAAGTATACACTTCAAGTACACTGTTCACAGATGATTTCTGTTAAATTTTTCTAGAAAGCATATAAATTTAGTAGAAGAAAAGGAAAAAGATGTTAACATTTGTATGTTTATACTTTTTCCCCAAATACAATAGACAACAGAGAGAGGTATGAATTCCCCACCCCCTTAAAGTAGATGCTTAGATATATTTACATATAGTATCAATGAACACCCACATAAATTTATGGAGGAATAAGTGAAAAAAAAAGAAATTCACTGACATTGTCCCCAAATTTTATAAATTGCCAGTGTGTTCCTTTCTGTCTGCACCAAGCTTCCTGACTAAAGATTGATAAAAAGTGATATTGTCATGAAAAAAAAAAATTCACTATGTAAATTCTTTACTGGTTTATGCTTCAGAATCTGATTCCTTTGTTTTTCTCCTGCTCCCTGTGCTCTGGGTGATAATCTCTAGAGATGTTTAAGAGAAGCTGCATAGGGTAGCTCATTAGCCTATGACATCTTGCTGCCAATGTACACTTTCCCTCATGAGATACAAGAAGGGATGTCAGTGAGTGCTTTCTTTTTGGAGGCAAATCAACATCAATGTTCATTAAATTGTTCTGAAATCTTTTGTTTCTGTGGTAGCATTATAAGACTTTAATTTGTGACCTTAACAGTGGCCTAATTAAGTCATGTATCATTTTAGTTGACTTTAAGCCTTAGAATTTTAAGTACACAATACACTTGTCCTTTGTCTTGCAAGTTTTGATTTGAAAAACAGTTTATTCTGTAGTTTGCAGAAAACTGAATAATTTATCTGAAATTATAAAATGTATTTAATGTACCATCCTACCAAATTGAATTCCCATTCTGCAATGAGGTTTAACAAAATTAAGCTTCAAATACAATTTCAATATCTATCTTCTAATTGTATGAATTTGAGTACTAACCTTGAGAAGGTTGAGACAAGTCAGCTTTGGAATAAATTTTAAATTTCAAACCATACATTTGTAAGTATTTAAAAGTTGTTGGCATCTATCTGCACGGTTTTGATCTTACATGCATCCCTATAATGAGAGCAAGCTTAATTTTACATTTAAAAAGTTGTATTTTCCTGGCTACTAGTACTTCACTCTACCATTTTCTGTCCAGATGGGAATTCTTTTTTTAACCAAAAAAAAAAAAGTCTGCACATCACACCAATTTAAAGTCAGCTTGAAGCTACTATATTCTAAAATACATTTATATGAAAATGAAAAAAATTAGGTGTTAAGTATTGTGTAAGAACTCAACTGGTCACACTTAAATGTATAATTATGAATATAGTTAAAAGTGACCCAGAATTTCATTTAGTACAGAAACAGTAAAACCTTAAAATTATTTAAATGCAAAGTACATCTTTTTATTTTATTATCTCCTTAGCATAAAGTTTGTCTAGATAAAACAAGGCCTATGTTAATTTTTAAAAATAACATATATAGATTCTCATTTTTAGATTAAATAAATATTAAATATTAGTTTTAGGAAACATGGAAAATGCAAATTACCAAATTGAATCTTGAACAAAATTTTACTGAGTTTCAGAAAGGGTTGTTAATTTTTTTTCACTCTCTTTCATTTCCATTCATGCCTGCGCTCCATGGTTCTAGTACATAGCACAATAGAAAGATATTTTTCTTTCTTTTTTTCCTTTTTGGCTAATGTGGGAAACTTTGGAGATTTCAAAAGATGTGTTCTCCAGAAATTTCCGATTCAGAGTTTCCAGTTCTCATGGTTAAAAGTCCCCACTTCTTGCGTGTTTTTCCTAATCAAAATTTAGGCCATTTCAGTCTCTTCTGTCATTTGACCATTAAATAGATCTTTTTAATATACCTGGTTGTTTTTGTTATTGGAATAGCAAACTTTATATCCTTTGCAAATAATTTAAGTAGGTTAAAATATTTCTTAAAACCTATTTTTACAAAGGTAATAGAGAAGCATGTCAGACTCACTGGAGCACAGAAAGAAAAAACAAATAATTTAATCCTATCATTGATATTATATTCTTGGGAGCAGTTGGCCAAAAATGTAATTTCTTTGTTTCTTATATATAAGATTTTGATATCTACCATATAGTAGGAAACATGCAGAAGTTAATTTTATGTTCTGAGTTCTTGAAACATTTATTCATTAAATATCTAAAACTGCTCCCCACAGTGTGGAGCTATGAGCACAGGGGAGGTAAAGTACTACTGGCTGAATGACTTCGTTGAGCAATTTCAGTAAGCAGATGCCTTATTGTAAAATAGCACTTATCAGTAATGAATGAAGATGCTTCTGATCATTTTATTACCACCATGAAATTTTCTTTCACTTAGACCTATCCCTGTTTCAGGTTTTAACAAATATGTGAAGAATATTGAGTGAACTTTTTGGTTTATTATGACATCAATATTATCACGTTGATGTCTACCTACCAAATGAAGTAGGAAATAGTTATCCAAAAATTTTGAGTCAATTTAAATTTTTATCTTACTTTTCAACAAGTGAGAGATAAATACTATTATTCATAGATTCTAGTGTAAATAGATGTACAGAAAAAAGAGAAAAAGAAAAATCTTTGCACTTTGTTTCTTTTTAACTAAAGGTGAAAATAGATTAAGAACTCAAAAATAATCAAAATGAAGAATTTATAAAGAAAACAGCCTTTGAATATAAAGCTATTAATGAAAAATGTGTTTTATCTAAATTAGAAAATTCCATAAATATATTCACAACTGGTATATGTTGCTATAAGCAAAAATGTTTGAATGTTTTCATTTCCCAAAAAAGTGTCATAAGTATTGGGAACAAAACAGCTTTGTTAAAAAAATAAAGCAGCCCAAAATATAATTCTTGGGTACTTTAAGAAGTTAGAAGTAATGTTAAAGTTTCACCAATGAGGGCAATATAAATTCTGTTTTATGCTATATCAGATATTATATACTTCTATTTTCCCTTATTCCATCATGAAGATTAACAGTTTTTGGTATTGTTTTTGTTTTGCCTTTATTCTTTTCTTTTAGGTGCCTTGACCCAAGCCATTCGAAATTTTGCAAAAAGCCTTGAAGGTTGGCTTTCCAATGCCATGAATAATATTCCACAGAGAATGATACAAACCAAGGTACACTTTGCATCTGTTTTTTCTTTTGTTTTTAGAGAAACTTTTCTTCAAGTCAAGAGTTATAATTGATTTGGTATGTATCAGGAACATAGAATATTAAACATGGCTTCACATATGAATATTCCAGTCTAATTTCACATAGCTTGCATTATGAATTTTCATCTCCAGATAATTCCCTACTAGTCCTGTTAGTTTAGGTTAATCTGTGAATATATCTCCATGTGAAGATTGGACTGATTCTGTATTTTATTTTTGATACCAGAAATCCCATTTGTGGCTTCTAGTCCATAACTATATCCACTATCAGACTCCAGTAATATATCTAATCTTTCAGTTTAGAGACAAGGTTGATAAGCTGAAGTTCTTATAACAGACAAGTCTTTTTGGGAACAGAGGTAGCTTCTAGTTCTTTCTCCTTTGGTTTAACGTTTTCAATAAAGCTTTTTATGTCCCCCAGGCCTGATAGCACACACCTGTAATCCCAGTGACTTGGGAGTCTGAGACAGGAGGATCACAAGTTCAAAACCAGCCTCAGCAACTTAATGGCCCTGAACAACTTTGTGAGACCTTGTCTCTAGATGAAATATATTTTTAAAAGACTGGAGATGTGTCTCAGTGGAAAAGTACCCCTGAATTCAATCCCCTTTGCCAAAAAATAAAAATAAAAATAAAAATAAAAATAAAAATAAAGCTTTCCATCTCTAAAACATAGAGAAAGCAAAATTCCATTTATATGTCCACTAACATTTCATTATTGCTCTAGAGCTATGCTGTCCATACAGTAGAGTTAGTTACATGTGTCTGTTTATATTTGAATTTTAAATTACAGATAAGTGAAATTAAAAATTTAGTTTGATAGTCACACTAATACATTTCAGGTGTTCAATAACCCCATGTGGCTACTATCTGTCATACTGGTCAGCACATATCTGGAGCATTTCCATTGCAGATAGTTCCCTTCAGGCCACTTAGAAATGGGAGGTGCTATTTGATTATGGCAAAAAAATTCCTTCCAACTTGCATAATCAGTCATATATATAACAATACCTCAAAAGGTGAAAGTACTTCCTTCCCAGTGTCATCAAAGTGAACATAATTGCAATATGGTTGCAACACTGTCCATCTCATTAACCTCCGTAGTTGATTTAGATGATTTACCATGGTGGAGGGTACCTTCTGCCCTTCCACTGTCACTGATATGTAATCTTTTTTCAGCTGTGCTCAGCTCTATCAGTGAAGATAATTTACCCTGAAGAAGCAGCTTACCAATGACTCTGGCAGGAGGGATCAAAATGCCTGGGTTCAATGGAGTTTAACAGAATTTCTGTGGAACCTTGAGCAAGCTACTTACCCTCTTTAAATCATAATGTCTGTCTAGAAAGATAGTTATAACAGTTGAACAAGGTAACGTATGTAAAACACTTATAATCCAGGGACTGGACAGAAAATATACTTAATACAAAACACAAAAACAGAAAAAAAAAGTGTAAAATTCTTCACTGAGGATATTTGGGCTTCACTGCAAGTTTCATTCAGTCTTAAAACATCTCACAATCAAGATAGAGCATTCTTTGTCCTGCGAACATTCTGTCTCTCAGCCAATTGACTGTACAGTTTGTTCCTTATATATCCATAAACAGTGCAATACCACATCTTCCAGTATGTTTGTTAGTTTTTAACATATTTTTAAAGGTACTTATTACATCTACTATATGTGCAATGAATTTCCATGAAATCATGAGAATTAGTTACCCAGACTGTTTTTTTTTTGCATTATTTTTGATGTCTTTCAAAATAAACTGGTTTATTCAAGATCCCAGCAAGAAAAATGGTGTATCTATCTAAAGTGGGTAATTAAAGAGAATTTAGGAGTTTATTTTCAAAGGTATGAGTAGAGTTGAGAAAACTAAGGAGAAATAGTTAAGCATCCCAGGATAGCAAGAAGGATAGGTCTGAAGAGGGTAAGTGATAAAAGCCATGGCATTAGAAAATCTCCTTCTTCCCACAGGAGCACAGTAGCCTTAGAAAAGGAAAGCTGATTTTGTCCAAACAGGAAGAAAGCAGAGATTTTGGGGAATAACTACCCTGACTACTCTTCTATCCTCCAGTCTCCTAACAGTGCTTATCATTGATCAAACCCAACTGGAAACTAGAGGGCAAAGGAGGAGGTTAAGGTAGTCCCTTCAGGTCTGCTTTCCTGGGCACAGAGCAGGAGGGAGAAGAATAGAAAGCAGATTTTGAGGGGCAAATGGAAATGTCCTGGATAACCCTTTTAAAGAAATTCAAATTCTGAAAAAGAGTTGTTTTTGCTTGTCGTTGATAAATTTCTTAGGTAATAAAAAATCATGAGCTCCCTATTTTGCCTTAAAATCACCCAAGTTATTATAATAAAGTCCATATGAGTGAATCTGATTGGTAGTATTATGGAAAGTATTTGTTTTGATCCAATTTTAAAAATTGGGTTGTCTGGTTGAGTTTTCCAAATTAAAAAAAAAAAAAAGTTTTTACATGCCTGTTTTTAATTGGCTGTCAAATAAAAAGTGAAAAATGAAAACCAACTTTTTTTTTCCCTACTTCCATACACAAAATCATTCCTTGCTGTGGATGAGTAGTTACTTAAGAGACTGGTTTAATTAATGCTATGGAAGAATGTGGGAGTTTGTTTTAGTCTTGACCTCAACATTTACAAAAGGAAAATAATTCTTGGTTTAGGAGATTTAAATGTTATAATTTACAAGTAAACTCTCTCACCAAATGAATGTGAAATAAGTGTCAAAGGGAAGCATTTAATTTTGGCAAGGGAAAAAAAGATTTGAAGATTGCATTGGTTTATTCTTTTGTTCTTCTTCTTGCAGTGGAGGAAAAAAAAAAATTCTCAACTGAGTGGGTTTTTTTTACAGGTTGCCGCTGTAAGTGCCTTTGCCCAGACTCTGCGAAGATATACGTCGCTCAATCACCTGGCCCAGGCAGCTCGTGCAGTACTTCAGAACACTTCCCAAATCAACCAGATGCTCAATGACCTCAACCGCGTCGACTTTGCCAATGTCCAGGTACTCCATTTTCTTACATGTCTTTCAAAGAAAGATACTCAATTTATTCTTCTAAATTAGGAACATCGAATTTCTTTTCTAAGCCTCAAGTTTACACAAGGAGCGGCTGCATTCACAGTGTCCTGAAAGAGGGGAGTTTTACCCTAATATGATTTTACTGCACCTGTGTTATGTGGGTATAGTCTGCTAAGATAAGTAGTCCTTGAAGACAGCATATATCACCAGAGTTTGCTGAATAGTTAAAGGATAATGAAGGTCATGGTCACTGAAATTAGACAAGAAATTAACGTCTTCCATTTATTATCTGTGGAATAATGGGAAAGTTATTTAACTACTCTGGGCTTTGTTTTCCCACCT
Organism: Glaucomys volans; assembly: GCA_020662805.1. NCBI lineage: Eukaryota > Metazoa > Chordata > Mammalia > Rodentia > Sciuridae > Glaucomys > Glaucomys volans. The sequence continues at coordinate 110,339 of JAJEJO010000257.1, read as the reverse complement.
TGACACTTACCTTAGATTGTTTTTTTATTAATTTAGTAATTTGCACCATGTCAAGCACAGAGATATTTGTTATTATAGTAATGCACCTTGAAAGAACTAAAAATAACTCTACTTTAAAGTTTAGGTGCCTAGGAAGTATTTCTTCACTTGAAGAGAATTATATACAATAAATAGGGCTTCTTTGATAGTTTAAATGAAAAAATATTTTAACCTTATGATCAAACTTTAACTTTAAAAACAGATAATTTAGGAATATTGTTATAGAATTCTAAAAAATTTTTTGTTTCTGATACAAAGTAGTAAAGCTAATTGTTACCATATTAAGATTATACATTGTTGATATTGGCCAAATTATGTTGTTATATTCTATGCATGTATTAATATGCAACAATAAATCCTGCAATATGTACAACTAAAATACACCAATAAAAATGAAGAAATAAAAAATACCATTGTTGATCTAAAACATGAGCAACAAAGGAAAAATTTCATAACTGAATAATCAAAATTTAAAACTTTTACAGTTCAAAAAAGACCACCAAGAAAGTATGACAATCCTCAGAATGTCAGAAAAATTTTGCAAGTCATATATATGATAAAGGACTTGTGTAGAATGTAGAAGAACTATTGCAACCCAATAGTAAAAATCCAACCTGATTAAAAAATGGCAAAAACTCAGTAGACATTTCTTTAAATAATATATACAATTGACCTATAATCACAGGAAAAGATGCTTTATATTATTAGCCACCAGGGAAATGCAAGTCAAAAACCATAAGGATATGCCACTTCATACACACTAGAATGAGTATAGGAAAAAGCAAAAACAAAAACTCTAATCAGTTTGGGTAAGGAGGTGGAGAAATTGGTGGAACCTCATACATTGCTGATAGAAATGTAAAAAGCTGCATTGACTTTGGGATTTTTTGGCATTTCCTCAGAAAGATAAACCTGTTTATCACTGTAGAGTCACTGTATAATTTAGCAATTCTGCTACTTGGGATATACCAAGAGAAATGAAAACGTACTTTTGTAAAAATTTATACAAATTGAGTATCCCTTATCCAAAATGCTTGGGACAAGAAGTATTTCAGATTTGGGAGTTTTTCAGATTTTGAAATATTTGAATAAACTTTACCACATGAATGAGAGTCCCTAGTCCAACAATCTGAATCTGAAATGCCCCAAAATCTGAAACTTTCTGAGCATCTAACACTTAATACATTTCAGATTTTGGATCATTTCAGATTTTGGACTTTCAGATTAGAAATAGTCAGCCTGTAGTTAGGTTTTCATTGCATCATTATTCATATGAGCCATACAGTTCACATGTCCATCAAATGATCAATAAATAAGTAAATGTTGTGTATCCACATATGCAATATTATTGGGGCATGAAAAGAAAGAAAGCTGTTTCCTACCATAACCTAAATGAACCTGGAATATAGAAGTGAAAGAAACGTGAGTACAAAGGATGACATAGTGCATTATTCTATTTCTGTAGAATTATCTGAATAGGTATATTTATAGAGACAGAAAGTAGATTGGTAGTTGTAGAGGACTGGTGAATTAGGGAGATTGGGAGGCAACAGATGTAAGGGGTATGGAATTTCTTCTCCATGAAATAAAGAAGTTCTAAAATTGATGGTGGAGTGTGATGTACAACTCCATGAATATGCTAAAAGAAGACTTTATTATTTAAATGGGTGAATTGTATGATAATGTGAATTATTTTTCAACAAAGCTTTTGAAAATAACGGTGTTTAAGAAAAAACTATTGACTATATTTCTAAAAAACTTTAAGCTCTAGATTTGGCCTAGTTTTATCATCTAAAGTATATTAAAAAGTAATATTTAGCCTTGGACTATTTTTAGGGTATGACAAATTAGTTATGTTCATGTGACTTTCATGGATTGGATTCAAACTTCTGGTATATATAACTTTTTTTTCAATATACTGATTGATCTCTATGCAAATATACACATACACACATGCAAACACATAACCTTTTGAAGAATAAACTGTCTCAGGTTTATAAAACCATTATTTACATATTTCAATGGATTTACATTAAATGATTTACTAAAAATGACTGTCAGAAATTGCCTTAAATTTCAAATATTCATTCAAAAAAGATATGTTTAAAAGTGTCTTAAGAAAAGTTGAAGTAGTAAGACAACTTCTTCAGAAAGTAATTTAAGCTCAACATTAGAAAATATTTTAAAGAATAATTTCTAATAATATCTGAAAATGGTTCTAAATGTTCCATTAGTATCATTTTCACCTGTGTATTTGTGTGTCTACAGTATTGATCAAATGAGTTCTTTCCTGGTTATAAACACCAATCTTAAGATCTTTGCATATAAATGGTTGATGACAGGTCTACTCTACTACTTAGCCTCTACCCAGCAAGCTACCCTTGGAAGCTACCCTACCCTTTCTCTTCCTCTATTGTGAATTATCAAAGTAGTTAAAGCTGCTTCATCAAGATCTCCAATCTGTAAGAGTGGCTGGGGAGGACACTGGAGGCTTTGGACAGCTAGCTTTTGAAATTGCTAAGAAGGTCTGCCAGTTGATAATCTACCTCATAGAAAGAAAGGGTTGGTGTCAGATTTCATCCGCCTCTGTGCTGACATAGGAACTGCATATTTTCAAGGGTCACAATGGCAGAAGTGAATTTTGGGTTGATGTGTGTAAATTACAGGCAAATGTAGACAAGCAATTTTTACCACCTCGGTTAAAACCTCATTGAGATAGGGTTTTCAGAAAAAATATAAACTGTAACACCACACTCTCAGAGAATCCTACAAGATTTAAGACCACAGGAAAAAAGTGTCTATTCTAATTCAAGCTTAAAGGTACTACCTGTCTTTGCCACACTGTTTTGTATTTGGGTGCACCATGTCAGTCATCCATGCTGAAACCTATGTATTAAGCTACCTGATCTCCAAAATCTTTTTCTTTCTTCAGAAGACTGCGAACACAGTGGTGAGGTCATCATTTTACCCTACATTTTACACTTAACTGTCTTTATTTTAATGAGTGGTCTCTTGCTCTAGGAAGTGTATTTTGTCTTTAACCCTCCTGTTTCATTCCTTTTCTGTTCTAAGCTTTTCCAGATTTCCCCAGGGTCTCCACTTCCCATTCCATTATTATCACCTTCTCCTATTCATTTGAAATTTGTTCCTGCATGTTCTAAAGTTAACCTCAGTAAGATTGACAAATACAAGGGTAATGCTCTTAGAATAATGAGACTTTAATTTGAAATGTAAGAGTCAATATTATAACATTCTAAGAGCTTGAAAGTTTCTTTCAGGAAAGGATACCCATAAATCTCTTCCTCTACTCCATTCTTCACTAATTAAATCATCTTTTTTCCTCATGCATTCAAGATAATTTTTCTATTGCAGCATAATTGGTTTTCTTTCTTCCTTAATTGATAGTATTACAATGGTATTGTTCTCTGATTTTTTAAGCATAAATGGGTAGTTTTTCGTCCATATTATGTGTTAAATGGTTTGGATGGTCTGACCTGATAACCTAACTGTTGCATATATATATATTTAAAAAGCATTCTGAGTTTGAAGTTCCTGAGTACTTACCTTTTGGGATATAATTTTTATGTAATTTAAGAATATCTGTAAATGTTCATTCTTCGCTTTTTCAACTACAGAATGGAAATACCTAAATTTCTTTCACAAAGAAATATTTACAGTGTCATCCGTTGTTAGCACGTATTCAATCAAGATTAGTAAAATGAAGCATAGTATAAAAATAGTTTGATGATAGTTTGATAGCCAGATTGTACTGTGGTTTTATTCTCTAAATTAGGTATTAGATTATCTTCTTCTCTTTGCAAAAGTAATTTCCACATATATAGTGAGCCTGAATGATATTTTTCCATGGTATCAATAAGTTCCTTCTCCTTATTATCAGTGCACAAGTCAAAAAACGACCTTCCCTACAGGGTAAAGCATTTCAGTTTTGCAAGATGTAAACATTCTAGTGGTCTCTTGCACAACAAAGTACATATATTAATACTGCTATGCTGCACACCGAGAAATGGTTAAGATGGTAAATTTTATGTTTTTTTATCACAATGAAAAAAAAGCTTAGACATTCATGAAAAACAAAATAAATATATATAATATAAATAAAAATGTATATATAAAAACAAAATAACCTTTCCCTGTAACTTTCTTAATGCTTTAAATTCTCTCCTTAGTAATCTTATGGATTTTATACTGTATATTAAAATATCTAAATTATTCTTATGTAGATTTGTCATATAGAAATAAGTGAAAAAGTAAGCAGAAATATAATTACAAGATTGCTACAAGATTAAAAATTACAGGATTTTTAATTGTAAAATTTTAGAGCAAACAAATGTCTAACTGTATGGGATTGGTTATATAAAAACTCATTCATTCAATAATAAGCATAGCTGTATATTTGCCTACATGGAATGACAGTTACATATCATTGAGTAGGATATCTTGTAGAATGTGTTCTGATACTCTTTTGTTTTAGTTATTTGTTATGCATAAGCATAAATAATATAAAAAGCACAGAAATGTGTATTTAGAATAAGTATATTACAAATATAAAATATAAATCTAAGTGTACATAAATAACAGAGCTTATGCACATATAAAATATTCATAGACACATTTATTTGCAATTAAAGCTTGAAGGGTTTATATAATACATCAACTTGTAGCTATCTTTTGCCTTTTTAGGTATTCGCAATATTTTGTTCCTTTTTCCTTATTTATATTTTCAATTTTTTTCAATAATCATATTTTAGTGTGTTTAACAATATTTAAAAGTAATATTTAGGAGGTGGCATTCGGAAGAATTTATGATTAATTAAGAAAGAATGATAGTAGATGATATTATCTGAGACATGGAAAAAACTGCAGTAGGTTTCCCTGGGAAAATAAAATGAATTGAGTTTGGGGCAGTCTGCATTTGAAATGCCTCTAGACTGAAATGACCTTTGAATAAGTGAAGTCTGTAAGATTAGGAGATATTCTAGAACTAAAAGAATGAGATTAGAGTATTATTCTGTTGAAATTGTCCATTTGAATGAACTTGTACTCCAAGAATATAGAATAAAAGCTATAGATACTATTTTCAGAAAAATACATAATTATAGTGTCTTATATTTAGAATTAGGACTTTCCGACACCCATTCAAGAAACCTATCTTGAAAAAGTTATCTGGGCATAACGAACCCACTTTCAAAATACTTGTTAAATTTTATTTTTCTAATTTTATGTTTAAAGAAACCAGCCCACAAAGATGTAAATTAATTGCTTGAGATCAGTTTGGTTAATTTGGATTAAAATCTATTTTTTTTCAGTCAGTTAAATATTATTTTACCAAATAATTATATTTTGACCTTGAGAGAATAGTTTTTTTTTATTTACTTATTGATTCATTGAACACAAATGGAGTACAGCTATTGTTTCACTGGTTGTACACAAAGTAGAGTCACACCATCTGTGCGTTCATGCATGTACACAGGGCAATGGTATCTGTCACACACTCTGTTATTAATTTTACCCCCCCAC